>CM051237.1:158843324-159408324 GCA_027917425.1 Gastrophryne carolinensis | reverse complement strand
GCACGCAATGACTCTTTGGTTATCTGGAGTTCAGACTAAGGCCCTTATTTATGAAGGAATAGCGACAGGTAGCGACTGGTGAGCAGCCGGTAATGACGGGCACGGCCACGAGAACGCCGGCTCCCCACCACAATCACACATTTATCAAGCCGATCCTGCTTAGCGACTGAGATAGCCACTCATTCATCATTATTCCAGCCTCAGCCCACAGCGCCAGCGTCCGACCTTGAACAGCGACAGGTATGACCTCTCGCTACCTGGCGCTCTCCAATGCATTTCAATGGAACAATCTTTAAATATTCATAATTCATTGTTATTAATGTTTTTTTTTTTTTTTTTTTTTTTTTAAATGTGAAAAATTCTGTGACCACAAAAAATTGTGCAGAATTGCTATTACAGGTCTGATATTATTGTATTCATATTACTAAATTCATTATTATTATTTATTTATTTATTTTTTTCCAAAAATATGGTTGTTTGGGGGTTAAAAAACTACTTTTAACACATCGCCGCCAGCGCTCTGGGGTAAACATGCATTTCACAGCGCGAGAATTTTTTGAGTGTGATTTTTTTGATGAATATGGTGGGAGCCGGTCGCTCTGACCAGTCGCTATCATGCGCACCCATAAATCGCGGAAGCTGTCAAATAGCGACTCGTCACCCATTACATTTCATTACTGCACACCGACTCATTCGCTATCAACAACCGAACAACGGCCAAGCACAGCAACTACTAGCGGGCGCTGTGAAAATACTGCTACAGTCGCTCAACTGTCGCTACCTGCCGCTATTAATGAATCGGCCTCTTTATCTGGAAAGTGATACATATGTTTTCTCATTTTCTCTGTGTAGATTTTGAAATATTGACACAAAAGCAAACAAATCCCAGTAACAAATTCTCATGAAGCCAGCGCTGTGAAAAGGACTGCAGCAAGGTCTATGGCCAAGAATCACAGATGCTATTAGTAGCACATTTTGTATTGCAAACAAAGTAGATTCCCCCCAGAGCTAAGATATTAGAGAGGCCCGCATATCTTGGCAATACACACACTCAAATAATTGCTACATCCCAGTCTATTAGATTCATAGGCCTGGCTATAGCAAAATCAGCTATTTCTTTCAGGTCCAGAAGCAAGAGCGGGTCCTACTGGACAGCCCAGGGGTATAATTATAGGGGTGCTGGGGGTCCAGAAGGTCAGGGGGGCCATCATTGCTCCTTCAACTTATTTATTATGTTTGTGCTCACATGATCAGATTGAGAGAAAGGAAGCACCATTTGTCTTTTTTGATTGATTTTTAGTTGCCTAGTAGATTCTAAATCAGTTAAAAGACAGAAAAGAGTTTGCAGTATGAGCCTTGACATGTTACACCACTAGGACAGCTGTATGTAACTGGTTTGTGTTAGTTTGTCATGGGTTCCAAATGAAATATCAGGCTTAAAGCAAACCAACAATCATAAATGACTTAAACCAGACCAACACAACAAACAGTGCTCATGTGCATCCCTCACCTTGCTGTATATAAAATTGAATTTACCTTTTTCTAAATCCTGCTGTAGTGGATTTTAGAAACAAAATGGTGACTTGTGCATTTGCAGGCCACCTGCAAACAGGAAGTGCTGCTAGGCTTCCTGTTACTGTGCATTGTCAGTTACATCAGTTGAATCCAGACAGCAGCATGGCTGAGATACTGTTGGAGGAAGCTCCAAAATGGCAGCTACCTTTCTTCTCCAATTGTGCCAGGCTATTGGTCCAGTTTAACACTATAGTTTATACTCAGATCAATTCTAAAATCTTTTTGGGGTTTATTCATCAAGCCATAGCGACAGGTAACGACTGGCAGCAACAGGTAGCGCGAGGTAGAGAACTGTGACCGCCGGGCGCTGTACACAATATCACATTTATCAAAGCGATTCTGGTGAGCGACTCTAACAGCGACACATAGCGACCGATTCATCATCACAGACGGCTCAGCGTATACCTCCAGCACTCTAGCTTCCAGAGTGCCAGGTATTACCTGTCACTACCTGTCGCTCTCCCATACATTTCAATGGATGATCCTTTTCTTCCAAACTGGGTTTTATTTTATTTATTTATTTTTTATTATCAAATATTTGTGTGACCTCTCCTGGCCTATAAAAAGTAATTTTTGAAAACTTTTTAGATTTTTAATATTTTTATGTAGAATTGTCATTACATGTCTGGTATTTCATGTCACAATGTATTAACAATGTCATTCCATGCGTTTTCGCTTTGTTACTAGTGGATATGTGTTCAAAAACATACTTTAATCACACAGCGTCTGGCGCTCAGGACTACAACAACCTGATTTTGAACGCTGGCGCTATGTGAGGCTGTTTTTTGATGAATATGGTGTGAGTTGGTCGCAATGAGCAGTCGCTACTGTTTGCTCCCATACATCACTGTACTGGTGTTAGAGCGACTCACATACAACATATTCATCAATGCCGGCCAGAGACTGAGGTGCTCTGTAACAGTGACTCATAGCCCATTGCAGCGACTATTAGTGGTCGCTCTAAGCGCCGCTATACAGACGCTCATCTGCCGGTACTCGGCACTAGTAATGAATCAGCCTGCCAGTGTACCTTCAGTAGATTGTAAACATTTGGTTTTCCATCTCTTGCATCCATTATAATACCCTAATAGATTGTAAGGTGTCCTTCGCACCTTTACCATATGATATGCCCTAAGGAGGAAGCCCAGCCAAAAATAAGGGGTAAGGTAAGGAGCAGCCTTGTGACTGGTGGGTGTGTGGTTTGGGTTAAATGTGCAGAAATAATTCCTATGTGTGCATAAACATACAATAGCCGTATATGCCCCCCCTCCCCCCCCCCCCCCAAAATATGATTGGACCTCCTCTTATTCCTGCAGCATGGGAGCGTACCGATTCAGATGCCCCTGTGCTGCAAAGATAAGAGCAGTCTAACCAATTTTATGAACCTAAACCCTCCCTTGCAACTCTGATGCTGGTAGAGTCCCGGTCCATAGGGACCCTAACCCACCTATTTTACACTGGGTTGGGACAGCAGCAGCACCACAGGTGAAGGTGAGGAGAGGGCAGAATTTGTCCCTGCTGCATAATGTGCCTAGAAATTGGCCTGGACCTGAATTGAGAAAACAGGCGTACACTATTACAAAAGAGTTCAAACATCACACACTGTGGTTTTATAGTGAGAAAGTTCAATATAAAGTGTCAGAAGTTTAATCACAAAGCATACACTGCCACTTTAACAACCTAATCTTGATCTGTAATACTAATATGTAGTCATGTAGTCATACACTCCAGCATGTGAAGTCTACATCCTGCTTCAATTCAATTAGGAATGGCAAGCCCTATGCTATGTTTACCCAACCAAGGAGGTTTCTCCCAGGTTTGAAAGTTTGTTCTGCAGCTTTTGACATCCTGATTGAACAGACCTGGTGGCTCCAGACCCTCAATAAATCAAACATACTGCTTGCATGTATAACCACTGTATCATCATGGCCTTTATTTGTGTTAGTAGGTGGATGCATTAATAAGGACAGGACAACAAACTGCCAACTCCAAATGGCATTCTACTTGGATGCTTCCAAGGATCTATACTTTTTCTATGCCGCAAAGCAACCTGGTCATTTTTCACCGACTACACCGGACCCTGTCTGTGCCTGCTCCATCTGGGGCTCCCCTCTTCTGTTACACATTCTGCCACTTGCTTCATGCTGCCACTAGATCGGCACCTGCCATACTATTAGAGGATTACACCTTCCTGCAAGGTTACAACATGATGGAAGCTTTGATGGACCTTTGTATCATCAGAATACAGCCAAACTCTACCTACCAAGCCTTCTCATACAGGTATGTCACCTAAAACATATTATAAAGAATAAGGCCCAGGACAGAGCCTTGGGGTAAGACATAAATGTCCCACTATGGTTTCCGTCATAACGATAACTCTATTTACATGGGAATGTCACATCGGTCCTACCTAGTACAAATAAATGTACAATCTTGCCCCAAAACATTATGCAAAGGCACTATTCTCCTTACTTTTAACAGAATTATATTAACTGTTATGTCTTCAGTTAGCTGGATTTTTTTGCACACAGGTCCTACTCACAGGACTATAGCTTGGGGTGGCATAATGTATGTTAGCAAGACCCCTTTAGTCCTCATTTCAGGTGCAATAGCAGCTCACATTACATTGATTTGGTCAACTAACCAAAATGTTGCAGGAGCCACCTTCAACAGGATAATACCAGGCCACATATTGCTCGTGCTAAGGTGGACAGTCTGTGTGGCCTAACTTGCTACCATAGCATGCAGCACCTCCGGACTTGTCTTCCATGAACTACATTTGCAACGTCACTGGTCTGTGATCTTGGCGATTTGCCTGCCCAAGTGTATTCAGCATGGCATAACATTGCTCTAACAACAAATAATAACCTTAATAATAACTTGCCAAGGTGTGTAAGTGCAGGTAATTCAGCACATTTGAATATTTTGTTTCTATTTATCATCATTTGCATATTATGAACATGTCTATCCAGTGATTTCCATAATTTCAAGACTTTTCCTGCTTGGAGTTCCTTGTTCATTCTTCATGTACTTGTCGAACAATGAACTGATTCAGTGAGTCCAGATAAACTTGCTCCAAATGCAAAGTGACATGACAGAAAAGCAAAGCAGAGTCAGGCAAATGATACTCAAAAGACAATGTATATAAGAATGGCTATAGCTGTGTATGTACTATTAGGTTATCGTGCATACACATGTACTGTGATGTCAATTAAATGGCCAAGGCAAGCTCATGGATATATTATGGCTGCCCTTGGCCACTTCTTATTAACCATTGAAGAATCTAAGCTGCCTGGCCTGGACATAATGCTTCATCTCTGGCTGTGATCATCATGTTGCAGTGCTCAGACTATGATACCTAATCTGCCAGTTAGACAACCCTAGGTGTCCGCATAGCCTATTCTTTTGCCACCATGGGTGGCTTTGGTCAAAAGCAGGTCTAGTTAGACAACCCGAGGTGTCCTCACAGCCCGGTCTTTTGCCACCATGGATGGCTTTGGTCAAAAGCAGGTCACTTTGTAGATTTCGGCACCTGGTTAATCTAGAGTCTTTAGCGTTACCTGTCAGTTGAGATCACCTGGATTCCCTAATGCTTTTCGTATTTTATTGCACATACCAAACAGCAAGTGAAACTAGATTTAAACTAGAAACTAGAAAGCAAAAAGACTATAGCCTTGATTCTGTGCCTTTTGCACATGCACTTTCGCATGTGTCTGTGTATTTTTTGTGAGTTCTTCCATGCTTTTTCGGCTTGTACGTTACTTTTTTCATGCGTATATGCGTTTACGCTAACGCATATACGCGCTTTCGAAAAGTGTATGTTTATCGTCAATTTGCCGTTATATCAGCCAACTTACGTGATTGGTATGGGCTGCATTTTCATGTGCAAATATTTGATGTCACAACAATCATATAGTGTTAATAAACTATTTATGAAATGGGTAATAACAACACAGCACATAACAAACTCAGGAACAAAATTCATGCGTCAATATAGAAATTAGGTGTGGAAGGCCAATCGCAGCCTACGAGGGCATCCAGTAGGCCAAGGAAGGATCCATTGGCCCACAATCTTGGCCCCTCTAAATTTCACACAGGCTTGATGTCCAAGGACACTTTCTCAAGCCAGAATGCCCATAGGGAGCACTATTATTAAGGGCCAGGGGACCATGAGGGCAGGAATCCCTAGGCCCAAAACCACACCCTCTCCAGCTCGTGCCCTATTTCAGCATGACAATGTAGCCAGCCCTTGTAAGGACTGTACCGGACACCTTTCTGTCTTAAGCTGATAATCCCCAATCTCCACCGCCTCTTCTGCCTATAGACAAGTCCCCGCTCGCAGGAGACGCGGATTATGCCTCTCCTGACTCGGTTACCCCCAGGACTTAATGGGCGCAAAGATTACCAGCTTAAGGTGGAGACTGATGAACGGCAGGGAGTCCCAAATGAGGATGCCGGAAGGCGGAAGTCCAATAAACTAGCCGAGGTCAAACCGGGAGATCACGAAGCGAGGTATCCAACGGAGGTAGCAAAGAGGAGTCAAACAAGCCGAGGTCAATCCAGAAGGTCACGGGGCGAGGTATCAGAGGGGTCAGGCGAAAATCGTGGTCAGGCAGGCAAAAGGTCGGTTCAACCACTAGAGACAAGCTAGACAACTAAGTACTAGGCGCTATAACAGGCAATGACACACTGCAGTGGAAATCCCTTTATAGTGGGAAAACCGGCAGGATTGGACAGGGAGACAGTGGCTGGGATTGGTGCACTTAGGATCTGACGGCAGATTGGAGCACTGGCCCTGTGGTCTGATTGGTGAGCTCTGGGCTGATTGCTCCAGCTGAGCTTCCCAGGCAAACTGCTCAGAGCTGCACCTTCTAGACTTCGTTCTTTTAAACAGCCTCCGGTGGCCATTCTGAGTATTGCACCACCGGAGGACATGAGCTGATTGTATAGGCCAGCAAGCACAAGCTGAGCGACAATGGGCAAGGGGGAAGGACTTACTCGGCGACACACGCGCCGCTGGGGATGGCCCCGGAGGCAGAGGCGGCTGCTGAGCAGGAGAAACCCTGGCCAGTTGCCTAGGGACACCACGGGCACGGACTGAAGGCAAGTCATTCATGACAGTACCCTCCCCTTCACGAGGGGCCTCAGGACCCTCACCAGACTTCATCACCCTGAATGGTTCCGGCGGACTTCAATAAAGATACATGAGGTACCCTCATGGATGGAGAGGCAGACGGACAAATAAGCTCTGAGACTTGGGTTGCTCCAACAGTGATACTATAGCAATGTTCTGCACAGTGCGGGCTCCATCCTGTCAATTCCCCAGTTTCCCAATTAAAGGTAGGGTTGTGCACCTTTAACCAGGGGAACCCTAAGACAACCGGGGCTTCAGGGCTGTCTAAGACAAAAAATTCAAGGTTCTCAGAATGGGAAGGTCCCACAACTAGGTTAATTAAAGGGGTTTTGGAGGTGACAGTTCCTCTAGGAACAGGAGTATTGTTTACTGCCAAAATCTGAAGGGGCTTCCCAAGGGGAATTAAGGGAATGCCTAAGGCGGCTACTATGGATTTATCCAAGAAGTTGCCAACTGCTCCGCTATCGACAAAAGCAGAGACGGATTTCCTGGACAACTCCCAACCCACTGTAGCAGGTAACAACATTTTATTTCTATGAAGGGAAGTTACCTGACCGTCCTGACAAACTTTCTCTATCTTGTCAGGACGTTGCAATCCCGCCAAAGGTCTTTTATTGGGGCAGGTCCTAACCAGGTGACCTGAAACCCCGCAGTACATGCATAGGCCTAAGGTGCGACGTCTACTCTTTTCAGCCACACGTTGGGCCAGCTGGTTAATGGCGGTAGCCATAGCCTGCACTTGTTGTACAAGTTCTTCCATATCAATTTTTGGGCCTGTTATAATGTAAGGACTGTACCGGACACCTTTCTGTCTTAAGCTGATAATCCCCAATCTCCACCGCCTCTTCTGCCTATAGACAAGTCCCCGCTCGCAGGAGACGCGGATTATGCCTCTCCTGACTCGGTTACCCCCAGGACTTAATGGGCGCAAAGATTACCAGCTTAAGGTGGAGACTGATGAACGGCAGGGAGTCCCAAATGAGGATGCCGGAAGGCGGAAGTCCAATAAACTAGCCGAGGTCAAACCGGGAGATCACGAAGCGAGGTATCCAACGGAGGTAGCAAAGAGGAGTCAAACAAGCCGAGGTCAATCCAGAAGGTCACGGGGCGAGGTATCAGAGGGGTCAGGCGAAAATCGTGGTCAGGCAGGCAAAAGGTCGGTTCAATCACTAGAGACAAGCTAGACAACTAAGTACTAGGCGCTATAACAGGCAATGACACACTGCAGTGGAAATCCCTTTATAGTGGGAAAACCGGCAGGATTGGACAGGGAGACAGTGGCTGGGATTGGTGCACTTAGGATCTGACGGCAGATTGGAGCACTGGCCCTGTGGTCTGATTGGTGAGCTCTGGGCTGATTGCTCCAGCTGAGCTTCCCAGGCAAACTGCTCAGAGCTGCACCTTCTAGACTTCGTCTTTTAAACAGCCTCCGGTGGCCATTCTGAGTATTGCACCACCGGAGGACATGAGCTGATTGTATAGGCCAGCAAGCACAAGCTGAGCGACAATGGGCAAGGGGGAAGGACTTACTCGGCGACACACGCGCCGCTGGGGATGGCCCCGGAGGCAGAGGCGGCTGCTGGGCAGGAGAAACCCTGGCCAGTTGCCTAGGGACACCACGGGCACGGACTGAAGGCAAGTCATTCATGACAGTACCCTCCCCTTCACGAGGGGCCTCAGGACCCTCACCAGACTTAACAGGATCATCACCCTGAATGGTTTCGGCGGACTTCAATAAAGATACATGAGATACCCTCATGGATGGAGAGGCAGACGGACAAATAAGCTCTGAGACTTGGGTTGCTCCAACAGTGATACTATAGCAATGTTCTGCACAGTGCGGGCTCCATCCTGTCAATTCCCCAGTTTCCCAATTAAAGGTAGGGTTGTGCACCTTTAACCAGGGGAACCCTAAGACAACCGGGGCTTCAGGGCTGTCTAAGACAAAAAATTCAAGGTTCTCAGAATGGGAAGGTCCCACAACTAGGTTAATTAAAGGGGTTTTGGAGGTGACAGTTCCTCTAGGAACAGGAGTATTGTTTACTGCCAAAATCTGAAGGGGCTTCCCAAGGGGAATTAAGGGAATGCCTAAGGCGGCTACTATGGATTTATCCAAGAAGTTGCCAACTGCTCCGCTATCGACAAAAGCAGAGACGGATTTCCTGGACAACTCCCAACCCACTGTAGCAGGTAACAACATTTTATTTCTATGAAGGGAAGTTACCTGACCGTCCTGACAAACTTTCTCTATCTTGTCAGGACGTTGCAATCCCGCCAAAGGTCTTTTATTGGGGCAGGTCCTAACCAGGTGACCTGAAACCCCGCAGTACATGCATAGGCCTAAGGTGCGACGTCTACTCTTTTCAGCCACACGTTGGGCCAGCTGGTTAATGGCGGTAGCCATAGCCTGCACTTGTTGTACAAGTTCTTCCATATCAATTTTTGGGCCTGTTATAATGTAAGGACTGTACCGGACACCTTTCTGTCTTAAGCTGATAATCCCCAATCTCCACCGCCTCTTCTGCCTATAGACAAGTCCCCGCTCGCAGGAGACGCGGATTATGCCTCTCCTGACTCGGTTACCCCCAGGACTTAATGGGCGCAAAGATTACCAGCTTAAGGTGGAGACTGATGAACGGCAGGGAGTCCCAAATGAGGATGCCGGAAGGCGGAAGTCCAATAAACTAGCCGAGGTCAAACCGGGAGATCACGAAGCGAGGTATCCAACGGAGGTAGCAAAGAGGAGTCAAACAAGCCGAGGTCAATCCAGAAGGTCACGGGGCGAGGTATCAGAGGGGTCAGGCGAAAATCGTGGTCAGGCAGGCAAAAGGTCGGTTCAATCACTAGAGACAAGCTAGACAACTAAGTACTAGGCGCTATAACAGGCAATGACACACTGCAGTGGAAATCCCTTTATAGTGGGAAAACCGGCAGGATTGGACAGGGAGACAGTGGCTGGGATTGGTGCACTTAGGATCTGACGGCAGATTGGAGCACTGGCCCTGTGGTCTGATTGGTGAGCTCTGGGCTGATTGCTCCAGCTGAGCTTCCCAGGCAAACTGCTCAGAGCTGCACCTTCTAGACTTCGTCTTTTAAACAGCCTCCGGTGGCCATTCTGAGTATTGCACCACCGGAGGACATGAGCTGATTGTATAGGCCAGCAAGCACAAGCTGAGCGACAATGGGCAAGGGGGAAGGACTTACTCGGCGACACACGCGCCGCTGGGGATGGCCCCGGAGGCAGAGGCGGCTGCTGGGCAGGAGAAACCCTGGCCAGTTGCCTAGGGACACCACGGGCACGGACTGAAGGAAAGTCATTCATGACAGCCCTAAGTCACCGTGCAGCTCAACGGCTACAAGTTAAAGGGCCAGCCAGCCTATGACACCCAGCCCCCAAGCAACTCCAACACAATACTTTTAGAGCCCAAGTTGGAGCTAATAATGGGGTGTTAGTCACCCAAGAATGTTAACAAATATTCCACCCACCCACGATGATGTTGCCAGGATCTCATTAGGCATAAACCTGCTGCGTGTAAGCTTGAGCGGGCGCTTTACTGAGGCAAAAAATATGGCATTGGCAAGTGGGGTTTCTAAGCACTATCATGAGCTTTATGGGCGAACCCACCAGCCTAAGCACAAATGGCCAAATATGGGTGTAGATCACCAGACAGGTCAATAGTGTTGGAATGTTGAGGAAAGATGTGGAATAAAATACAAGGGTGAATGTAAATCTGCTGGAATGACATTCTAAGGCTTTTGTTGAGCTTGGAGGATGGCCAACATCTGTGTTTGGGTGGCATTCATCATCTGCCACTGCTCAAGCATAGCCTCCCTCTGCCTGTTGCTAGTCCTAATTTCAGCAAGCAGGGTGGTGAAGTTGTTATTGAAGTTTAGTAATTGTGCTGCCATCTCCTCTCTTAATCTTAGGTTCACTGCCCGAAAGTTGCGGCTGTCATTCCACCAAGCTGTCTCCAGGACCTGCACACGCCTCACCTGGCTGACATGGCGATGTGCCTGAGGGCGTCCTCCACTTTCCCGGGTTTGGGCGCATGCAGATGCTGGAGGTCTAGGCCTAGCAACAAGAGCAGATGTAGTAGACAAATCCTCTGCAGCAGAGCTAGTACATGGAACAGTTGGTTGTATCTCTTGCTGCTGGCCATGCTGGTCTTCCGGCAGAGGGCGTGTTTGAATCTGCTGCAGAGGATTTGTGGGCAGCTGCTGCTGGGGCAGTGGCAGATGATGATGCTGGGTTGGCATTAGTGAGGCCATGGTAATGTTCTCCTCATCCTCCAGATGGTATATTGCATCCATTAGGGGTGGTGTCTGTAGGGACATTGAAAAAAATTTTTGTAAGATAGTTTGCCAAATATATGTTTGCCGAAGTAGTCATCTTAATTCACATGCATCACCAGTTATTGCACATTGCACTTACCAGTTCCAGCTGGTCCTGTGTAGAATATGTTTGTATTGGCTGGCGGGACATGGCGGCAGTGGGCAAACAGGTTGAGGGTTGAGCAGTCGCTTGAGTATTTGAAGGAGCTGGACATGTAACAGTAAAGGCAAGTTAATACATAAACATTCCTTGGGTACACATAGGAGTAGCTAGGCTTTAATTCACCCGGACCTAACTTTGTCAATGGACTCCACCACCGGTTTTACATACACCCTTTGGCGCCACCCTGAACTGCTGTACCCGGTGAGCGTGCCCCCCCCTGCTCCCACCTAGCTATGGCTCTGTGTGTCGTGGATTTGTTTCTACAATTCTCTTAACCAAATGTAAATAAACAATCCTTAAAATACATACCTCCTGGCATTTCATAGTTGTCAGTGTCTAGGGCCCCGGATAAGCCCTGTAGTGCCGAGGGGTGTATAAGTCCGAGGACAAGCTCCTCAGCTGCAGTGTACTGTAGTTAAGTTGGGAATCCTCCTCCTGTTTGCAACCTTAAAAGAAAAATTACAAAATTAATTACAAGGTTTGCCACAACAACAACCCACCTAAGTCCCACACCCATATGTACCCGTGCTGCCTTTGCTTATGCCTCTTCTGTCTCACTGCATATTTGAGGTCAGAAAATTTCCGCTGGATCAGTTCTACATCTTTCCTTTCTGTCCCCACACAATTGACCTGTCTGGTGATCTCCTCCCAGATTTGGTTCTTGCGTGCCTTGCTGGTGACTTTAGAATTTCTGCCATACAGTTCATGAAAGTGCTCAGAAACCCCACTTGCCAATGCCATGCTTTGGGTCTCACTAAAGCGTCCGCTCAATGCCCTAATGTTGGCCTGGATGGCTCTTCGTAGGTGACTTGCAGGCGTTGAATAGCCAGACATTTCGCTTAACATGGATTGGCTGGACTTGCATGGGGGCTGGGTGTCATCAGCTGGCTTCCCAAAGAAGTTACTGCCGAAAAGCTGCCCGGTGACTCAGGGCTCTCCACGTTCGATTCCTGACATTGGGAAGGAGCAGAAGAGGGTGTGGTTGGGGGGCTAGGGCTTCTACCCTTGCCCTTACTAGTAGTGCTCCTTTGTGTTTGGAATGTTGTGGGCCGGAGAGCATTCTTGCTTGAGAATGTCTCCTTCGCCTTCCGAGATGGGGCAGATTTGGAGGGGGCTGGAGTGTGATCCACTGGATCCTTCATGTGGCGAGTGGATGTTCTGGTCAAATGCAAGCGGCCACTGGTTTTGTGGGACCTAGTTGCAGGCCTCGAGGAGGTTTTTTCCTGCCGTTCGTCACGACGCTTATGGTGTTCATGGGACTTGGGGGTCTTGCAGCTACCTTTCTAATCAAAAGTTAGTGAGCACATGTGCGCAACAACAAAATGGGATCTAGAAGGATAGCTGAAGGCTAGAAATGTAATGTGGACTGCAAGTTAGCAACCTGCTCTAACTGTGATTGTGGTTTGTATGATGTTTTCATTAATCAAATGTATTTCACCTGTAGCTTTTAGATGATGATGGAGCACAGGTACGACTACCTGGCAAGTGATTTCCAGAAGAGGACATTGGCCCTGGAGATCGTGGCCAAAATAGCAGGCGACAGCGGCACCACCTTCACGTTTACCCAGATCATCCAACACTGGTCGGACCTAAAGAGAAGGAAGAGGCCCCGGGTGGGGTGATTCTTTTCCCAACATTTCCCAAGTAAGTACATGACTATTACTTGTAAGATATCCAAAAGCCCTTAGTTAGGCCTCTGTTTATGAATGCTATTCTCTTCTAGTAAACAAATGGGATTACAGAATAAGACCCACCCGGAGGCGAGCAGTCCGGCTAGTGCGGGATGGATCTGGGGCGAGTGAAGGTGGTGCATCTCCAGGGCCAAGGTCCTCCCCCTCCTCTGTAGGTGGCTTCGAGCAGCCACTTGACCTGTCTACAGAGGAGGGGCATCAGCAGCTCGCCCAGGGAGTCGGCCCAGATGGCGGGGCAACAACATTCCGGTAAGTTTCTCTGACTGATGCACACACAGGTACATGCACTGTAAACACACACTCATTCCCTGCTTCTATTTTTTTAGATGACGATGTAGCGAGTGGAGAGCGGGGTTTGGAGATGCCACCAGAATCCGCCCCTGAGCTGCATGGCGAAGGTGGGTGTTGTCACACCCACATTATGAAACAAATGTTGCCTTGACCTAATCTGACATTAGAAGTAAACATATTTTCCTCCCTAAACAGCCTCAGATCCTGTTCAGTGGCAGGCCCCAGATAGAATGCTGGTCCCCCAAGCACCGGTCGCCGACCAGCCTGGTAAGTTTGAAGAATACTTATTTTTTGTTACCTATAACATAGCTTCGTTCACAGGTCTTTAAAAACTTTTGCCTAATACTTTAGCATAATGACCTATGGCCTGATCCCTATCCTAATACCTTAGCATAATGACCTATGGCCTGATCCCTATCCTAAGACATTAGCATAATGACCTATGGCCTGATCCCTATCCTAATACATTAGCATAATGACCTATGTCCTGATCCCTTTGCTTGAACATTAATAAGATTGCATTCCACAGCTAGCAAACATGTATTTTCAAATATGTAATTAGTGCTTCCTTTACACTGGAACACCATAGGAGAGACTTCAACAACTTACAGCGACTGTGTATCGGCTGGTGGGCGACATCCAGGAGCTTGCTGCTTCCATGGGGACCAGTGACGACTAAATTCCTGGGGCCTGCCACTTGGTTTTACATAGTTAATGTTTTTAATGTTTGTAAAAACTTTGTTTTAAAAAAACATTTTTTAAATATGTTTTTGAAAAAAAAAAAAGTTACAAACACACTTTAACAAAAAAAAAACAAAGAATATTTAAAAAATTAATATAATACATTTTCTAAAACTTACCCATGTTACGTGTTTATTTTAGGTTAAGCTATCCACTTTTTAGGCATGAACACAGGCAAAAAATTACAAACACCAAAACTAATAAGAAAAAGAAGAACATTAGGTAAGCATGAATGGCGCAAGAACTACTAAAGTGGAACCGCGAGTGACTTAAGGTAAGCATTAAGCATGGAAGAACATCTAAAGTGGAACCGCGAATGAGTTGAGGTAAGCATTAAGCACGGAAGAACATGTTAACAGGAACCATGAGTGAGTTGAGGTAAGCATTAAGCACGGAAGAACATGTTAGCAGGAACCGCGAGTGAGTTGAGGTAAGCATTAAACACGGAAGAACATGTTAACAGGAACCGCAAGTGAGTTGAGGTAAGCATGAAGGATGGGAGAACATCTAAAGTGGAACCGCAAGTGAGTTGAGGTAAGCATGAAGGACGGGAGACCATCTAAAGTGGAACCGCGAGTGAGTTTACGTAAGCATGAAGGACGGGAGAACATCTAAAGTGGAACCACGAGTGAGTTCAGGTAAGCATGGAAGCATAAGTGAGTGAGAGAATAGTTGAGACGGGGACATGAATGAGGTAAATAGCTGCACGCAACGAGAGGCAGAAAATGCCATCCTCGTTGGCTTACGCTGCTACGAACAGTAAACGGAAGGCTTCAGATTGAGGCTCTAAATCATGCGTACCCACATACGCATACGGAAAAAAAGAGTAAGATACAAAGAACGAGCCATATACGACACGGTTTGGAGGAGGCACTGAATCAGGCCTTATGAAAAATTGCTGATGGAAACTGTTGCGATCGGGCAATGAACGAGAATTCATTTATTGGTTGAGCAAGAGTTTTCGACTTTTTCCTCCACATCAAAATGTGCATCGCCATCTTCCTTGGGCTGAGGGTCCTTTTAGAATCAATGACTTGTACAAAGCTATCCTCTGTGATCTTGGCATGTTCAGATTAAATTAATAACTCCTTCATCATGGCTTGGTGTTGCTGTCCCCTGACTTGTTACTGACCTTCTCTATGACACTAATCTGTCATTAATTACTTTCTTGTTGAAGACCCTGACCTGACTTGAGAACCTAAGACCATTTTTGTCCTCCAGGGCCATGAACCGGTCTGCTGACCATTTCTTTGTCTCATTAGCATCTCTGGTTGCCAGACTACTCAGGGCGGGCCTAAGGGTAGTTTGCAGGATGGCTCCCCCTAGACGCACACACAATGGAAAGTGAGCAACAGAGGGATGGGCACAAAAAACAGAGGGAATGGTCCACCCCTTCCTCTCACCTGATACCACCAAAATCCTAGTGCATGCTCTGATCATCTCCCGACTAGATTACTGCAACACGCTCCTTTGTGGTCTACCAACAAACAGACTGGCATCCCTCCAGTCTATTCTCAACTCTGCTACTCGACTCATTCAGCTCTCCTCATGCTTCTCTAGTGCTGCTCCTCTATGTCAGTCCCTCCACTGGCTTCCAATATCTAGGAGAATTCAATTTAAAATACTAACCTTAACATACAAAGCTCTCTACAGTCAAGCTCCTGCCTACAGTTCATTGCTTATCAACACCAACCCAGACGTAATCTCCGCTCTGCCCAGGGCCTCTTCCTATCTTCAACCCTATTCACCTCCTCCCACTACCGCATCCAGGACTTCACATGTGCTGCCCTATAACCATGGAATGCCGTCCCCAATACAATGCATCACTCCACAAGCCTTCAAGCATTTAAGGGTGCCCTCAAAATCCACCTATTGAGAAGAGCATATCACTTGGCCTAAAAAAAAGACAGCCCGAACCACTTCAGATCACTTGCCATCATACTAAGTATTTACTACTTGTGACCTACCTTTTGTCTCCACCCCATATCCTTTTTGTCAGCCAACAAGGGCAGGGCCATTTCTCCTAGTGTATTTCATTATGACTATCATGTATTGTAAGGTAGTTATTTTACCGGTGTCACATTGTACAGCACCATGGAAGATGATGGCTCTTTGTAAATAAACTTTAATAATAGTATGAATGATATAGAGAGAGAACATTGGAAAACAGAAAAAGAAAGAAAGAGAAAAGAGAGTGAGAGAAAGAGTATGAATGATACAGAAAGAGAAAAAACGGAAAACTGAGACGAAGGGAAGATAAAAATGAGGAAGATGTGGAGAAGCTGAAAAGAAAGGGACGGGAGAAAGGTGACAAGAGAAAGATAAAGGGAATGTGGAAACAACATTAAAAAAGGGAGGGGATATGAAAAGTAAGGAAAATGGAGGAATCGTGAAATAAAAGAGAAAGAAGGAGAAAGGGAAATTCAAGTAGAAGGAAAAAGGTTAAATAATTATAGAACAGAATTATAGAATACAAGAAATGTGCAGATAAGATAGAAGAGAGATTGGGGTATTTTGGATTTGAGAGGCCTGCAGGTCCAGATGAGAGCGTCCTGGCGTTAGGATGGCGACCGCACACCTCGCACATACAACGGACCTGTTCCCCTGTTTCTCCTTGTCAACACTGAAATCCTGGTATATAAAACCTACAATTGTCCAAATATATTTATGGATCTATCTGTGTTTATAGGGAAACCTGATGTTTCGGTAAATGGGACAAAAGGCATCTGCAGCAATTCAAAAATGGATTTATGCCTTTAACAGGACCTTCACCCTTGTATGTTTTGCACCCTTTAGATACATATTGTCCACATTAAAAATCGTCCTACCTGCTCCTAGTGCATTTTCTAAACCTTTAAACATTCAAGATGGCGGCCCATGGCGTCTCAGGCTGTCTGGAGACAGGAAGTGTCTTCTTACTATGCTGCTCTGCATTCTGAGATTTCTGTCCTTTTGCTGACCCCAGCTCTGCTCAAGTAAAGCACAGTTATAACCTAGCCCCCTGCACTTTATCCCACTCTCCTTTCCTCTCCTCAGTATGTCAGTATGTGATGCTTCTGGGGCAAGATGACGGAGCCCCTTTCCTGACCAGAGTTGCAGCCCAGTGGGGGAAAGAATATTAGGTATGTGACTAAAAACTTACAATATGAGGCCGATTCATTAATAGCGGCAGGTAGCGACAGTTGAGCAACTGTAGCGGCTTTTTCAGAGCGCCCGCTAGTAGTCGCTGTGCTTGGCCATTGTTCGGTAGTTGATAGCGACTGAGTCGGTGTGCAGTAATGTTGAATATTGGATGAGGAGTCGCTATTTGACAGGTTCCGCGCTGTATGGGAGCGCATGATAGCGACTGGTCAGAGCCACCGGCTCCCACCATATTCATTAAAAAATCACGCTCAAAAAATTCTCGCGCTGTAAAATGCATGTTTAAACCCCAGAGCGCTGGCGGCGATGGGTTAAAAGTAGTTTTTTAACCCCCAAACAACCATATTTTTGGAAACCAAAAAAAAAAGTTTTTAAAATAATTTTGTAATATGAATACATTAATATCAGACCTGTAATATCAATTCTGTACAATTTTTTTTATTTTTTTACCTTAAAAAAATTATCTAAAATGGCAGAAGTGGTCACAGAATTTTTCACATTTAAAAACAAAAAAAAACAATTAATAACAACTAATTATGAATATTTAAAGATTGTTCCATTGAAATGCATTGGAGAGCGCCAAGTAGCGAGAGGTCATACCTGTCGCTGTTCAAGGTCGGACGCTGGCGCTGTGGGCTGAGGCTGGAATAATGATGAATGAGTGGCTATCTGGCGCTATCTCAGTCGCTAAGCAGGATTGCCTTGATAAATGTGTGATTGTGGTGGGGAGCCGGCGTTCTCGTGGCGGGGCTCGTCATTACCGGCCGCTCACCAGTCGCTACCTGTCGCTATTCCTTCATAAATATTTTTATTTTAGATGCTGGGGAATAATTCTCTAAGGGTTTGGTCTTTTTATTAAATGATGCTGAAGGTTCGGTTTAAATTCCCAACATACGATGTTTATAGTGTAAAAAATGAACCAAGCGTCCAGGAATGTGAAACACTTTTAGGAGACTAGTGCTGTCCTTTTTATGAACATTGTGTTTTGTGCGGCGTTCTTGGCACACAGAGGGGAAAACAACACGCTCAAAGCTCAACCAATTATCTAAGCAAAGTTGATAAAAGCCGTCAGCCAGCAGGCAGCTGGCCTTAGATCTGACTCAACACAAAGCACAATAAAGCTACCAAGCAAAAGACAGCGCCTGACATCACAGCTTCCAAAATAGGTTCAAATACTATTCCAACATGAAAAATAAGCAGGATTTTACCTAAATGCCAACCCTTTTATTGTGTTTTTTTCTCTGGCATAAAATGTCACTGGAAGCTTCCAATCCAATGAACCAGTGAATCAGTTACCTTATAGCATATGATTCAGATGTAGAAACACAGAAAGCACCAGTCAGACATCTTAAGTGCTCTAAGGAACAACTGTATGACAGGATAATAAAATTGTCAGAACGACTCCAAAGTAGAAGCGGAAGTAAATGACTATGGCGAAATTCTCCTCTGCTATCAAGGTTCAGACCGAAAAAGTCTAGCAGTTTGTTGCCAGAAAGTCTGCAATGTACATTTCTATGGGTTTACTTAAAGAGGACCTCCGGTCCTCACTGCTCATCACTGCCCAGAATGCCGATTATCACCTTTTTCTTGTTCCAATGTGGTTTGCGGCCCTCACGTGACTCTCAGAAACCTATGGGTTTTGCCCAATGGTCTGCGCATAATATATGTTTCTGTGAAAGTGGTGATTGTCAGCATTCTGTGCCCGGATTCCTGGGCAGTAAGAAACCTGAGAGTTGGAAAAGAAAAGTAGCGGCCATTTTGAAGCTTCCTCTCCCAACTGACATAACTGAAATTCACAGTAACAGGAAGCCCAGCACAACTTCCTGTTTGCAGGTGGCCATCTTGTTTTTTAAATTTATCCCAGTAGGCATTTGAAAAAGGTCAATTATTTTTTATTTGCAGATGGGGTTTGAGAGGGGTGCATATGAGGACCGTTTGTTGTGTTGGTCTGATTTAATTCATTTTTGACTGTTGGTCCGCTTTAAGAGGCCCCGTGATGACCTCCCAAAACAGTTTCGAACAGGTTTGAAAGTCATTCAGCCAAAAGTGTGAAACTATTCAATATTTTCTCACCCAAACCCCATCAAAGTCTGCTGGAGGAAAGATTATCCAAAAGTTTAATAGCACCAGGCTTAGGAGCTGAAACAGCAGCCTATAGATACACCCCACTACCTTGCAGCCAGCTGGCAGCCACTAGGCAGCCCATAGAAGCCCAGGACATATCGTGGGTAAGGAGACAAGTGGCACTCATTGTCCAGCTCTCAAGCTCCTGACACACGAGGAAGGCACATGGCCAAGGTAGGGGACAGAAACACTACAGTATATAAACTGATAAATTATACAAAAATACAATAAATATAAAATATGAATAAAAGTAAAAATATAGGCTGGTAACCAAGGGCTTAGAGGCCTCCGCCCCTGCAAGTGTATCAGCCACCTTTGTCACAGGTCAGGTGTTCTTCCTGGGCACGCCTGGAAAAGTCCTGGAAGAACACTGAGACTATGGTGAAACATTTAGGAGTTAGTACACCTGCACGGACCGAGGCCAACCACTGGGCCTCCGAGCTTTAGGTTACCAGCCCATATACCTATGTGCCAGGCTAATAGCCTATGATAAAAAAAGAAATAATAACATGAACAAATATTTTACCTGCTTTCTGAAGAAACATTAGCACAAAGTTCAGGTAGAGGTAAGCAAAAGATTATTTACTTTACATCTGCTGGGGTAATATGATGCCTTAGTAGTAGTTTTATAGATAGTATAGAAGAATCTGACCAACCTAACAGAGCTCAGAGCCCAGAAGCACATTTTGAGTGAATGTAAAATCAGCCAGCATCCTTTCTTGCCCTAACTGATGGTATTGTATATACCGGTAAATTGGGCCAAATCACGACGTCCAATGTTTACAAGAAAGGCTTCCCAAAAAGTGTCTGCAAACAAAAAAGGCCACATGAATGGTTTTAGTTTTTACAAGCTTACATAGTTTTAGTGTTTATTAAGCACATAGAGAGGCAGTATGTGTTCCTATATCCGCACACTGTATATACAGCACACATTTATTGCACTAGTGAAGGACAGGTTTATGGGTCATTGATTTCCAGTTAGAGGTCACTGGCTCTTGGAACTCACCACCTTTTGATTTTAGTGTGATAAACTTGAAATACTTTGCCTTTACAATACCTGCAATGTTCACATGAAACAAACTGCGTTCTGTTAAAATGATCAGTATTTTATTACCCAGTGTCTCTGATAAGACTAGGACAAAAATCAAAGCGAAGATGTGCAGTGTCGTTACATTTTCCCTTTTCCTTATGTTAGATAATACGTTTTCAGAATGCTGCACAATGAAACAAAATGTTATCACGACTGTAATAGCCTAGCACTGTGGCATATCTCTGGATTCAAAGAGATATCTTATTCTGTGCAGATGAGTTTATTGGGCTACATCGGGACAAAGAGCTAAGACATAGCTTTGGAATGTACAGGCAATAGAAACCATATCATGTTCTTTCACTTGGTATCATCTATGGGTTAATACATTTATTTGGCTTGCAATGGCTTTATTAAAGATTGTATTAAAGCGGACCTTCACCCTGAATAAGAGCATTTCTTATATGTTTCCCACACCCTGTACATACATATTGCTCACATTAAAATCATCCTACCTGTATCTAGTGCATGTTATGAGCCATTAAACATCCAAGATGGCGGCTCATGTAACATCAGGCAGCCTGCAAACAGGAAGTGCCTTCTAACTGTGCTGCTCTGCATTCAGGGATTTTTGACCTTTTCCTGACCCCAGCTCTGCTCTGTCTGAGCAAAGCACAGCTATAACCCGCCCCCCATGTACTTTATCCTGCTTTCCTCTCTACAGTATGTAATGCTTCTGAGTCAAGATGGCGGCGCCCGTATACTAAAGTCCTGAACAGAGTTGCAGCCCAGTGGGGGAAATAATAATAAGTGACTAAAAACTTAAAATATATTAATTTTAGATGCTGTGGAATCTTTTTATAAGGGTTTGGGCTTTTCAATAAATCATGGAGAAGGTCCGGTTTAACAGTTATCCATTTGTAATTCTTAGATCCTTAGACAATTTAATAAAACATTTTTTTTACAAACAACAATGTAATTTAGAGGGAAATGTATCTTATATAATACAGTCTTCAAATAACATGGCAATTGCTTTATGCTGTAAATAGTATTTTTGGGAAATGAAACTCCAAGCCCAACTGTTATTATACCAGTGATTTTCTTAGGTAGGAGATGCAAAACAAAGCATAGAGGATTTTTTTTATCTCTGTCTGTAATTTTGTTTTAATTCTTTTTTTAAGCCTACGGTGCTACATTCATTACAATTATATATAGTGATGTACATATTTGAGTTCCAAATACAGTACATAGGTTATGATAAAGGCATGACATACACATATTGCAATCATGTACATCAGAAACCAGCAAGTATAGACCTGGTATGTGGGTCAATGGAACTTTTTGGGGGTATTATTTGGGAACAGGGACATTAAAAACAAAGAGGGAGTACAGCCTGGAGAACAAAATAAGAGAGAAGGGAAAGTGGATAGATAAAAAGAAATTGGACGGGGGGAGAGGAGAAGAGGTTGTTGGCTGGTGGCATCTGTTCAGTCTCTAGATGCTATATAGTCAGAGAAGTCCATTAAACCAATTCAAGAGGCCCAGATCTAGGTGAATTTATCAATGAAAATTTAATTTTGTCTGGTCTGGAAAGCCAAAGTGCAGTTGTGGTCAGAGTGGTCTGTTTCCAAAGGGTGGGGATGCAGGCCCACGCGTCTACAAGAGATATATTGCTCGAGAGTTCTTGAGAGAGGAATAAGATATAAAATGCAAGCTGTGGGAATACCCTTAAGGAATAGGCCAGTCAATTTTGCTATGATGAACCTAACCTTGGTCCAGAAAGGTAATAACCTCAGACATAACCAAAAAATGTGAAGATGAGTTGGCCCCGCTCCTATCAGGAAGAAGCGAGGCAGAGAAGTAGAATGCAAACTCTGGAGGCATCATTCTATAGTGTGGTCCAAGCAGCAGAGAGGCTAGGTTCACCCCTAAATACAGAGTGACAGGGCTGCAAGAGTAAGAGGTGGTTGGTGCCTTTCAGGTTTGTATTTTTGCCAAGTTTCCAATTGGCATTCAGTAGAAAGAAAATTTAGAATGGGAGGCACTAAGTACCTTTATACCGTATATACTCGAGTATAAGCCGAGTTTTTCAGCCCACTTTTTGGGCTGAAAAAAGCCGCCTAGGCTTATACTCGAGTCCAGGGGTGGACTGCCAGGGAAGGCCGCAACCCTGAACCCAACAGATGCTGGAGGGTGAGAGGCGGCCGCTGCGGGTCCCTGCTGTACCCGCTGCTGCCGGCGTCGCCGCTCTCATACACACAAACACGCACACACATTCACACACTGACCGGCACTTCCAGGCTGCTGCGCGCTGGTTGTCAATGGGCGGCGTCCAATTTTTACATTGGACGCCTGCCATATGGGGCACGCCCACCGACGACGAGCGCGCAACAGCCAGGAAGTGCTGGTGTGTGTGTGAGAACGGCGGCGGCTGCGGAGGAGCGGAGGAGGGGAGGGGAGGGGGACCCCGCTACCCCTCTGCCCCCTCTCAGGGTAACTTCGGCCAAACCCTGACCCCCGACACCTGCGCGTCTGAGAGCGGCGGCGGCAGCAGCAGCAGCAGGTACCAACAGTGTGTGTGTGTGTGTGTGTGTGTGTGTGTGTGTGTCTCTTTCTGTGTGTGTGTCTCTTTCTGTGTGTGTGTGTCCCTTTCTGTGTGTGTGTGTGTGTGTGTGTGTGTGTGTGTGTGTCTCTGTGTGTGTGTGTGTGTGTCTTTCTGTGTGTGTGTGTGTGTGTGTGTGTGTGTGTGTGTGTCTCTCTTTCTGTGTGTGTGTCCCTTTCTGTGTGTGTGTGTCTCTCTCTTTCTGTGTGTCTCTCTTTCTTTCTGTGTGTGTGTCCCTTTCTGTGTGTGTGTGTCCCTTTCTGTGTGTGTGTGTGTGTGTGTGTGTGTGTGTGTGTGTGTGTGTGTCTCTCTTTCTGTGTGTGTGTGTCTTTGTGTGTGTGTGTGTGTGTGTGTGTGTGTGTGTGTGTGTCTCTCTCTTTCTGTGTGTGTGTCCCTTTCTGTGTGTGTGTGTGTCTCTCTCTTTGTGTGTTTCTCTTTCTTTCTGTGTGTGTGTCTCTTTCTGTGTGTGTGTCCCTTTCTGTGTGTGTGTGTGTGTGTCTCTCTTTCTGTGTGTCTCTCTTTCTGTGTGTGTGTGTCTCTCTTTCTGTGTGTGTGTCTCTCTTTCTGTGTGTGTGTGTCTCTCTTTCTGTGTGTGTGTCTCTTTCTGTGTGTGTGTCCCTTTGTGTGTGTGTGTGTCTCTCTCTCTCTTTCTGTGTGTCAACTCCAATTCCAATTGAAAAAAGCCGCCTCGGCTTATACTCGAGTCAATGACTTGTTCCATTTTTTTGTGGTAAAATTAGGTGCCTTGGCTTATATTCGGGTCGGCCTATACTCGAGTATATACGGTAATAGTTCTTAAGGTAAAAACTTTACAGTAGCTAAAATAATCCTGGTCACTCTTTGTTCTCGTATAGGATATAGAACAGGCCATCCATTTAGAAATTCTGCATGCTCCGGGAGCAAACATTCAGACTTCTCTGCTTTGGCAGTGGCAGCAGGTCTGACCACCACTCTTACATGCCAAGTGAAGCTTGTCTAACCAAAAGAGAATTCTGCACAGTGGGGAAACCTTTTCGGAAAAAAAAAATAATTGTCAGAGATTTTGAAAAATGTACCTTAGTCTTAGGTTTTCAAAGCCTCGTGATGGCAAGTGACTGCTTCTTACTCGAATTGTGGGTATTAAAAAATAGAATTGTTCAATACCTAAAAAGAACACACTGTATTTGTTTTTCTTAAGCAACAGGCAATTAGGCAAGGAGCTCTGTGTTATGAGAACAAGGAAGGAGATGTGGCAGAATTTCCTTTCCCATATGGGCCTAAAATGACATGAGTTGAAAGTAATGTAAGTGACCTGTGAGAATGTCTACAGGCAGATACCACCATTTATATTATATTATCTGAAAAATGTAAACTGGCTCTTTACAAATAATCAAATGTAGCAAACTAACTGAATATTAGTTTAGTCCAATGTCATGTTGGACTATGTGTTCTTTAAAATAGGACATGGGTGGCCAGAGTATTAACTAGATTTCAAGAGTTCACAGGGACACACTAAGAAGCACATGCAAACTCGACCTCCAGTTCAGCTACTACTATAGATAAAAACACAGATAACAATATAAAACATGGAAATATACGGTTTGACTAATTTTATATTGCAAGTAATGATTTGAAAATTTACCAACACAGTGGTAATCTCATATACCTCTTTTTCCTCTTTTTCTTTGAACTTTACCTTCCTCAATTTGTTTCATTTTTATTTTTTGTGAGGCTAGCATCCGGCTGATGGTTTAAACATAGGCCATATTGTGTAAATAGTTAAGTGGTATCGCTATCCCTTTAATTTAGCCTGTTATATCAGTGATGCACCAAATGGTTGCACAACACTAGATAACTGTATTAGGAATGCTGTACAACATAATCTTGAAAAGTTTAATAAAACTCTTTGAAATTAAAAAACTGCTATCCTGCTCCAGCGCTAATGGCCCAGTCCTATGCCTGAAGTGGGGCACTGTACCTTCTTGCTCTTCCACTGCTATGCGGCTGAGGATAATGGATGATTGTTCGATTTCCACTTATTCCTTGTGGTTTTGAAGACACAGAAGATGAAACTACAGTGAATGGCTCCTGGAATGCGAACAGGTGGCTAGTGGGAAACAGGTGAACATCCAAAGTGGCCTTTACAGTGCGATTGGGACAAATGTATTGTTTTTATTTAGTTTTGGGTTAGCAGACTGTATTTCTAGGTCAGACAAGATATTAAACACTACCACTTTAAAAAGGGAAGCTGTGTATCATTTTATTAATTTATTAATGTTATTAAATGATAATTAAAGGGACATTTCGGGCAAAGTGTTAAATTAGCCTGATTCTGCTCTCCCCATGCTCGCTGTCAGTTGAACAATCAGTTCCTGTTAACTGCCATTTCTTAACTGCCCTTCAAACTCATAAAGTATCGACCTGAAACTTTTTTGCTATCTTTATATAGCCTTCTCCTGGTAGTGCACTGGTGTGTGGGCCTCACCCATTTTCAGAGTGTTAGGCAGCTGCTAAGAATAACCCATGGCTGCTGTGTTTTGGGACAGGGTTAGAGGGGTTTGAGCATTTACAAAGCTTTGACATTAGCATCACCTGGGATTTCATAATGATGATTGTGAACAAGCCTTTACTCTAACAGGCTAATTAATGTCTGAGACCTCGATGAAAGTTATATGCGCTCACAAACCTTGTCAGGTTCCTATACTTTTCTTGGACTACACTGATACTGCTACAAATGTGGCAAAGCATGCGTTATCCTTAAACTCATTCTGCAGCCATAAACATAAAAAAACTATACTCACCTTGAGGAAAGATTACGAGAATTAAATCTGTTTAGTCTTGAGAGGAGAAGGCTGAGGGGGGACATGATTAACTTGTGTAAATATATAGATGGCCCATACAAAAAATATGGGAGAACACTATTTCAGGTAAAATCCTCTCTAAAACAAGGGGACACTCCCTTCCATTGGAAAAAAAGAAATTTAGTCTCCGGAGGCGACAATCATTTTTTACCATAAGAACTATAAATCTATGGAATAGCCACAGAAATTTGTTACAGCATCAACCGCTGAAAGCTTCAAAAAAGGATTAGATGCTTTTTTAGAAGAAAATAACATTAACAGTTACTATTAGCGGTTATCAGTAAAAAAAGTAAAAAGCAAAAACATAAAATAAATAGCTTCCCCTATAAAATAAAATAAAAAATAAATTCACCTACCCCAACACCTTGGTTGAACTTGATGGACATATGTCTTTTTTCAACTGTATTAACTATGTAACCTTTTTTTCCCGCAGGCGACTGCTGCTAGTCTGGTGCTTAGTTACTTGGTGGTCTGAAGCAGTCCTGTGCTGCCCACTGCCGCAGCATCGCCACACTGCTCTCCTCTGTGCAACACCCAGTAATCTGCCCCATGCCATTCCTCACAGGGACTATGGCACGCCCCCATCCATTCACTGCAATGGAAGCGGGCATGCCAAATTTTCTGTGACAAAGGGTGACAAGGGTGGTCCATTAGGTGGACAGCGGAAAGCAGTATGGCAATGCCGCAGCGGCGACAGGAGGCTCGGGAGTGAATCAGACAATCTGGTAAGTGCCTTAACCCTTTAAATGCCAAGCACGTAGTTTCTACGTGGTTGCTTCTCCTACCGTTAAGTGCCAAGCACGTAGAAACTACGTGCCTGGCATTTCCCCCAAACAGTTAAAGAATAGAAAAAAAAAACACTTACCTCCGGTATCCCCGTGAAGCTTGGGGTCCCCTCTTCCTGCGGGGGGCATCCGATCGCCCCCCCGTCGTCCTCCGTCTTCAGGGGGGGGCCCGAAACCAGCCGCCCCCCCCCCGTTTCCAGCGCTGACATCGGCGCTGTAAAAAACAAAAAAAAACAAACTGTCATTTACTCACCTCCGCGCCCGAGCCTTCTGTCCGGGTCTCCTCTTCACCAGGGGGGGGTCCGACCCCCCCCCTGGGCTGCGCAGTCTTCAGGTGAGGACCCTCTTCCGGGTCCTCACCTCTTGTAATGGCGGCGATGGCCGCCGCCGCTTAGCTCCGCCCATTGTGGGAGGAGCGGGATGACGTCATCCCGCTCCTCCTATACCCCCTCCGAGCTCCGGCATCTGTCAGATGCCGGTGGTGATCGGAGCAGGGCGGATGTCAGGTGAGGAGCCCCCTCGCCTGTCACCCGCCCTGCGCCGATCACCACCGACATCTGTCAGTGACAGCGGCGCGGGACAGACAGCGGCGAGGGACGTCGGATCGGAGGTGAGTACAGTGTAAAATAAGAAAAATAAAGATTTTTTTTCTCTGTGTCTGTGTGATTTTTTTACTATTAACCCCTTGTGAACTGGTAAGGGGTCCATGACCCCTATACCAGTTCACAAGGCTGGGGGGATGGCAAGCCACCTGCGCTAGCGGGTGGCTTGCCATTAACCCCTGGCACCCCCATTACCTGCCTCCCCAAAGGCCAGGGGGGGGCAGAAGAGCCCGGGCCCACATGGGCTATGTGGGCTCGTAGGCTGCAGGGTGGGGGGGCCACAAAAGCTGGCCCCCCCACTCTGTGCCTACAAGCCCCCATAGCTGGTCCCGGGCTGGTTACTTTGGGTAAGGGGGACCCCACGTCAATTTTTTTTTTGATTTTTAAGGGTTTTTAACCCTTAAAAATAAAAAAAAAATGGGGTCCCCCTCCCCTGGGAGGGGGGACCCTATGTCATTTTTTTTTGATTAACCCTTTGTGTTCTGTCATCCAGCAGCTATAAAAGGCTTCTAGCAAGTGAGCAGAAGCCAGTGATCGCCGAGGGACAGAGTGCTCCAGGATGGATGGGAGGTGAGTACAGTGTAAAAAAAAATAAAAATTAATAAAATATTTTTTCTCTGCTTGTGTCTGTGTGATTATTTACATTTAACCCCTTGTGAACTGGTAAGGGGTCCATGCCCCCTATACCAGGGGGATGGCAAGCCACCTGCGCTAGCGGGTGGCTTGCCATTAACCCCCGGCACCCCCATTACCTGCCTCCCCAAAGGCCAGGGGGGGGCAGAAGAGCCCGGGCCCACATGGGCTATGTGGGCTCGTAGGCTGCAGGGTGGGGGGGCCACAAAAGCTGGCCCCCCCACTCTGTGCCTACAAGCCCCCATAGCTGGTCCCGGGCTGGTTACTTTGGGTAAGGGGGACCCCACGTCAATTTTTTTTTTGATTTTTAAGGGTTTTTAACCCTTAAAAATCAAAAAAAAATGGGGTCTCCCTCCCCTGGGAGGGGGGACCCTATGTCATTTTTTTTCTCGATTTAACCCTTTGTAGTGTGGATGGTAGTTGTATTTTTTTTGTGAATGTTATAAAATACTTGTTTCAATTAGGGGGGTCTCCTGGGCAGGAACAGGGGGCTACCGATAAATATGTGGTACCGTTCTAATCGGTAGAAATGGGGCTTTCACATGCAATATGATTTTCCTTAATAAAATACATTTTTTATTTAAAATAAAGGAGTCAATTTTTTAAAAAAATTTTTTATTTATTTATTTATTATTTTTACTTAATAATATTGTAAAAAAAAAAAAAAAATTTACAAACAAGACATTTCATGTTAAAGCCTAAACTCTGCTGCAAAAAAATATATATATAATTTTCCTGAAAGTTCCAGCAAAAATGGTGCAAAACATGGCGCAAAACATGACGCAAAATGGGGAAAAATGACCTGTCAACAGAGGGTGACAAAATCTCAAGTAGGCTGGCAATTAAAAGGGTTAATAGTACCTATGCATGTTGGGTATTGTTCTGTTCGGGGGACCTTGCGCTTTCAGACTTAGCTTGTTTTTTCTGGTTTGCATATTTATATTTTAGGAAAAGGTGTTTTTTATTCAGCTTTTTTATAAATTTTTTAGGGAAACCCTGCGCAAACAAAGAATTCTTTGAGGGATTACTTCCAGAAAGATGAGCCCACTGCAACAAGCTGGGTACCCTTAGAAAGCTTAACGTGTGTACTTTCAGGGAATATATGGTTTATGGGGGATATTCCAAATGTCAAGGGTTGTTTTGGTTGAAAAATCGCAAGGTGCGCACTTTGTCTGCAGAGCTGAAATTTTCAAGTAAAATTACCGTTACGCACATGCTTTACTTTGGGGTGTTTGGCAACTCTTCCCTTGACAGTAGCTATGCATGTTGGGTATTGTTCTGTTCGGGGGATGTTGCGTTTTCAGATTAAACTTGTTTTTTCTTGTTTGTATATAGTTTTTTTAGGAAAATGTGGCTTTGATTCTGCTTTTTTATCCTTTTTTTAGGGAAACTCTTTGCAACCAAAGAATCCATTGAGGGATTACTTCCAGAAAACTATGGCCACATCAACAAGCCTGGTACGCCTAGAAAGCCTGAGGTGTGTACTTCCAGAGAATATATAGTTTGTGGGGGGTATTTCAAATGTAAAGGGTTGTTTTTCTGGAAAAACTGCAAGGTGCGCATATTGCGTAGCACAGTTGTATTTTATCTGAAAATCCCCTAAAGCGCTGTTTCAGTTTGGGGGAGTCTCCTGGGCAGGAAAGGGTGTCTACCAATACATATGTGGTACCGCTGTAACCGGGAGAAATTGGGATTTCACACGCAATAAGATTTCATTGACAAACTTACATTTTTTATTACAAAAAAAACTACAATATGTAAACATTTTTTTTTTTTTTGCACATATTTCACCCAAAAATATTGAGAATACACCTAAAAAATGACAAACAAGACATTTCATGTTAAAGCCCAGACTCTGCTGAAAAAAACAATATATCATTTTCCTGGGAAATCCCTGGAAATCCCTTCAAAAATCACATTTGAACATGGGGAGCGCAAAATAGTGCAAAATGGTCTGGCAACAGAGTGTGACAAAAACTCCAGGTAGGCTGGCACTTAAAGGGTTAAGGATGGACTAGCAGGAATTGCCTGTGGGGGAAAAAGGTGAGTATAGCATTTTTTATATTTATGGCTGCCGAATGACTAACTTTTGCCTTTTGGAGATCATTACATTTTCAACTTGCTTAACTGTTCACAGCTATTTTTGTACCAGGTTTGCCAAAACTGTATAAAAGAAAATACATGGCTGAATTTACAACCTGATTTTTAGGCTAGAAGCCTCCCTTACATAGGTAAACAGATGCTGTAGGGCCTTAGGCTGGCCTTTAACAGCTTCCAACTTTAGAACGGCAAAAAAATAGCTAACAACCACTATTGTTATCCATCAATAATGATTATTATAGCCCCCTTATACCACCTCATAGATAATAACATGCCTAGTACTTCTGAGGAAATTGGACACAGGTATATGATGCACATCTGATCATTCAGACTAGAGATGAGCGAATCGGTTCTAACGAACCTGAATCCCCCCCCCCCCCCCCCCCCCGAATTTCAGGGAAAATTCGATTCAGCACGAACCCGAATTTTTAGTAGTTTGTGCTGACCGAATTTTCCCTGAAATAAAAAAAAAAAAATGCCGGCATGGTGGGAGCGGGGAGGCCAGCTGTGCAGCCGGCCTCCCCGCTCCCACCAGAGATGAGCGATTCGTTAAAGTTCGATTCGGACTAACTCAAATTTTTTTGAGAAATTCGGCGAATCGCCCGAATCGAATTTTTGAGAAGTTCGCTCAACTCTAATTCAGACCCCACATGGATGTCCAGCTCAATTCGACCTAATTATCAAAATACTAAGATGAAAAGTAAAAGGGACAGGGACACAGATGAAAGGTCAGCCAAGGACACAATGCTTGCTGCATGTCAGCCAGTGATTATAGGGGAGAACATACACAGGGACACACTGTTTGAATCCCGCAGTTCCCTAAAAACAGTCTGTTCCAGGGAAAGGAATGCATAAAAGCAGTCATTTCATATCACTGCGGTTTCTTGTCAGCTACCTCCATGCCGATCCAGAGCCGCTACGTACTGTACTTTAAGTCCTTTGTAAATAGACAGGCTCAGCGTCTTCTGGAAAGTCCTCTAAAAAGTAATAAAACAAAGAAATATTATGTGATTCATAAAGCAGTGCGCTATTACACATACAGCACATGACAAGCTCGCCCTTGGAAAATAATGGCCATTATTTACTTAAAGGGGACCTCAAAGCAACCTTTTTGTTTTATGTTTTAGATTTTTGATGGTTTGTTTGCTGTATCAGTGACACAACATGTAGATTTAACAAAACATCTGTGTTGTTAGGAGGACCAGTAGACCCCATAGATTTTTGTAGATTTGTGTTCATGAAACCTATGGGTAAAGGTACACAGTTGGGGCATAGGCAGCAGAAATCAGTACAGATATTTTTTATAATAGGTGAGTGCCAAGGTTGCTTTTGTGCACTCTATTTTTTTTATAAAGTAATTAAACCAGACCTTCAGCATGATTTAATGAAAACCACAAACCCCCTCAAAAACTATTCTCCAGCATCTAACATTAATATATTTTACGTTTTTAATCACTTGCTTTTTATTCTGTCCCCCACTAGGCTGTAACACTGTTCAGGACTCAGAAGCATCACATACTGAGGAAAGGAGAGGGTGCAAAAGTGCAGGGGACAGGGTTATAGTTGTGCTTTTCACAGACAGAGCAGACCTGGGGTCAGGAAAAGGACTGCAATCCCAGAATGCAGAGCGGCATAGTCCGAAGACACGCCCTGTTTGTAGGCAGCCTGAGACTCTATGGGCCGCCATCTTGGATGTTTAAAGGCTCGGAAATTGCAGTAGATGCAGGTAGGATGATTTTTAATGTGAGCAAGCTGTATGGACGAAGTGGGGGAAACATATAAGATAGGCTCTAATTCAGGGTGATGGTCTGGTTTAGAAAAACAAATTAGATTAAAAATGTTTTATATTTTAAGACATGTAACACTGGCTTAACTGTATCTATTCCACCCTTACACTGTATGACAAGTTGAAAAAAAAAAACTGTATGGCAGCTCCCATATTGAGATTTTCTGGCCATAGCTGTACAAAAATATATTGAGAATAATGAAATCGAATTGCAAACTGTTATGTGCCAGCTCTAATATAACGGTTTTGCATTATTTACTTTTAGCTGACCCCAAGAATGATTTCCCGATATGGTACCCACAAATGTTTTTCTACAGGGGTCTCTGAGAATGATTTCCTCTAGCTGGTGACCCCAAAAATGATTACATCCAGTGGTCCCCAAGAAGGATTTATTCTGATGGCCCCCTACAATGATTTTCTCTGGTGGTCTTCCAAGAATGCTCGTTTCCTTGGGTCCCCAAAAATGATTTACTCTGGTGACCCCAATAATGATTTCCTCTGGAGGACCATAGATGGATTTGGTGTACAAAAGATGAGCTCCCTCTCTTGGACCCCGAAACAATTTCCCCAACAATGATGCTGTAGTGGGCCCAATGTTCTCCAGTCCAATACTGCCTACATGCCAAGCAAATCTAGTAAAAGTAAAAGAATGAGAAATCTGACACATGCTAGGCTTTCATAGTAGCAGGTGGTGATGAAGAAATAAATGGAAGAGGGAACAGCAGATGTAGGAGAAGCTTTGATGTATGATGGAGTCCCTGTGTGTGTCTGTTCCAGGTCCTACAAAGGAAATGCAGCAGTGATCTTTTGGATGTGTTAGAAGTGTGTTTTGGAGGCAGCCACAATGAGAAACAGAGATGCTCTGTCAGATTTTTCTGTGAAGAGCCAGCGATTGATACGGCACACAGGCCGGGTGCTGTTTATCATAGCACATCAAAGACTCTAGAATCATTTAATACCACAAGGTAAGCTATATTTGTAGTTAGGCATCTTTCATCTATCGCAGCAACGGCTAGTTTCCTTTTCTCTGGACACAATCTTATGACAAGATAAGAGGGTAAGCAGACTATAAAATAAAATCTTCCTTTCCTTTCATCCAATGAGAGCAAAGCATGGAGGCAAGGGAAACCGGTTTGATGGCCATGCGGCCTGGTGAATGAGAGATGAATTACTTGGCAGCTTTCCAGCCATTTTGGGCACTTTGAAGGCTGATTAAAGCGTCTAGCATTTAACTAAACAAGTCAAGCACCTCAACAATAAACGTTTGTTTATGACAAAGACAACCATCCTTTTATATTTCAACACATAATTAATCCTAAACAATCGTAAATTAAAAATTAAAAACCCAGAAACTTTTCAAACAAGTGTGTGTTTGTTTTCAAGAGAGGATTAGATTAACCATGACTGGGGAAGTTATTGTTTGGCAGGTTGATTCCGCCTAGCTGAGGCCTCTGTACAGTAGGTGCTTATAAAACATTTATACCTGCTGTCAGGGGTGGCCAGATCTCCCCAGTTCTGGAGAACCAAGTGAAGTTATTGTTTGGCAGGTTGATTCCGCCTAGCTGAGGCCTCGGTACAGTAGGTGCTTATAAAACATTTATACATGTTGCCAGGGGTGGCCAACTCTCCCCAGTTCTGGAGAACCAAGTGAAGTTATTGTTTGGCAGGTTGATTCCGCCTAGCTGAGGCCTCGGTACAGTGGGTGCTTATAAAACATTTATACATGCTGCCAGGGGTGGCCAGATCTCCCCACTTCTGGAGTACCGTGTGAAGTTATTGTTTGGCAGGTTGATTCCGCCTAGCTGAGGCCTCGGTACAGTAGGTGCTTATAAAACATTTATATATGCTGCCAGGGGTGGTCAGATCTCCCCATTTCTGGAGAACCAAGTGAAGTTATTGTTTGGCAGGTTGATTCCGCCTAGCTGAGGCCTCGGTACAGTAGGTGCTTATAAAACATTTATACATGTTGCCAGGGGTGGCCAACTCTCCCCAGTTCTGGAGAACCAAGTGAAGTTATTGTTTGGCAGGTTGATTCCGCCTAGCTGAGGCCTCGGTACAGTGGGTGCTTATAAAACATTTATACATGCTGCCAGGGGTGGCCAGATCTCCCCACTTCTGGAGTACCGTGTGAAGTTATTGTTTGGCAGGTTGATTCCGCCTAGCTGAGGCCTCGGTACAGTAGGTGCTTATAAAACATTTATATATGCTGCCAGGGGTGGCCAGATCTCCCCATTTCTGGAGAACCAAGTGAAGTTATTGTTTGGCAGGTTGATTCCGCCTAGCTGAGGCCTCGGTACAGTGGGTGCTTATAAAACATTTATACATGTTGCAGGGGTGGCCAGATCTCCCCAGTTCTGGAGAACCAAGTGAAGTTATTGTTTGGCAGGTTGATTCCGCCTAGCTGAGGAGTCGGTACAGTGGGTGCTTATAAAACATTTATACATGCTGCCAGGGGTGGCCAGATCTCCCCACTTCTGTAGTACCGTGTGAAGTTATTGTTTGGCAGGTTGATTCCGCCTAGCTGAGGCCTCGGTACAGTAGGTGCTTATAAAACATTTATACATGTTGCAGGGGTGGCCAACTCTCCCCAGTTCTGGAGAACCAAGTGAAGTTATTGTTTGGCAGGTTGATTCCGCCTAGCTGAGGCCTCGGTACAGTGGGTGCTTATAAAACATTTATACATGCTGTCAGGGGTAACCAGATCTCCCCAGTTCTGGAGAACCAAGTGTTGAAAATCTAGTCCGTTCTCAGAACCAGAAAGAAGCGGCTTATGACTAATTAAATGCTAAATATAGAAAGCAGATGTCTTTGGGTATAGTATGTATAAACTGTGTGTTGGTAATTTTACCTGACACATAGAATAAGTAGGCCAATCCATTCATTTTGCTTTTACACACATATTACAAAGTATTACACAGGTCGGTATTTATTAGGTTGTATGATAACATTTAACATAAAAATATAAATGTATATAAACGCAATTTCTGCCACACCACTTTACACTTAAGCATAGGGAACCCATTGTTAAACATGTGAAGCTCATCCCTGCACATTGGGGAAGGTAAGCAAGGTTCATACAGAAGGTAACAATCAGCTGATTCAGCCGCTTCACATCTGTAATCTCAGATGTTCTCTGTCATGAAGTGTGGGTCCCAGTTCAGACAGCATTACACATGTCAATTCGCATGTTGCCCATACACACATGGAGGCCAATTTCTCAATAGCACCTTGTCACACCCCTTGAGCTTCTGCAGAGAGACTCTATTAGCACCACGCCAGCCACCGACAGATGGCGCTGTTAGTGTTCGGCACTGTAGGCTATCTGTGGCGCTGTGTCTTGTTTGTTATTTTTCCAATGGAGCTAGCAACAGGTAGCGCCGATGGGGAGGGCCAGAAATTATTTGTATTTAACACGTAAATGAACAGCGCCAGCGCAGGCGTTCTGAAACCACTATACCCAGGCATACAGCACCATGTACAATACAAAAAAAAAAAAGGCTTTAACTCGGGATGGCTTACAGTGACCAAGCAAAAACACATGGAATGACATTGGGGGACATTGACATGACACATGATTGGCCAGCATGTAAATGCAAGTTAGCAGCAGGTAACCTAAGTACGATAATGAACAAAAAACATTCAGAACAGATCAGGGATTACGTACAAAAAAATTAAAATATGCTAACCAGAAAACACCCCCCCAAAAAACGGGACTGGAATGGCTAATTGTAGTCTATGGGAGAACGACACTGAGTGCCTGATGTGATGTGGTGCGTAGGGAACACAGAGCCAGTACTAACAAAGTACCCAGAGCTCATGATACATGGAATGTTACATAGTGCTAGGAAAGGCGCTAAACATTCTATTGCCTCATAAATATGACTTGCTGGTGGCGCTCATAAAAAACACCTGCCGCTAGGTGCCGCTATGTGGCATTAGCGATTTTTAAATAAGGCCCTAAGAAAACGCTGCCACCATCTAACAAAACCTCGGCTTGTTGCAAAACCTAACATGCTTAAACGCATACAGATATCTAGGATCTTTTTTTTATATGATGAAATGATGGGGGTCCCAGTTCAGACAGAATTACAAGCGTTAATTTGGACATCACCCATACACATTAAGATTTAAGGAAACACGATCTAACAGAACCTCAGTTTGTTGTATGCTCTTGTTCTTGCTCTGTGTTACCTCCTTCCCTGCTGCTGCTTCATGTTCCGGATTCCACTACTGCCAGCTCACACATGGCCAGTCTGACACCACCTATCCTCTCTGATGGGTCTTCTTTTCCACCCCTGCTGTCTTGGGGCCTCAAGTTGAGACTGTGCAATCCCAGCAATCCCAGAGATGCCCCCCCATGTCCTAATTTAAGTTGACAGCAGACATCTTCCCATGATCACCGTGTCTATTGACTTGGTTTTCAATTCCCAGCATGACTTACAGTGTACATCTGATTGTTGGAAGCCCTTCCGGAAAATGATGTAATTGTAGGCCATATGTTGGAAAGTGGTCAAATCGGACCAACACCCGTATTTCTGTTGGTCCTGCAGTCAGCTAATCAAAACAAGCATCACCTAGTAAATGCCTATAACATTCACTATGACAAAAACAAAATCCCCAAAGCAATATCACCCACATGTAATCAATGTGGGATCTTTAGACTACATGGCCACCACATCTACTAGTCTTTCTTCTAAAAAGGCCAGAGTAGCGAAGGCCTTGATGGGGGGTGAATACCTGAAGAAAGAGAACATGCCTGTTTTTTGACAGACTTTCACTTTCACATTAAAAAATGTAAAAAAGAGCAATAGATTCAATTTTTCAGCCTACAATTAAGGATTATTGTTTGGTTATCAGATATCACAAAACACAGATCGGTACAAGGTGAAGTGTCTCTTCACAGCTTGGAAAGGCTTTAGTAAAGCTACAAAAATTGTACATAGAGATTTTAAAGAATTACTTTATAAGCTATCATAATAAAAGGGCTATAAAGTTCTCATCAGCGGGACATATTTCCTACATCTCTTCTTGACGGTGAAGATAAATGATTAACCTTATCCACGAAAAAGATATATTAAACTATATATTAAAAAAAAAGATTAATCCACTTGTTAATAGATCCAAGAACTCTGTCTTACTGAACTGCTGCTATTATAAAATGTAGATATCTACAAGCTGTTCATTAATCATTGTGTGACGGTCATGTATTGTGAAAATTATAATCACTCGACAGATGTAGAAAAAGAAAAAAAATTGGTGTTATTAACTTATAATGTTTATATTAATATTAATATAAACTTAGCACTATAGGCTACTTGCACCACTGGGAGGCCGATTCATTAATAGCGGCAGGTAGCGACAGTTGAGCGACTGTAGCGGCATTTTCAGAGCGCCCGCTAGTCACTGTGCTTGGCCGTTGTTCGGTAGTTGATAGCGACTCAGGTTTGCCGTAATGTTGAATATTGGGTGAGGAGCCGCTATTTGACAGGTTCCGCGCTGTATGGGAGCGCATGATAACGACTGGCCATAGCGACCGGCTCCCACCATATTCATTAAAAAATCACGCTCAAAAAATTCTCGCGCTGTAAAATGCATGTTTAAACCCCAGAGCGCTGGCGGCGATGGGTTAAAAGTAGTTTTTTAACCCCCAAACAACCAGATTTTTGGAAAGCAAAAAAAACAAGTTTTTTAAATAATTTTGTAATATGAATACATTAATATCAGACCTGTAATATCAATTCTGTAAAATTTTTTTTTTTTTTACCTTACAAAAAAATCTAAAATGGCAGAAGTGGTCACAGAATTTTTCACATAAAAAAAAAATAAATAAAAATAATAATTAATTATGAATATTTAAAGATTGTTCCATTGAAATGCATTGGAGAGCGCCAGGTAGCGAGAGGTCATACCTGTCGCTGTTCAAGGTCGCTCGCTGGCGCTGTGGGCTGAGGCTGGAATAATGATGAATGAGTGGCTATCTGACGCTATCTCAGTCGCTAAGCAGGATTGGCTTGATAAATGTGTGATTGTGGTGGGGAGCCGGCGTTCTCGTGGCGGGGCCCGTCATTACCGGCCGCTCACCAGGCGCTACCTGTCGCTATTCCTTCATAAGTAAGGGCCTAAGATTCATTTCTAACTGTTCTATGCACCGTGTGCAACAGCAGCACACCACAAATGATAGCAGACAAGAATGATTTTGCTGATACCCCTTATAGTTTTGATAAGGGTTTTTTACTGTTGGTATGCAAAAACACATTAACACCTGCGGACACCCCAAGGCCACATGCTCCACAGAAAGACTGTAGACTATGCAAGCAAAAATAAAGACTTTACAACATCATTGCATTTAGTGTGTCATACACAAAGTACACTCTAGACTGCAAAGTGTTTACCAAGAAACCTAGCTCAGGAATAAGAGACCTCTAGGAGTCAACTTTTTGACGTTGTCTCCCCTCCTAAAGAAAACTCTTTCTCATAATTTATAAAAGATTTTACAATTTTTTAGCTAAACTGATTAGCTTAGTTTAGACTGATTTGTAAAATAAAATAAAAGGCAAAAAGTGTTGCAGAGTGTTGGTGCTGGGTGCAACGGAGTCCAATCCAGATAGACATTAGTGGTGTAACAGGAACTGGCTTTACTGGAACATGAGTGCAGTAAGAGAAGGTCACCTTATTAGGTTGATAATGTAGACCGGAAAAAAAAGAAGTTATAGTGATCACCTCAATGTACAGGAAACACAACATGCAGCAAGATTCACATAGATATATGCCATCTACTGTCATAAATGTATATTGCATTAACCTAGCAATATAGATGCAGATTAAATAAAGAGACTAGCTGTAAGCTGTTACACAGTATCCCTGCCAAAAAGTAAGATATATATATATATATATATATATATATATATTGTGGTAAAGTGTATAAGAATGTCATAAATGGTGTGTATTTCTCTTGCTAGGCCAGGACCCAGGTCACTTTCCCCAATCCTTTTCAGCTTTGTTCCATGATCTAAGGCCGTGCACAGGTGTTCAGGCTGATTGCAGGGGAAGCCTGAATAAAAAGGAGACACACGGCCTGTCAGTTGTCTATTGACCAGCCTGTAGGAGTGAGCCCAGGCTGAGGTGCATGTGTGGTGAAGAAAAGGACTGTGGCATAGGGGCCCCTTGTGGGGCTCCATACTCGTGTCTGGTGTGATCATGGTGGACATAACTGCGACTGGAGAGGTGCGACCCTACACGCATACAGTGCGATTTAAACTCCGAGATGGATTCGCGAAGGATTTGGATTTGAAAGGCTTTGTTACAAGAGTTATTGAGGTATGTCTCCAGCTACCTTTTGAGAAAGTGCATACTCTGCAAGATTTTGTCTCGCAAGGTTCTTATGAACTTACTCTTTTTTCTGCAGCGGATGCTGAATTGGTTTACAAGCGCTTTTTGGCGAGGAAGGATAAGGATCCTATGCTGGGAAACCTGGAAGCTACAGCCCTGTACCTGCAAGGTGAGAAAGAGGTGGCTGTTCACTGTTATAATGCTTGGGTTAAGGTGGAAAAATTACAGGCTCTTTTAGGTCAGCATTGTAAAGAAGTTATTTACAGGGGGCCAGGAAAAAATGTTGCTGGTATAAGAAATGGGAAAAGTTTGTTTTTGGTTAAACTTCAAGTTAATGAAGAGGGGAGGCCAGTGCACTTGCCTTCAGTGTTTAATTTTGGGGTGGACAGAGGATACATTGCATATAGAGGCATGCCAGGATACTATAGAAAATGCAGATTGACTGGTCATACAATGCAGGAGTGTGATGTGGTCATTCCCGTGTATAGAAATTGTAAGAAACCTGGGCACACTGCCAAAGAATGTAAAGAGGATAAATTGTGTGACTGGTGTGGAGTGAGAGGTCATACTCAAGTAGACTGTGGGAAAAAACCTTTTTCCTACGCAAGCGTATTAAAAAGGAGGAATGAGCTTTTTGAGAAAGTTCAGGCAACAGGTGGTATGGTTGGGAATGTGACTGAGGATATGGAGCGTGTTGAGGATGAAGTGGCTGAGCTGGAGGAACAGGACAGGCACAGTCATAGTGCTTTTAAGTCTGATGCAGTCTCGTTTTTGGCTGCTGAGTGTACTGCTGAGTCTGTAGTAAGTGATTGTCTTGTTTCTCAAACTGCCGTTTTACCATCCGTTGTGGCTGAGGAGCTTGCCATCCAGCAAGATGGCGGCCGGCTATTGTCTGAGCCTACAGGGTTTTTGAATATTGGCGGGAATAGCAAAGGGGGTGGGGCGAGTGCTAGTCTCTTTGTCTCAGCTCCCCTGGCAGAGTGTGTGGACTCCCTGCTGGATTTGACGAGGGGGGGGTGAGGCTAGTCCCCGGTTTTCAGAGTGTAGATGGCGTTTTAGGTAGGGATGATTCCTCTGAGAGCAGTGGAGCCTCTAGCCCTGCTCCAGTGTATGAGGAGATTAGCGACATGGAGCTGTCTTTAGATAGTGAATCGGGGGATAGGGTTGAAAGAAGAGCTGCAAAGAGGCTGAAATTTCGGCCTGGAGCTTCGCCCCCTGACGACGACGTTACTAGATTCAGTGTATCAGAGCAAGTGGTGAGGAGAACTGCCCCGGGTTCTGCTGGTGGGAGGCAGGATCATGATGAGAGGGGCGTGGACATAGATGACATGGATTAGAAATGGCTTGCATAGTTAATTTCCTCTTGTAGTTTTGCTCAAGACTTGAGGTATAGATTAGCATCTTTTATGAGGGAGGTTGGAGGTATTGAGGTACTTACCTTTGCTATCTTGTTGACAGGTTGGTCAACTGGTTAGGATTGGCATAAAAGATTTGTTTGGTTGCTATTGTTGGCATTTAAGGAGGTTTTGTGGGAGTCTAGGGAAAGATTAGTTAAGAACAAAGTAGAAAAACTGTTGAACAGTGTGTTGGCATGTTTGTTGGGAAGATGCATAATTTGTATTACTTTGATTTGCAGAAGCTGAATGTAGATATGGTTGAAGAATGGTGGAAGCGTGATTCTTGGTCATTATTATTTGTAGGTGACTGAGTGGGGTAAGTGGGTGGGGCTGGTTTAGAATGGGTCAGTTAGAGGAAGGTAGTTAGTTAGTGATTAATTATATATAGTTTGGGTTTAGGTTGTTTTTGATGTTTATATGAAAGGGGAAAGCAAACAATGATGCACAATTCAAATCTCAAGTCACATTAAGAGCTTTGTGATGAAGCTTGTATGCCCTGCAAATTGGATTTAACTTGCCGTGGAGTTACAGCTTGCTGGAGTACCCAGCCCTGGACTGACATTGATTTGGGTGAAGTAACCACTTTTGATTTATTGCATTGATACTGCAATCCCTGAAATGAGTGATCATTTGCGTTTGCTAAATAAAGCTGTTTTTCTGTTGAAAGACTGTTGTCCATGTCACTGCCGATCACCCAACCGCTCACAATATATACAGTTAATTATAATTGTGCAATGGGAGATGTTAATTTTAACTTACCGGTCTGTATTATTTATTTTTATTTATGCCCCGATGCAGTCATTGTGAGCCAAGCTTTTCTACCTACATCATTTCACACTCCAAAATGGGCCAAAGTGCGGATAAACAACTTTGTAATCAGAATTAAAACTTTAGAATTAGGTGTGGGCAATATTGAAATCACACCTGATACCAAAATGGGTATTCATTGATCCATGCATTTTGTGTCTGTATGTGCCATACTTAGCATGGAGAAGAGAAAGAGGAAAAGAGAACTGTCCAAAATTTTGGAAAAATATCAACAATCTCTGGGTTACAAGTCTATCTCCATAGATCTTGATGTTCCTTTGTCCATGATGTGCAACATAATAAAGAAGTTTACAAAAATATCAACAATCTCAGGGTTACAAGTCCATCTCCATAGATCTTGATGTTCCTTTGTCCATGATGTGCAACATAATAAAGAAGTTTACAACCTGGAACTGTAGCTAATGTCCCTGGACGTGGATGGAAGAAAGAAATTGATGGTGGATAAGCAGCCCCACGTCCAAAATAAGTTAAAGCTGTCCTGCAAGCTAAGGGTGCACCAATGTCAGCTTGATCTATCAGTCGTCATTGGAATGAAATTAAACATTATGGCAGGAGACCCAGGAGGACCTCACTGCTGACACAGAAACATAAAAAGCTAGACTGCAGTTTGCGAAATGTAGCCGAAATCCTTCTGGGAAAATGTCTTGTGGACAGATGAGATCAAAATAGAGGTTTTTGGTAAAGCAAAAAACTGTTCTACAGTTTATCTGCAACAGAATGAGGCCTACAAGGAAAAGAACGCAGTACCTACATGTAGCGGAGGTTCAAAGATGGGCCTTGACTTTGTGGAAGGCATCGTGAAATCTTAAAATTACCAAAGGATTTTTGGTTTTCCTCCTAGATCATGGGTCTTCCAACAGGTCAATGACAAGAAACACCCAGCAATGGATGGAAACAAAGCTCTGGAGAGAGTTCTGCAGTGGCCAGCAATGAGTCTGGCTCGAAATCCCACTGAACCCCTGCAGAGAGGTCCTACAATTGTTGAGAAGTCACCCTTCAAATATGAGAGGCCTTGAGCAATTTACTAGAGAAGAGTGGGACAAAATTCAAGTTGATTGGTGTTTAACGGTTATAGATAGCCAATGATTTCAGTTATTTATTCCCAAGGGTGTGCAACCAAATAATATGTTTAAGGTGCCAGCAAATGTGTCCATCCCAGATAAAAAGACTGAAGTGGACGTGCCTCAAAAACACACACCTTCCTCCCAATGAGGAGCACCAACTCATCATGAAAATGTACATAATCTTTATTGTTACAAGGGATGATTAAAATACAAAAAACACACAAGGCATATTAAAATTACTGTGTTAACCTCTATGCACTCAAAATAATCCAATATACAAAGCCCAAACAGGGATATGAATAAATAGACCCTATGTGCAACTATAATCCCTAAATACTAACACCCACCCAAATATTTTGTGCCGGCACAAAAACCTAAATAATTAAATCCTACATAAATTCCACCAAATCCCATACTACAAAAATACTATTACATGAAAACAAACCCAATTTCATAAACCCACAATAAATAGAAAAAAATTGTATTATTAAAAATATTACTATGTGCAAAACAGCAATTATAGTGCAATCAAACATATGTGATGCATACAACAACCAAACATGGAAATATCAAATATAAAAATATACTAGAATAACCATGAATGAGTAAAGACAAAAAAAATCTAAAGTGCACGTGCAAAGAAATACCGGCAAATCACAGATATCAAAGAGCAGCACATAGGGTCAGCTCCAAGGAGGTCATCACAGTCGAAACACCACGCCCGTGGCTCCCATGCCACTTCAAAGGTGAGGGTGAAGTGTGAAAAAGCCGTTATCTTTTTATGCTGTCCCCGCCGCAATCACGTAAACCGCCCAGCAGGACCGCTGGCGCCTTGGGCGGAAGTACTTAAAGTATTCTGTCCAGCTCACAGGAAATTAAAACGTAGCCTTGGGCGGAAGTGTCATAGCACACAGTCAGCGAGCCCGGCCAGCGTCACAGGTGGTCGCGACGTGACCTGCATGTCAGCAACGTCAGGCGTTGCCATGGCAGCGCGCAACGCCGCCACCCCCGGCCGCCACACATACAGAGGGCAGCCGTTGACAGCTTGTGTCACCCGCCGCCATGGCAATACAGACAAATGTGTCCAACCCAATAGTGTCCCTCTCCCTGAGGACAGGAGGTTAAGAAAATGAAATGCTTTACCGGAAAACCGATATCCAGCAACGTTCCCTAGCAAATCCTGCATTGAGCATGTCCATCTTGGACAGACTGCACATAGGGCCATTAGCCTCTGTTCCTGCACCTTCACACTCACTGGAATGGGTAGGCAGGTGACTGCACAGAGTGGGGGATGTCAATTAGTGGCCCCTCTGTGCAGCTGCTGCCCATAGCACAGGTGTTATCGCTGGATACCGGAACAGGTCCTGCCTCAGCTTCTGGGGAGGGAGGTCAGGGCAAGGGGTTGCCAGAAAGACTCAACATCCACTTTAAAACATAGGGGAGGGCAACCAAGCATGAATCACTCCGCTCTCAGCAGACAATGCAGGAAAGGCCCTTATAAGCCTTTAGGAGAGGCCCTAAAAGGCATATATATATATATTTATATATTAGTAATTTGCAGATATGCTGTAACAGCATTTTGCAGATACAATAATTGCTTCAGTTTTGCGTCATATGTCATGCACTTTTATTCTACTAAAAGAAAATGTATGTGTGTTTGTGTTTTTTTTATTACAGTAGGACATGTTTGATTCCCTTATCCAACCTTGGTTGATAGCCTCTCTCTATGTTTATAGGTAATATGATCTCACATAAAACTGGCAGTTAGTGAGGGCTGAATTGTACAATAAGTTTTTTCTTTCCTTTTATGGCAGCTTGAAACTGCTGAAATCCAACACAAGCCATCCCTGACCCTTGCTTCACTTCATGAGTCTAATGTGTTAACAGGAAACACATATCCAAGTACTTAAAAGGCACCACATTACACTTTCTGCAGGGTACATACATCGGTGTGAATGGTGGTTGTGAGGGGTATGGGAAATATTTTATTCCTTTTCATAACTAATGTCCTATCAAAAGACTTTACTGCCATGCCATCTGCCAACTCAGCCAGCTGACACTTCTCACGGAAAAAGCCAGCTCTAAGGAGATTAGCAAACCCACCACATTGCAAGGGGCACATCTTCACAGAGAACCCTCTGAATTTCTCGCGGCTCTCACCTTTGGCTGTGGAATGAGTTGGGAGGGTTGGACAGTTGATCACCCCGTGCAGGGAGCATGCTCTCAGTTCACAACTAGAAAGGCTTCTCATAGCCGGACCGACTCCAACATGGTACTGGAATTTCTGGGACGCGGTTCACCCTAGCCATAAACCAAATACATATTCAGAACATGGAAGTCATAAGGTAAGCAGGGGTATCTCTTGGGCGCTCTGGAACTCTGGTCCAGAGCATCTGGAACAGCAGTGTTTGGGCTCAGCAGTTGCACAGAATCTAATTGAGTTGTTTTAAAAGTCTAGAGTCCAGACCCTCAGTTTTCACTGTCTGGGGGAGGTCATGTTGGTATGTGGTGGAAGGACCAGGAATTCAGCAGGCTGCCTCACGCCTCCCAGTGGTTGCTCGGCACAACTCATCATTGAACTAAGGCACTGACATTTACTTTGCATTTTACTTTCTGTATTACTCACCTGTAACCTGCCTTTCAGAGCTGTATATGAATATGTTATTTGCTAGTTTGTCTAGCGTGTGCTTACGGCCAATAAATAATCTTGAGCTGCTCTTGTTGCTTTGATCTTTAACTCATCCATCCATGTCTATTCGGTTATATTATATGTTCTTTCTGACCCAATCATTTCTACTAACGGACTAGGGTATCCAACAAAGCTAAGATTTCATCCAGGTGAGATGTGCACTCATGTTCTTCTACTTTGATTGATTGAAAGCTTCCCCTTGGTTTTCTTAAGAAAACTCAGTTCTCTTCACCAGCCATGATGTTATTCATCTGCAGATAAGGCACATTTTTATCCAAGTGTTGGTGCATCTCAGGATTAATTCCCCTTCCTGTGGTGTCCCAGTTCCTTAGGTGGAAGCCAGTACAAGGACTCAGGGACTCACCGCTTGTCAGGTGAAGAAACAAGATCGATCTTCAAGCAAGTCCAGATGAATGCGATCAAGGTAATAAGACCTGGAGAAAGACTCAGCTAAGGAACATTTTGGAGTTCGGCAAGGCTTAGAATTTGTTTTTGCATTAATTTGTTAGTGGCAAAAGAAGAGGGGAAACCCTTTACTCGTACTCTTACTTACTTTTTCCCTGCTTATGACTTGATAAAGAATCCCAAGGATCCCATATCAGTTCATAGGGTAGGGGGATGGCCATTGACAACAAATTGAGGTTCTTTGAGGGGAACCATGGCAGAGCACTAGCCCTATTCCAATGAGCAAAGGGGCTGATTTCAGCTGTGGCCAGAGACCAGCTGTGCAGCTTCTGGGCCAAGGGAATACCAACCTCTATGTTTGGTGTGCAAAGTGGTTAATTTCCACTATGACTAGAGACCTGCTGTGCAGCTCCTGAGCTAAGGGGATACTAACCCCTTTGTTTCGTGGGCCCAGTTGGTAATCTCAGTGAGGGGACCCCATGACTTTTTTTTTACTGTAAAACAAAAAAAAAAGCCAGCCACAAGCCAGCACAAATGCAGGTAAAGCAATGACACAAATAGGGTTATGGCAGTGAATGAGCAAAGCACACTTTCATTCTTGCTGATTTGTGGAAATAAGTTTGCATTTTTATATCCGTTAATCGTTTTTGCAAGCTATTGAAGCCAAAATATCTAGTTTGCAGGTAGTGGTTCTTGGCTAGCCATCACTGCAGTTGCCTCATCATGGCACATTGTGCATCTGCAATATTAAAAGCATACTTGTCTTCCACTTGTAGCTTTTCCAATCTCAGGCGGCAGCGCTGGATGCAGAGTGATTGAATAGTGACAAACCACCTGCCTTCCCGTATCATCTCTCCTGCTCTGCTCAATGAACACAAAACATTTCCAATACTCCTTAATTATATTCTCTGTTGGCAGCATTTGAAACAATAGCCAAGAGCTGTGTAGGTGTTGCACAGAGATGAACAGATGTAAGTCAAAATCCTCAGCTCAGTGTTAATATCTTTTCTGGGATTCTGACACAGACACCACTTACATTACATGCACGCTTTTCTGAGAAACATTGATTTTATCGAATAAAACTAGGACAGTTGATGTACCGATTACACAAGATACAATTCAAACAGCATTTGCCACTTCAGGCAGAACTAAACCCTCCTAGCCAACTCTGTGCCAGGGAGAGTGATGCTACACAGGGGCACTTAAACCTGCCCTTCACCATGATTTATTGAAAAGCCCAAACCCTTAAAAAACAATTCCCCAGCATCTAAAATTAACATATTTTAAGTTTTTAGTCACTTATTATTCTTTTACCCCACTGGGCTGCAACTCTGTTCAGGACTTTAGGATACGAGCGTCGCCATCTTGACTCAGAAGCATCACACTTACTAAGGAGAGGAGAGTGGGGTAAAGTAAAGGGGTGGGTTATAGCTGTGCTTTGCACAGACAGAGCAGAGCTGGGATCAGGAAAAGGTCAGCAGTCCCAGAATGCAGAGCAGCACAGTCAGAAGGCACTTCCTGTTTGCAGGCTGCCTGATGTTCCATGAGCCGCCATCTTGGATGTTTAAAGACTCATAACATGCAGTAGATGCAGGTAGGATGATTTTTAATGTGAGCAATCTGTATGTACAGGGTGTGGGAAACATATAGACTCTTATTCGGAGTGAAGGACAGCTTTAAACCGGACCAATGACCTTGCACAGTTGAAATAAAAAATACCCCTAACTTCCCTAAACTCACTTGCCCCATCTGCATGCATGATACTCAGGGCTGCCATGGGGGGGCTGGTCTCTGGGGGCATGGACAGAGGGAGGGTCCTGACTTTCCCCTCCTGATGGCGGCGATTCTTAATGTGGCCATGCTGATGCCACAGTACACTCTGCCCGCAGCCCTGCGCTGTAGAAAGAAAAGAAATGCTAGTACCCCGCCCAGCTGCCCACCCCCTTGTGTCTTTGTAAACAATGAGAGCCGCCTGCTGAATTACGGCAGTTCAGCGGACAGCTCTCATTGGACCAGAGCCTGTACATGCGTCACTGCAGTGGGGAAAGGTGACTTTTTTATGGGTGTCCTGGGGGATTTCACACAGCGGACCAACACAATTCGGGCAAATTACGCACACTTTTTATCTTTTTTTAAAATTTTTGTTTGTAGATTTAGGCCGAAAAAAATGGTACTATATTTATTTGTGTAGCATCAAGACGAGGGGGGCAGACATTTTTGCTGTATGGGGCCCCAAAATTCCAAGCGGCGGCCCTGATGATACTGAATCATTGCACTTACATATGCTTGTGCATCTACCAAAAAGATGAGATGCCGCATCACCGATTTTTTTCCTGGTTGCAGCCATCTTGAAGCACCTCATAGACTTCCTTTCTCAGCATCCCAGCTATGCTTCTGCCTGGATTTAACTGTCATAACCCACAATACACAGCGACATGAACATGGCTGTCATGATATGAGACCAATGATTTAGGAAGAGCCCCTTTACTTTTCTCTTACTTTTCAGCTTCTATTCCTGTTTGCTCCATTTGTACTCTTCACTTTTGACTAGTAAAGGCTCCTAAGTTTGGGATATACCTTACCCTGATTTTTAACTATTCCAGGGTTTCTGTACTCCCCTATCCATAATTCTGATTACACTTAAGCTGGGATGGTTCATTGGTAACTATTTATTTCTCTACTTCATTGTACTTAACCTCCCTGTCACAAAAAAACTCCTAGTTTGTAATGTATATACTTGGTGAAATAAACCTGAATCTGAATATATTTCTGAAACACAGCCATGGCCATCATGGGTTATAGACATGGTGTGCTCAGAAGATCTTAGGTAAGAATACATCATTGTTTTTTTATTTAATAAAGAGGCACTGAGGGATATTTCTGTTATCAGTATATAGACCTCACATGGCTTATAAAAGGCTATATGTCACCAAGACCTCGACAGTTATATTAAAACCCTGTCAGAATCATGGAGGTATTTGTGTAACAAAAGTTACAACATGTTATCCATCTCGTCCAGCAAACAGTTTTAGCTGCTGTTTTTACATGTATTTTTGCTGAGTAGCAAACTTATTAAACCGGACCTTCAGCATAATTTAATGAAAAGCCCAAACCCTTAAAAAACTATTCCCCAGCATCTAAAATCAATATATTTTAAGTTTTTTGTCACTTACTTATTATTCTTTCCCCCACCGGGCTGCTATTCTGTTCAGGACGCCGCCATCTTGACTCAGAAGCATCACACTTACTGAGGAGAAGAGAGCGGCATAAAGTACGGGGGGGGGGGGGGGGGTTATAGCTGTGCTTTGCGCAGACAGAACAGAGTTAGAGTCATGGAAAGGACAGCAATCCCAGAATGCAGAGCGTCAGAAGAATCTTCCTGTTTGCCGGCTGCCTGATGCCCCATGAGCCACCATCTTGGATGTTTAAAGGCTCATACCATGCAGTAGAAGCAGTTAGGATGATTTTAAATGTGAGCAATCTGTATGTACAGGGTGTTGTGGGAAACATATAAGATGGGCTCTTATTCAGAGTAAAGGTCCACTTTAAGGGTCAAAAAGCCAGCTGGAAGACCTAATTGGCAAGGCAGTTGGAAGACCTAATAAGTGGTGACTCTTTATATCTGTACTATGCAATCATTACTATCGTGCCCCTTAGCTGAGCCTCGCTATTTCAGTTTTTGCATGGTATTTTGTGGAGACAGAGCCATTGGGTTATCTCAACTAATAATATGTCTATTAAGATTCTCATTGATCCAGACCATGGTATATCTTTAGAAATAAATTAAGAGAGCTTGCAAAATATTTCTTATACATGCTTTGCTTTTTTTCAAGTCAAAATGAAGGATACCTCTCCACCCAATCCCATAAAACTCTATGTCCACTTCCCTCCTGTGGTCCCAGACACTCAACCTAAAAATACAAAAATCCTCTAATACAGGAGTTTCCAACAAGTGGTACTGTATCAAAGGCCGGATTATAGGTAGGGTGCAAGGGGCGTTTACTCCTAGCCTCCACCATTTGTCCTACAAGAGGGCCTCCACCACCTTTGCTGCTATGGTTGGGTGCATTGGGACGTTGCGGCAATGCCGATTGGCATGGTCAGCCCTGATTCATATGTCCTTGCAGGGGTGTATACCTGAGGTTCTTCTCTTTCCAACTTCATCTCCAGCGGGTCGTTAGCGCTACCTAGGTCCAGAGATCCGCCACTCGGAAACATACCACCCCGGGGGTAGCAAGCAATGGTACTGGGATTTTGCAGTACTGCTGCTTGGACCAGTTGGCCCCAATCCACGTGCCCTTTTAAGGGTGTATACCTGAGGTTCTCCCCTTTCCAATGACATACACTTTAGTGGGTCATTAGCCCCCCTAGGTCCAGAGATCTGGCGCTCGGAGGTGTACCACCCCCCCCCCCGGGACACTGGACACTGCACTAAGACATTTTCTTTAATGGAAAAATAAATACTACATCAGGGGCCTTCACCAGACTTTCTGCCCATGGGCCTCAACCACACTTAATCCAGCCCTGACTGTATCAGTGGTGGTACATGAGATGCTATTAGGTGGTACCAGACAAGGCTGCTGGCTATTATCTAGCCAAATGACATGTTATCTATACTTTACCTAGGCTTGATTTGCTCCTTAAAGGAGCACTATCGTGAAATTGTGTAATATTAAAAATCTATAAAACCACATCAACTAATGAGAGGAGGGGTCACTTATACACGTGAACTGAATAAAACTCCCACCAAGCTTGTGGTTTATTTTCTCATGGTAGGAATAAAATCCAGGGGTGACAGGTTTAGTCTATTTCCTCTTCCTTCCATTAAAATAAAAAAAGTTTGGCTGGCTATTTCTTGTTGTCGGGTGTATAAGTGACCTCTCCTCCCACCATCCAGCATATCTTTATGGATTTTTATCATCTGGCCATTTTTTGAGATAGTGCTCCTTTAAGTATAAAACAACTCCAAAAGCTGAAAGAACTACATTTTAGGTGACTGACATTTCATGCAGACCAGAAGAGTAAAGTTATACAGCTCCTAAGTCCCAAGGGACATATGTAAGTTGTCCCAGTAGTAAGGAGGTATGGTGCCTCTACAGAAAAGTGCAGTGCAGGAGGTTCCCAGCTTATGTAAGTGTCCATAAAACAACAATCGTTCATTCAAAAAGTTAAAATCCAAGCAATGGTGACATACCGAACTCCATGTAGTTCAGGGGATCAGTTGACAGGTGACGCATTTCAGGGGGACCTCCTTAGTTCTACCTGAAACCCGACCTTCACCCTGAATAAGAGCCTGTCTTGTATGTTTCCCCCATCCTGTACATACATATTGCCCACGCTAAAAATCATCGTACCTGCACCTACTGCATTTTCTGAGCCTTTAAAGTGGACCAAAACCCACAGAGATCGACCCAGGAATCTATAAGATTCCTAGGCCGATCAATTCCCTCCCCCAAGGGTGCCCCGCTGTGAGAAACCCCCCAGGTTGCTCATAAACTCACTAATGTTAAAACGCAGGGAGACTCCCACTCATGCTGCCATGTGCATTGCCATATATATATCTGTATGGCGTCCCACTAACCAAAACTATATCAGAAACACTAAACACGCAAGACCAGGTTACTTGTGGGACCAGCACTATGACTAGTACTATATAACTACGCAGGAGGACCATTTAGAAAAGTGATGAAAAACATCTTTATTAAAGTCATTGCACACACCCAACAAGCACCAATAGAGTACACCAAAGAAATATATAAAAATACACAACGTTGTGATACTAAAAATCAGGGGCCCCCCACATGCACATGCACCAACGCCTCCAAACTCATCCACTACCACACATTCACTGTATGCCAAGGACCATACATTCAGCATGCTTCTTCATAGTGTTGGGCGCCATATAAAAGTCACCAATCGTCAAAAGTGCGCTATGGTCATATTTCCAATGCAGCTGATCTGGTGCTCCTTTCAGGCCACACTGCCCTCATTCTACAGAGCACGCATCCACGGCTTCACATCTACTTGTTCCTCTTTGAAATGCATGTGCTGAATATTAAATGGCCAGATGCTATTACAGCCACCGCAGGCTGCACTGTGTCTCCAAGACCTGTAGCCAATCCTCTACATGGACGCAGCTATGCTACGCCACTCCATGGGGTCATCAGCCAACTGGATTGTCCCGTTACAAAGTGCATGTGCTACACAGCATATCTACACACATATAATATCAGCTGACTGAATTATCATATCCCGCATAGCTAATACAGGGACTGCAGCCGCACAGCTGTAAAGCAAATTGTGAGCTCAATCAGCACAGTTCTTAGATCGTATACTGTTGCGTGGTTGTCACGGCTCCCACAATGCGGTTTCCATCAGCACAGAATACTTAGCTTAGTGGCCATAAGCGGGGGAGACATCTGCCGGAGGATATACATGATTTCATCTCTTTCCGGGCTGCTTGCTTGACACATGTGGTGGAGGGATGCAAGGCAAGGCGGGGCCTCCCACTTCCGACGCGCGTTTCGCCCGGCCCACCGGGGCTTCGTCACTTTAATAAAGATGTTTTTCATCACTTTTCTAAATGGTCCTCCTGCATATATAGTACTAGTCATAGTGCTGGTCCCACAAGTAACCTGGTCTTTCGTGTTTAGTGTTTCTGCTCATAAACTCACCTTCTTTTCTGGTCCAACGGCGAGCCGTGGCTGCATCCCCGCTATCCCACTAGCAATGAGCGTGCCTGTGGCAAGCATTTCTGGATGGCCGGTGCAGGCACGCTCACTGTTAGAAGGTTGCGGGTGATGCGACCGCCAGCAAGCTCAGATCTGCTGGCCTTAGACAAAGGCTTAGACGATCTGACATGAGCGGATCAGAGAGCGCTGATTGGACAAGCAGCCGTGCATGCGCGCCATAGGACCGGGAAGGGGTGAGTTTGTTTCAAAAAATCAAAACGTAAAACATATTCATTTTAGATGCTGGGGAATATTTTTTTAAGCGTTTTTCATTAAATGATGCTGAAGGTCCGGTTGAACTACATAGAGTTGAGTGTGTGACCATCGCTTGGATTTTACCTTTTTGAATTAAAAATTGATGTTGGAACCTCCAGCACTGTACATTCCATACAGATAACTCTGTTGGTAATTAAAAGTGATGTATGATGAAAAAAGGACAGACCCTGCCAGTTTGCTGTGTTTTCTTATCCAACCAGCAAAGTTATGGCATCATCCCTATTGTTGCTGTGCCAGGCCTATCTGAAAGGCTGGCGTTACTACGCACATCCAAAGGGTAGCAGCCAGCAGGAGGTGCTTGGCTATCTTTTAAAGCAGAATAAAAACTGTGAGTGCTGGTCCTGGAGTCTAAAAGACTACTGCCTGGCTGTCCACAGAGCATTGTGATTTGGGATACCCCACTGTCTTGAACCCCCCAACGGCCCCAAACCACACACCTTACCATTCCTGACTTCCTTTAAACTGGGCCACACTCCAGCGCCCAGCGTTTCAGATAGGCTGGGGAGCGGCAGCATGCTGGCTGGACATGGGTAAGGCAGAGAAAAGAAGCCATTTTTTTCATGTTTCTTAACTGAGCTGCTGTTGAAGTCTGAAGGTACTTTGGTTGGGGGCATGGGGGTGGTTAAGAGGGTTTTGATCCACTTTAATCAGTTCTCCGATAAACGCTAATTGGAGGAGAGCAAACAAACCAGGAATCTCACACAGCAGGGACATCCCAAATCGAGAAGCCTTGAGGGTAGAACCAAAACCCGGGATTGTTAAAATCCAGCGTTTTTATCCACTTTGAGAATCTGTAACATAACACTTTGTACCTGCGGCAGTCTCCATTCAGCTTAGGGGTCAGCTGTCTATTTGGAGCTATCGATCCCATTAGGAGCGATAAGGAGTGGAAATGTTAATTGGTTTGGAAATAGTTGATGCTTAAAAGCCACAGGTCTCCTATAAACATGTTCACAGAAAGTTTTGTTTATATCCTGAAATTCCATTATAATTATGTAGTTGGCTTAGGTGCAATGGTGCTCACTTGACTTTCTATTCAAAAGTATACTGATTTTCTGTAACTCTGTTAGTGTACCCAGCTGCTCCAATAAAATGTGTCTTAGTGGTGGAAAAAAGTCTATCTCACCGTAAGGTAATAAGCCATGATATTTCATTTCCTGCATATGACACGGAGATCATTTATTATAAAGCCGTACACATTCTTTTATTACATCTACACTCCATTCCCCCACAACTCAAATGACTTTACGATGGTGCATGACAGTAACGTTATTGTTTTTTGTGAGCCATCAGTGAAATGTACTGGATGCACCATCATCTATTTTATGAACGGATAAACTACATAAAGGGAGATGCCTTGAAATGTCAAGGTTACATTTGTATCTAATTTGTGAACACCAAGGCTCATCAGAGCTGCAAATGGAGCATGAAATTAATGCAGAAACCAAGAATTTGTATAAGGTTCATTTGTGAGTGAAACATATGTATTTCTCCCTATGTACCATGAGTGCACAAATGCATAACAAATATCAGGAAAAACGAACAGCCAGCTGAGCGTTCAGTAAAAATCACTTTTCCTTTTTATAATAAGCTTGTTTGCCTGGCAAAATCAGTACCTTTCTCCCTTATAGAGAAGGTGACAGACAAAGAGGGGAGACATTTAATAATAAAAGGTACAATAGGAGAAGTGCTAGTGTCAATCATCAGCTATTACGCCCCTAATAGAGGCCAAGTTGTCCAGATGTTCAGAGATATAGGCCATAAAGTAAAAGGTAACAAATTCTTAGGAGGGGACTAGAATATGGCCCTTGATGCTGCTATAGATAAGTCCAACCCAATAAAAGCTAGACTTAGAGCTTCCCCCCAGAGATAGCAAGAAACTGGCTGAAATTCTAGCTTCACAAGTATTGATTGACATCTGGAGGGAATGTAACCCCTCAAGCAGAGATTATACCTTCCTCTCTGCGCCACACAAGACGTAATCCTGCATCGACTACATCTTCATAGGTAACCCCCTTGTTCTAAATGTGATAAAGTGTAGTATTCAGGAGTGTATGGGAAGTGAGGTTGGTGGATCCAAAATGAGCTTTTTAGAATGGGACATTTTTTTCTGAGATCAAGTTTAATGTCCATAGACCAAGTAGTACCAATTGTCTCCAAGAGAGAGCTATAGAGCGTTGCAGATCCTTCGCCATATAAATTCAAGGAAGCATTGCAAAGGAGAAGATGGGGATTACAGACTTTGGGAAATTTAGTCTAAAAACATCGGGGGTAGGGGAGGTATATCCTTGATCTATTGTAGCTTGAAAAAAAGAGGAGAGAAACTCCAATATATGGTGGCATGAGATTAGGAGGTGTGGGTAAAGCAAATTATTTTTTTTAAGTCGCTCTAACCTGGAGGCAAACATCAAGGTGCTAACTAGATGGTACTTGGGTAGGAAAAAAACCCATAGTGTATTATTTCTACATTTCTAAAATAAAATCCCTTCCATAGGAGAAATCACAGGGCCAGGTGACTTATTAGGAAAAATTGCTATCAGGGGCTGTCAGAGGGGGATAGGGGGTGGAAACTGGGTTGGGGTAGACTAGGACATTTGGAGTGGCTAGGGCAGCGGAGACAAAGAGAATTCGGTACTGGAGAATGAGGATTTGGCATGAAGGAAGCAATCAGCATGAAGCTGGTGGATGGGTTGGGCAGCTAGCAGAGCCTACTGAAGATGCTTGGAGGTCTGTCATTTCTGCTGCTGCTGCCACCTTTGCCATGGGTTCTGTTGCAGCAAGCCCAGGTGTGGGAGGTCACAGCTTCATAGTTGGTGGTCTCTTGACACCAGAGCCCTCTGCTCTGTTGGCTGGTAGAGCAGAAGAGAAGGTGGCTTACACAATATTAAGGTGGGGAGGCAACTTGCACCAGGCCCACTTCTGCCATAGGTCCAGTAAAAGATGCCTCCCCTTCCTCCATGGTATTTGTTTCATTGAGCATTGTAATACAGTTTATGGACGAAGTCCCTTAGTTTACCCCAATGATCTGTACCTGATCTGTTCTCATCAGTGCTTAGCCGGTACCAATGGCTTAAACATCATTAAGGTGGGGGAGGCACTTCTGCCATAGACCCAGTAACAGCCACATCCCCTTTCTCTATGGTATTTTTGTCATTTAGCATTGTAATACAGTTTCTGGATTAGGTCCCTTAATTTACCCAATCATCTGTACCCCATCTGACCTCATTAATGCTGCCTACAGTAATGTGTGTAGTCATTTACCTGTACCATCATTAAGAGGTTTGACAATGTCTGAAAAAGCAACATGACCCCCTCTCTACTCCAGCAATGGACCTTTTCCACCTTAGTCTTGGAACAGTCCAGATCTTAATATAACATACAGGGAGAGGATACGGTTTTCTATTATGAACCCGATGAGATCAGAAACTTGCTAAACTGGACTTCACTCTACATACAGATTATCTACATACAGATTGCCCACCTTAAACATCATCCTACCTGCATCTGCTGCATTTTCTGAGCCTTAAAATATCCAAGATGGCGGCACATGAAGTCTTAGGGTGCCTGCAAATAGAAAGTGTCTCCAGATTGTGCTGCTCTGGATTCTAGGATGTCTGTCCTTTTGCTGACCTCAGCTATGCTCTGTCTGTGCAAAGCATAGCTATGCCTGAAGATTTCCCCCCTCTGCTCAGTATGTGATGCCTCTAAGTCAAGATGGTGGTGCCCGTGTCATAGAGTCCTGAACAGAGTTGCAGCCCAGCAGGGGAAAGAATAATAAGTGACTAAAACATACCATATATTAATTTTAGATGCTGGGAAATATTTTTTAAGGGTTTGGGCTTTTCATTAAATGATGCTGAAGGTCCAGTTTAAGTTTGGTCAGATACATGGCTGACCTTTGGGGTGTGCAAGCTGTGCAGTCACACATGGCACCATCCTAGTACATACAAGGGAACATGTGACACCATTTTGACACGCCCTTCAGAAATAAAGCTCACAGCTGGCCCACCAATTTCTTTTTTTCTACACTTCTCCTTCTCTCCAACTCTTTCTGCACATTTGTCTATTATTTTCTTCTGATAGCTCTAATATTTTCCTTTTCCCCTCCACCGTCTTAGTCTTTTTTTTTTATCTGTCACATATTTCATATGCCCCTTGTGAGGAACAGGCAAACATTACATTTCATTTTATCACAGATGCAAGTCCGGAGTTCCCCTTTCTTTTCTCCTGTTAAGGTTTTTAGTCATCAATATGCACAGGTCCTTATCTCCTCAGGAAGAGGAATTAGCATTTATGGGTTGAACAGCGCAGATCACAGACTGCCTGCTGATCCTCTCACACCTCCAGCCTGGTAAGGCTCCAGTGGGTCTGCAGCTAGCTGGACCCCTGGCTGTGAATTTGTCACATCAAAAGATGAGGGCCGCAGACAAGCGGCACCAACACAAATCGGACCATAGCGGCGCCACCATGTGTCCCAGCACCAAGCCAGGTACAGAATCAGAACCGGCTCACAAAACCGCACACGGTAGGTAGGTTACTCCGGGCTCTGCAATAAAGGAAAACCAGGAAAATGGAGATCTAAGGTTCTGACCCACTTAGGGACCCCATTTCTGAACTCATCGGATGCCTGGCATCAAGCCCAATAGTTTGGTGCCGTATCCAAAGCCCCTGCCCAAAGTTATAACCCCTAAAGGGTTTTAGGGGCTAAAGCATGCTCCAGAACAGTGGGAGGTGACAACCCATCCCACAGATGGGAGGGGGTGGAGGGGAAAGACCTACTTAAAAGTTGGCCAAGGGGATGAGAACATTGTCATTCTCTGGAGAGGTCACGATTCCCGCGTGCTGGAGGTGTCCAAATCATCTGTAAGCTCTTCACTTACCTCTTGTGGGAGCTCTCCATCACCACTACTCTGCAAACTGCATATTAAGGTAACTGACTATTGTTTCTCTGTGTAACTCACTGAATCCTGTTACCTTCTCAGAACAGCATTTGTATCATATTCATATTCCATCATAGCCAAATGTTTGTTATCACTGCCTAGTGTGCTTATAGCATTAAAACTTAAATTTAACTTGAGCGATCTGTTTGCCTTAAGCCAAGAATCTGTGTGTCCGCAGGCTTTGGGCCTGGTATTCCTGATAGGAGGGCACGGACAAGTGTTTTGGGGAACGTGGTCTGTGTGTCCAGAGGTCCCTGGTTGATAGTGGGATCCCGTGTCCCGCGGTTCCCTGACACCCCTCTTTTCACCTTCTCTACACATTCCCTCAATCTCTCTCTTTTTTACATTTCCATGCCCCTCTTTTCTATTTTTAGTTCTTTTTTTGTTTTTCTTATTTTTGCCCTATTAATCACTTTTCATCTCCATCTCTTTTCTGTGTTCTGTCTCTTTTTCCCACATTCCTTCCATCACTCTTCTTTTTCGGTGTCTCCCTTTTCAGTCATATTTCTCTTCATGTTCCTTAATTTGTACTTTCCTCATTTTGTATCCACCTTCAGCTATATTTCTTCTTTCTCTCCGTTCCCTTAATTTTCTTTTTTCTTGCTCTCTACAGTGCACTATTCTGTCTCCCTCCTTTTGTGTTTCCTCTGTCTCTTGCATGCGCGGGAGCTTAACCAATGTGAGCCATTTGCTGTTTACCTCTTTTGGCAAATGGCTCTCATTGACTTAAATGGGGAGTGTGTGCTGCCGCATCCCCCATATCCCCGGCCTTGTGTGCGCTCCTGCCCCAGCCTATCTGAATGGCGGGGCAGGGATGCAGCATCACAAGCTTCACATTAAAAACAATGAGAGTGGTCTGCCGAATTACGTAGTCACTCATTGTACAAGAGCCGGTGCATGTGCCGTTGGACCAGGGATAAGGTAAGAGATTATTGGTGACCTGGGGGGGGGGGGAGTTTCACACAGAGGGGAAAGCCAGCGGCCATCTCTGGAATATTTTAGATTCCAGGCTGTCCGCTGGTGGGTTTTGCTCCCTATATAACTGCTAAACATTTATTCAAATGCACGTGTAGTAAGAACAATAAAGCAGAGACCTGTGTGTGGTGGTTGGTTGTACTATTATGTTGACACTTTTGCATCTAGGTGCAGTCCATAGCTTCGGCAGCTTTGGAATCAAGGTCAAAGTAGACATATCAGAAACATTGTCCACCAGTATGGTCTAAAGATTATAAGCAGGTTATGGTTAGAATAAAATATTAGAGCTAGACAGGACAGTAATGTAGTAAATGTTACATGAAATGTTGGCACTGTTTCTGGTTTGCTGCACATGCTGAAGCTGCCATTTTTATTCCAGTGATATCTGTAGACAGTATTGTCAGTACCTACAATAATTTATCCTTGAATTTAGCAACAGCTCGTGCAGCACCGTTTTTCTTGAAGCTATTCAGTCATCACATTAGCACGTTGCTTCATCTGTCGCCTCCAATTACTTATCATACCGGTCACCGTTGCATGTTAGGCCAAGCCATGTGATTCATGAATTAGTTTTTTTTTTTCATCATGACTCAGAGAGAGCATGTGGATGAAAGGGAGCAGATAAAACACGCATTATGTAAAAAATACCGCACAATGTCCGCAAGGTTTGCCTGGTAATGGCTTTATATTTTGTGCATTCAGCTCTTCACAAGTCCATTCATGTTCGACACAATGTTCCCTGTGCTAGTTACATAATGGCTATGAATGATGATTGTATGATCTCATTTAAAGTCCAACTCCAGCTGCAGACACACCAGGTAGAATCAGGTCACGGGATATCTGCTCTGATGACTAGTAAAAAAGTCTTAGAAAAAATCATAGTTCTGATGAGGTGATCAGATACCGTAATTGTGTTTGTCAAACTTATCTGGCTATCAAAATAAAAAAATACACAATGGAAGAAGAAGGCCTTTATCCTCGTCTGTCTCATCATTGCAGGTGGTGGTGAGTGATGGTTTATCACCCAATAACTACAGTAACTGTTCTGCTACTGCAGGGCCCGGCTTTTGGCAAAAATTCTTATATACAGTACCTACCCTCAAAATGACAGTATTCCTAATACCGTGGTAAGGAGATCTCCCATGAATGACATCCCAAGCAAAGGACTCCTGGCTTCCCTCCTGTGTCGCAGGAATACTCACCTTTGCTCTGGCTCCATTGATGACTTCACCCCCAGCTAAGGCTTGCTCATGCACCCTGCCATTCAGAGTAGTTCTGGGGGTATATCCACGTCTAAAGGAAACCGGGGATGCGGCGCTCCTGCTTAGCCTCTGTTTCAGGCTGCTCACTCCCACAAGCTTCCTGACCACCTGTGAAAAGTCGAAAAGATCTTCAGCATCCACTCCACTGTTTGTAGCCAACAGTTACCAGTTCCCACCATGAAATAAGTTCCTTCTCAACTTAACTCCACCCGCTTTAGAGCTTCATCTTACAGTACATGGTTATAGACTTGCTTGTTTTGCATTATAGTCATGTGTTAATATTGGTAAATTTGGCCCTAGCAGTAGGAGATCTGTAAAAGGGCCATAACGATTTCTTATCCGTGGCCATTTTTATATTGAACAATAAAGCCTCACAGGAAGAAGCACACCGAAAAATGAATGAATAAAAAAATCAGTCTATGCTCTAAGTAAGGCAAGGGGTTTACTTCCTGTGATCTCTCACCTTGTTTTCACTGTGTTATTTTCTGCCACCTGCCACTCTCCTCTCCAAAGTATTTTCTCCCAGCACAAAGGAAATGCTCACATCTATTAAATACAAGCTTTGACCAGAGGAACAATGTCTCCGTATGCGCAAGTTTGATGCTATTTTTGACAGCAGCTTTACCATTCCAGCCTTGGTGCTATTGTGTCGACTGGCAGCTATTTTGAGGCTTTTGTCAAATAAGTTTGAATGCTCTAAAATAATCCCTTGCTGCTACAGGTTAGGTGAGGATAGTTCAGAATCGGAAGTAAGCAATCTGGATTATGATTCAAGCATGTTCTCTCCCTCTATCCCAAAATAGTAGCACTCTAGTATATTTTGTATTCAACATCATTTAACACAACTATTGATAGGAATCTGTAGAGGACTAAGCTGTGGGTTGAGTTGAGTACGGGTACATTTACACAGTACAATTTGCAAATGAGAAAACACTAAATCGATCGTGTATGTGAATCTTGGATGATTTGACGACTTGCATTCGCAGGTTTGCTGGCAAATACTTGTCAAAGCGATCATAATAAGCATTTAAACCAGACCAACAGTCAAACATGACTTAAACCAGACCAACACAACAAACAGTGCTCATATGCACATCCCCTCCCGATGAGGAATTTAGATTGCTGCACATAAAAATGTATTTACCTTTTTCTAACGCCTGCTGTAGTAAATTTTAGAAATAAAATGGCAGCTCATGCATTTGCAGGCCACCTGAAAACAGGAAGTGCTGCTGGGCTGTTACTGTGCATTGTCAGGTATGTCATGTGAGTCCAGGCAGGGGCATGGCTGAGATGCTGGGAGAGGAAGCTCCAAAATGGCCGCTACCTTTCTTTTCTAACTGTGCCAGGCTGTTGGTCCAGTTTAAGGAATTGTATAGTCCTATTTATAGCCGATTCCTGTGTATAAAACGTCCACCAACTCCCTCCGTGAATCAATTAACAAGTAAGCTTTTTGTTATGGCATATCCCTTAAAATGTTGGGAAGCTTAATCATTACACACTTTACCTTTACACTAATTTAGGTAAGGTCTCCCATGATATCATTTCAAAGCAATTTGCTAGCAAAATCCTCGACAAGCTGAAAATCAACAACTCTTGTAGGTTCACCCCAGGAAACCATTAAAATCGTGTTTTTTGTAAGAACTGGTTATTTTGTGACATACATTTTGAGCTATATTGACCTAAGAGAGAATAAAGGACACATCCTTGTAACCAAAGTGGTGATATGTCCCTTAGTAATTTATTAGAAAACAACTTAGAATTTACCAGTTTTAGGCATACAGCTGGAAAAACATTGGAAGGAGTGTATATCTCATTCAGGATGCCAGGCTGGAACATAAGAGGAGTTTAAAAACTTCCCAAACCTCACACCGGTTTTGATTTGGGGCAATTTTATTCTTCCCTTGTTTGGGCATCTGTCTTCTGTGTACCTTGGTTTCTGGGCGACCTCCGTAGGCCAGTGCCATCTTCCATCAGGCACTGTAAGCATCTCCCGATCTAGAGCACTCACCGTGCTGATGTGGCACGCTATGGGAGCTGGAGGAGGAGCCGTGAGAGCTGAAAAGTGGCTATCATCGGACCTAATTGTGGAGGAGTGCAGCTAAAGCCACCATTGTCTTTTATGAGCAGCTAAGCCAGCAGGGGGGCAGAGAATCGGCCCCGAGACAGTAGGATGTCACCATCTCAGATGCTGGCAGCATATCCAAATGGTATGCAGCGCCTGGTGGGGGGGATGTTTTGTCTGGGCCTGGATATCTATGGAACGGCAGGTAGGTTTGGTAGTGGGACCAAACCTACCTGAATTTACATGTCCACCTCAGCCCACACAGGTGGTGGAGACTAGCCCAACACTGCATTTTAGAAACAGGCTGGGGAGGCCGTGTAATGAGACACAGTCTGTCTCAGGATTTAAAGGCTATGTTGGAGAGAGCTATGCTGTGTGTCTCCTAATTGTTGGAGTGATGAGGAAGCCTCACTGATAGCCGAGGGCTGAAGAACGAGCTGCCATCAGGCAATACATGCCTTTAAGCGGGTCGAAAACCATGCGGGCCGGCCCTGAACACCCCACTTTGTAAAACCCTCAGGGTCACGGGTATATTCACTGCTGCACTCGCGGGCCGGGCCGCCGCATCCCCGTCTTCCCTGTAGCTGTGTGCACTCCCACAGACAATCTATCTGAATGGCCGGGTGAGGGAGCAGATACGACCAGCGTGGATGAGGCTAGCCAGCATTTGTACGTCACCTGGCCCTTTTGAGATCAGGCAATCTGAGATTTCAAAAGCTGCTGGGTGGGCGTGGCCTCACAGTGGAAAACCACCACTGCTCGGGCGAGGAAGGGAAGTGCTGCTGGATGACCGGAGCACCCAGAAATTGGTTTTGCTATGCTTTAAGGTCCTCCCCAGGGGGTTTATAACAGGAAGCGAGCCCGCATCGGCCATTCACAAATGCCTGGCGCAGGCACGCACCCTGCTAGAGGGATAGCGGGGATGTAGCCGCTGCTCGCGTATGCGCCGTTGGACCGGGAAAGAAGGTGAGTTTATGGGTGACCTGGGGAGTTTCACACAACAGGGAATCCTGATTCTGGATGCCCCGGAGAGAGGGAATCAAGATTCCTGGGCTGATCTCCGTGAGTTTCGGTCCAGTTTAAGACTACTTACAAATGATTGCGGGTGCATGCATGGCAGGACATGGCTGAGCACAGTACGCAAGCCAAGACCAGCTTTCAAGATGTGAACTGTGCCTATTATAGCATGAGTTTGCCCCCATGTAAAATGTGTGTAGTCTTCCCCTGAAAGAATTTATATAAAAAGGCGTTTTATAATAACATTTGTTGCTTTTTCCCATAATACCTCTCCCTGGTGGGTCCCCAATATATCTGCTCATTATTTGTAGCTATTATAAAAAGTCCAAGAATTCAATCAATGGAATGACAGGCTACAACGGTCCTTGAAAAATCTGTTTACTCACAGGTTAATTCACAGTACTCAAATGAAAAGGAGATAAAACCAGTGTGTACGTGCTCCTATGCGTGTACATATATATGTTTAGGAACCTTAACCGACAAAGCCCTCTAAATCCCCTAGGTATATCGGCAAACATACTTTCAAACCATCTTGCTAATGAGTCTGGATACACCGCAGCACTCATTGTATTTTAACACCTCCTGGTACATCTGTACTGAGCAAAGGCCACCCAACATTGTTATCTTAGAAGGTCATTATAAGCCTTTGGCATTAGTCTGTCTGTAGAAGTGACAGTATATTATAGATTTGTCATTCCTTTTGCTAGTGAGGCGAATAAATAAAACATATGAATGGTTTTAAAAGGTGGTCAGGTTTTTGGTGTTCTGCATTATTGTTTTCCACTTTTGGAATGTAGAATAAACATTTGTGTTAGGATTGTGACCCCAATAATCAGCATGTTTCTTATATTACTATTACAGGAGAAAAAAAGTAGGGCGGAGAGCCTCCTATTTCTATCACCTTAAAGCCACCCTATTTTTATCACACACACAATTGAAATTTCACAATTCTATCTCCTACACTTCTATTTATACAAAGACAGAATTCTGCGCAAGGAGTCCCAGGACCGTGTCAGATCGTATTAATACTAAAAGTAAAAGCTATGTATAGAGCATAGCATGACTCTGCGGGATTAAACAAAAGGTTAATTAGTCCGAAACTCTTCCACTTTTTCTGCTGATGACTTCACCAGCGGTGCTCTTATAAAAAAACAGTGGCCACCAGAGTATAAATGCACATACCAGATACTCTTTTTATCCAGCGCGTCACAATCAAATCAACCACATAGGGCAACCTCTGATTATAAACCGTCTTGAGTCTCTGTAGGTCCGTAATTGTCAGTTCAAAATCATTAGGGGAGTGATAATAACAAACCGCACATAAGGGTCGATTCAAAATCCAAAATGTCATTATTTTCGTATTTGAAAACGTAAGTTTTGTTGGGTGTTTGTCATTTGTTTGCTTTTTATCGTCCATTTTCTACTCGCACGAACGTTCGGGAATGCGCTTCCGATGAACGGAAGCAAATCGGAACATTTCCGTTAGTTCGGATCATTTTCCAAACAAAATCGGAAATTTTCTGTTCGTTCAGAAAACTTCCGTTGCTGGGATGGGTTTCTGTCTGATTCAGAGAGCTGATTTCCAACGGATCACCACCCTATAAATCCGTTTCATTTCCGATCCACTTACGAGACCTTTGAGGGCTCGGATTGCTATTGTTGAACATGTTTTGCAGCTATGTGGAGGAGTCTGCGCGCCTTTAACACCAAGGCATTGCATGTATCAGCATGGCCGAGGCCATAAATTGTATAGCAATGCATACCTGAATTAATACATTTCATGTATGCCTTATAGATGCATTTTAATGCTGACCTAAATTAGTCCTTAGCATGTAAACATTTATTTTCCCACACATCCATATAATTGCTAGATTTTTGCGACTTATGTCCTTTGTGAATTATATTTGGATTGTTGAACTTGAATCTTAATTTGTAGGAGTTATTGTTTTAGTTGGTTACCTTTGCTTTGTGTAATTATTTTATATTTGGTTGCAGGAACTGCAAGATGTGCCACTCGCCCTTGCTCCTGATGCCCGTTCTTTGCCTGCAGAATGCGGGCCAGGGGTTCTCTAATCGGGCACTATGCAAAACCCGGGCTGTGGTGGCAAGGGCCCTCTGGCTTTTGAAGTCCAGATTTAGGTGTCTGGACCATACGGGGGGGGGGCACTGCAGTATGACCCCAACAAGGTTATACCAATATTTTCATTTACATTTTTTAACAGGGACCACACGTGCCAGAGTGGCACAACTGAGTGTCAGGGCTCTTCAGTTGGTGGGAGAGATGCAGGAGCTGCGCAACTCGTTGGGGACCACAGATGAAGAATAATGTTCTGTGGCCTGCCATTGCTATGTATTTTGTTTTTTATAGTTGTAAAAATGTTAAACTTTCCAAATTTTGATACATTTTATATTTTATGATGGCATCCCAAAAAAAATTTTACAGTGTCATTTCATTTACAAAATACATTAACACAAAACTAATGGGCCCAGAAATATTTAAAGATGAATATTCACATGACCGAGAAGTGGTTTGGGTGAGCTTTAAGGTTCCAAAAGGGAAGATGGAGGATAGTGCTAAGTGATTTGGGTGAGCTTTAAGGTTCCAAAAGGGAAGATGGAGGATAGTGCTAAGTGATTTGGGTGAGCTTTAAGGTTCCAAAAGGGAATATGGAGGATAGTGCTAAGTGATTTAGCTAAACATTGTAGTAGAAGTGAGGGTGACAAATATGTAGGCAAGCACTTTAATGAGTTAAGTTTGTAGTGCGCAGGCGCAAGATCGTAAGGATTCCGTCTGGACGATTATTTTTTGTAAAATGGAAACAGAATCTATCGGGAAACGTAAAGGATTCATTGGAGGATACGATGGGAAAAGGGCAAAAACGAAAGCCTACGTTGTAACATGTGGAAATGAAACGGAAAAGTCTGGATGGAAAATGACATCCTCGTAATTCGTAATCTGCCGTACGACCGGACGGAAACTTTACAGAAGGTTTTCAATGCATGCATAGAATCGCTCGTACGCTCATACGAGAACAGAAACATTTCACAAAAATAACAGATCGGCACGAAAACGGAAGTTTTTTTTTGACTCTTTGAATCGAGCCTATAGTGTAACACCATTTAGGATTGAAGACGTATAAAACTTTAATTGCGCATACCAGACAATTAAGTCAAGATGCGTATCAGCAAATCAAAAGTTGTACACTTTCAAGTAAGAACGTTGCCTTGCAATTCTCCTCAAAACGTATTTCTCAAGCCAAATAAACCACGCTGCCCCGGCCGCGAAGATAAAGTTCAGGCCCACGCAGCTGTCTGAAGGGAACGTCGTGACGATGTGGTAGGGTCCCGCCCAGCGCGTTTTGTCTATTCAGACTTAATCATTAGGCTGCGGGCCCACCACATCGTCACTAATTTATTCACCTCACCTTGTGACTTCACAATGGGAGGTTAACTGTTTCATCTCCAAAATTCGTAGTTAAGCTTACTGCCTTCTATCCAATGTAGCGTCTTTGCTTATACCTTATAAAAAGAGATAGCAATAGTGCTTGTTAATATTAACTATTTTTTATAGGGAAGTGGAAGGCAATGTCTACATTTTCCAATACATACTACAACTTATAAAGAAATTACACAATAATTATACATCTTAAAAACTAAATATTATATAGCAGCAATTAACCCTTAAACTTTAATTACAATAAGACACATTTTAAAATGGTACATGGATGCAATCCTAAAGGAATTAGGTTCCTGGGTGTTGACACTATAAAACTTGGTTTAAAAGGTGGAAAGATCTCTTTCCCAGATGGAATTCAAATGTATTTTTAAAATGAAGACTATGAATCCACAAGGATTAAATATCGAATTCGATATAAATTGTTTTATAGGGAAACATTAATTTTAGGGTGCAATATATATTAATTTTAAAATAAAATAATTGAGATATGGTTTAGTTATATTTTTTAATATACATTTTAGGTGGTGAATTTATTAATTATAGGATTAGTATGGTAGTAAATTTTTAAACAGATGATGGATTTAAGAATAAAGATATCTTTGTCATTGTATATTCTAGTAATAAATTTGTCTTATTGTAATTAAAGTTTAAAAGTTAATTGCTGCTATATAATATTTAGTTTTTAAGATGTATAATTATTGTGTAATTTCTTTGTAGTTGTTGAAGTTGTAGTATGTATTGGAAAATGTAGACATTGCCTTCCACTTCCCTATAAAAAATAGTAAATATTAACACGCACTATTGCTATCTCTTTTTTATAAGGTATTAAGCAAAGACGCTACATTGGAAAGAAGGCAGTAAGCTTAACTACGAATTTTGGAGATAAAACAGTTAACCTCTCATTGTGACGTCACAAGGTGAGGTGAATAAATTAGTGACGATGTGGTGGGCCCGCAGCCTAATGATTAAGTCTGAATAGATGAAGCGCGTTGGGCGGGACCCTACCACATCGTAACAACGTTTCCTTCAGACAGCTGCGTGCGCCTGAACTTTATCTTCGCAGCCCGCGGCCGGGGCAGCGTGGTTTATTTGGCTTGAGAAATAAGCTTTGAGAATTGCAAGGCAACGTTCTTACTTGAAAGTGTACAACTTTTGATTTGCTGATACGCATCTTGGCTTAATTGTCTGGTAAGCGCAATTAAAGTTTTATACGTTTTCAATCCTAAATGGTGTTACACTATGTGCGGTTTGTTTTTATCACTCCCCTAATGATTTTGAACTGACAATTACGGAGCCTACAGAGACTCAAGACGGTTTATAATCAGAGGTTGCCCTATGTGGTTGATTTGATTATGATGCGCTGGATAAAGAGAGAGTATCTGGTATGTGCATTTACACTCTGGTGGCTGGTGGCCACTGTTTTTTATAAGAGCACCGCTGGTGAAGTCATCGGCAGAAAAAGTGGAAGAGTTTCGGACTAATTAACCTTTTGTTTAATCCCGCGTCCCGAGTCATGCTATGCTCTATACATAGCTTTTTCTTTATGTTTCTTATATTCCTGTGAATAAAGTGGGAATGGCTTTTTTGGCCTTGAGTAAAAACTACTGACTACAGGTCCCAGAATCATTTCAATGTAACAGGTGAGCTAATCAGCAGCTTTGGCTAAATCAAGCAGCAGTAATGACCCTCCTAGATGAAAATGCACCCAGCAACCCTTCAGCTATTAGAATTGCAGACTGTGATCCCCCATGTGAAGAAGCTGAATTACAGCAGGAAGTGTTAAAGTACATTTTCAGCCAAAAACAAACAAAAGCCTGACTCCTTCTGACGTGGCAACGTCCCCACCATTAGTCATAGTGAGCTGCCCGTCCTCTCCATTCACTGCAATGGAGGGGGAAATGGAAACTGTGGCCGATGGCAGGGGTGTCACCATGTTGGAGGGAGTCAGGGAGATACTCACGATGAGAAAGTGACAAAGCGGTGTTGCGTATGGTGCCGGGCAGGGAGGGACTTGCATCCAGCCTTTCAGGTAAGCGCTGCAGCCCCGGACTAGGAGTGACCGTCTACATGGGAGAATAGGCAAGTATAGCTTTTTTTTTTTTTTTTTTTTAGCTGAAAATGTACTTTAAACCATTAAACTGATTAGCAAGCCAGAGTCGGAGAGTCTCTGCTACATACACTAAACATGCTACTTGGTGTACGTTGCTAAGGTAAACCAATTGTTGCTAGAGAAAACACGGACTTGAAAAAAAAAAAAAAATCACAGATAAGTTCACCGCCCTTCTTTCCTGACATGTGAGCTCTGTGATGAGCTTTCGGCTCCTCCCACACGAGACCCATGTTGGCAGCAGCGGCCAGTTGGGTGCGGTGAGCCATGTCGGCTGGGATCTCGAGATATGGCGAGTGAGCGGCGTCCAGAGCTGAGCAATAGCGCTGGTGACAGTGGTGGCCTGGAGCTCTGCAGCGGTTACTGCTGAGAGAGCGTTTTCTCATGATCAAAACAAAATCAGAACAAAGAAGTCCCATGCGAAGCCTCTTGATAATCTAACACTGCTGTCACCTGTCCCCTCTTGTGAATTTTGAGCTCTACCTTTGCATTCGACATTTGGCTCTTGTGCTCCAGACACCTGCAGTCTTTCTATTTGGGTGATTGTGTTATAAATCTACTCATTTGTGTTGTTTTAGAGACTATTTTTAGACTCTCTATTGCCTGACATACCATACATTAATTGGAGTCATCATGGCAGGAGCTCATAAGAAAAGGAGCCAGTGGGTGCCTAATGGCCCAGCTAAACTTAAATCAGTGGGCCTTACATCAGTACACTCTCCTCAAGTGCCAGTTAATGGACAGGGCTAGGGGACAAAAATACAAACAAAAGTGACATTAGAAACCTAATGAATAAATCATGGCTGAGCTCCCTTCAAGCACCTGTAGGGGTTAATGATTTACATATGGTAGCAGAGCTGCTTAAAGGGGCAGTAAGAGATGGCTCCTGTAAGTGTAGCATTGAATGACTTAGGATGTAGAAGCTATAGAAAAAAAACTAGACATGATTAAAAATAAAGTCAACTATTCACAGCAAATATATTCAATATTTACTAGATCAAAATGAGGATCTTCAATCGAAACTTGAAGAGATGAGGAATAGATCTCGAAGATAGAATCTAAGAATACGTAGAGTTGAAAGAAGGTTCTTACAAATGTTGTTGATAAATTATTGGACCCAAAATTGGACCAGTTACCCCAAGAGATCGATCGCCTTCATAGCTCATACAAAGGGCTTAGAAATGATGGTTTTCCTCGGAACAAAATTTGTTAGATTTCATTTCTACTCCATGAAAGAGGTGATCATTCTATCTTCAAGCGACAGAGACAATTTATAGATGGCGACAAAGATAGAGCTAGAATCTATAGTTTTTTGTCCCAGCAGATTGAGTTTAATAAGTTTTAATATGTTTTTTATCTAAAAAACTGTGAGGTTTTCTTTTTTTTGGGGGGGGGGCCTATGGTGGTGTCATCCAATTCTGTATTATGTTTCGATTCTGCGTTGATATGTCTTCTCTTATAAGTAATTAATTCACTGCAATGGAGAGAAGAGTGGCAGCTCACTGCGACTGCTGCCTAGAGGGGCTGAGGATCCTGGTGATGCAAGGGGGCCATCCAGCAGTGTACGAGGTCCGGTCGCCTGCCCGGGGTAAGCGGTGCTGTGCTCCGGTGCGGGGTGGTCGCCAGGAAGTTTTTTTTTCCGGGTCCCTTGGATGCACTTCCTGGGGGCGATGATGTAGTTCCGTTGATGCTGGAGAAGGCAGAGCATGGAATCCAGACACTCGCAGCTTCCGGGACAGAGGTCGCGCCTTGCATTACCCGGGTCGCGGTGGTGAAGCAGGCTGTCGGGTAGGCCAGCGGAGGAGTAGCAGCAACAGCAGCAATGCCTCATGAGAAGCCGTTCAGAAGTATTATTTACGCAATTGCTATGGGCCTTATTTGTCATTTGCTAGTTCGCAGTGGGTGTTAACTTAGCATATTATTTCGCCACCTTTCAGCCTGGTATTTCTAATCCCAAACCTAAGGAGAAAGAAAAGGAAAAAGAAAAAGAGAGAGGCCACAAAATTAGGGGCCAGGATTTTAAACTTGCTAAGCTTTGTCTACATTTTCAGACTTCAGGAATCCTGGAACAGACCCTTTTGTCAAAACTGTATTGACAATAAATTGGAGGTGGGGCAGCTTCCTTTATATTAGAGGCTGTCTCTTCCATGAAAGTGGATATGGCCTCGACCCTTGAAATCGGCAAGGTGGCTCTGTGGGCCACGGACAGGCCTCCAGTAGCCATGTTTATTCCAACACAAGATTTTCCCATAACTTTTGCACCGCTTCAGCTTGCTCCATCTCACCCTTCAAACCACAGAAATCGTTCTCCTTTTCTTTCGATTATTATCTATTCACTTATTTTGGTTTGTGGTGCCCTCACAAATACGTCTCCTATTCTTTCGAGGCAGCTGGGAGGATGGAGAGAACACACACATGTCAGAAGATACCTTATTTTGTATTTAGAACACACACACATACCTAGAGGAAGACGGACAGGTTGTTTGTCTCCTTTAGTGGCATGAATAGAGGTTTAGCCACCTCCAAAGCCTCAATAGCCAGGTGGATTAGGCAGACCATCTCCTTAGCTTACACATGTATGGACACGCCAGCTCCTTATATTAAAGCACACTCAACCAGGGAAGTATCCACCTCCTGGCCAGAAAGGATCAGGGCTTCCTTGGCAGAAATCGGTAAGGCAGCAACTCGGTCTTCCCCTTATACCTTTCTTAGTCATTATGAGCTTGATCTTTTGTTTAACTCTCAATCTTTTGTAGAAGAGTTCCTCATTCTGTGTCCTGCCCTTAACCTAGATAACTTGTTTATTCTCTCAAGTGGCCATGCTAAAAGACAAAGGGAGAAAAAAAAATATGCAATTCTAGAAGTGGAAACCACAGGCAAGTAGATGAATTCACAGCTTTATTATTGTTTATTTAAAGTGATTTGTCAGCCAAACAAAAAAACAAAAGAGTACTTACTTTTTTCTCCTGCAGCAGATCGGTGCTAGTTTGACAATCAGCAACTAATTTAAAGGCTGAGTCCAAACTGGTGCTTCCGACCCCCTCAGAACACGTCCGGTAGTAGAAAGCTGTATGAAGTTGAGATTTGGGAGCGCCAAAACATAGTCAGTAGCCAGGAAAGGAAGAGACCAATGTTAGGCCACATAGGGGGAAGAGATGTAAACGCCATTTATTTAAAAGTACAAGGCAGAGAAAGCTTTCCTAAAACAGAAAGTATTTACATGCTGCATTCAAACCAAGGATAGCAGGATTTCTCCCAGAATCCTTTTCCATAGACGGAGCCATACAACTGACAAGGGCAAAACCCCAAAACACTTGTTCACAAGTGGGGTGAATGGCTGTTTAAAAAAGGGATAGCGATGACAGGCAGGGGATTGGATAAAAGAGCAACAGTCAGAACACCCCCACCTTGTTTGTTACTGGGAATCGCCGATATCAGATGATGGCAGCCATGTGCAGCAATGTGTGCCTCCTATTGGTGTGGGGGGTTACCCCCTGCTCCGGGGTGTGCCGTGTTATGCTGAGGGGGTGGAGACTGGTACAGCCAACGGATAACTGGAGCTAAATGCAGGGGAAGCCAAAGCATTAAGTAAACATGGATATGGGAAGGCCGATCACTGGGAGGAGGGTGGGGCAGTTGGCAGCAGTGCCATTATAAACTCCACAGCAGCTGGCAGCCAGCACAAATCATGGTGATTATCATCAGATGGGCAGGGAGCAACCAGACGCCAGTGCCACAATGGAATAGGGTACTTTTTGTAGAACTGCCATTGGAGTCATTGGCCAGGTTACTAGACTAGTCAACTCACCATGAGAGACACAGCAGCCAATAAGATATGACTACCCACCAGAAGAATCAGACACTTGAGCAAGCTATTCCATCTCTGGAGTGTGTAACCCTGGTGCTTCAGTTTGCAGCAAGCAGATTCTAAAAAATTCACAGCAACAAAAAACAGTCTAACTGTAACAAGATCCAAACCACCAAGCCACCAAACAGGGCTGCTGCTGTTTCTGTTGGTAGCTAGCTTTTTCTTGTGATTCTCTGCAGCTCTTTTATGGTTAAGTAGAGGAGCGGCTGAGCAGGGCAGTTTCAAGGCAAAATAGCATTCAGTGTAGGAAAAAAAAACTCTGCCCCTTCTCACCCATCCTATGGCGCTACTGCTGTCACATACAGGTATGTGCATATGCTGTGCCTAAGCAGCATGCAGTGCCCCCTGCCCAGTCCAATATGGGGGGGATGAGGGGCCTGCACCACTAAAGTGGCCCTGACTCATCTGCAGAAAACAGGATATGGATAAAAGCGCCCCCAGTGGCCTTGGCGCCCAGGGCGAACATCCTGCTCACCCTCCCCTAGAAACAGCCCTGCTGCCAAGTATCACATAACAAGGAAAAGGTAAACTACCAATACAAACAGGAAATTTCAGAACTGGGATAACATAGCTCCAAAATAGCTGTATTATTTTATAGTTATTTTTGAGCAGCTTTTGCAGGGGACTGTGGTGGAAAAAGTGCTTGGAGTAAATCAAGCCATAAATGTGGAATAATAGCTATGTACTGTGTGATGCCATAAAAAATGTGCTATAATAAGGGAGATGTTTTAGTACAGGCATGCTGCTCCAGCAAGCTGTGGCAGTACAGATTTCTATCATTTATGGAAACACAGAGCAAATATTAAAAGCCATATAGTTAAAAGGGCATGGAGCACCCAGCTGCGTCCTCCTGATGAGTGGTTTTCCTCCCTCGCATAGAATAGAATAGGTCACCAGGTTTTCATGCTGTACACAGAGCCCCCACCATTAAGGTGCGTGGAGGCGGCAGTGATGGGGGTTACTGTGCTCAGCATATGGCAGAGGCCACATTGCGTGACTGCTCCGCTTGCACTTCCTGGAGTGCGCCTCTCACCCGCCTGTCACGACTCCTGCAGCTGTAATGACAATGTGCTCTGTGCCTGCGAGAGGGCTTCCCTCCACATTTAGACTTTCACATGATTGCATCACTTAACCATTACACTGTGTGCAAGGAGCAGGGCTGCCAGAAAGAATCTCACTATGGCGGATCACTGACAAAGAAACAAAGAGAAAATCACTACAGTAAAATGCAGCATCACCCGTCACTATCTCTCTTGGGTCTTTAGATCATGCTCATTACCGAAGCATTAAAAAAAACAAGATTCTCCTGAAAATATAAGATGGTTAAGGTAAATAAAATATGTTTTAGGAAAGTGCTCATTGTAGGGGGCTTTTAGTCCACTGCAAATGTACTCTCACCAATTCAGCAAGCATTTTTTTTTTTGTTCAATATATTTTTATTAGAAGGAAATCAAAGCGTAGAGCACACTGACATGTCGCTCAACAGTTGTAACTTACATCGTACATTAGTTAGGTAAAGCGAAAAAAACATGTAGCTAACGACATATCACAAGCCAACTCCCCAGGTCTAGTACATATGAAATATTCGTTCCCCCAGGTAGGGGAACGGGTAGGGAAACGAAAGGTAGGGTGCGAGCCAGGGAGGGTCTAGCAGTCACGGCATGACTGTGTTCTACCTCGACTACCAATTGCTCCCACGTATCTGGTCTCGCAACCAGCTACGATGTGGAGAGCAGCTCCCTAAATTCTGGTGTATTTTGTGCCATAATCCAAATCGTCCAAGTGATATTGAATTTCTCTCTCCCGTTTTCTACGCCTTCAAGCACCATCTCCTCCATCCTCTTGATTCCCTCCACCTCCCGCACCCACTCTAGAATGTCTGGGGTGTGTTGGGATCGCCAGTGTCGAGGGATCACTGACCTGGTCGCAGTTAGTAGATGTCTGAGAATTCCCTTCTTTGCGGCAGAGATCGACCCAGGAATCACCGACAGCAAGGCTATTTGTGGATCTTTAGGGATGTCTTCTAGAGTCAAGAAATTATAGACCGAGAATACCTGATCCCATAATTTTTTTATTAAGGGGCAACTCCACCATATGTGGATCATAGTGCCCTCCGCCAATCCACACCTCCAGCACGTTCCTGTGTCGGCCCCCCCAAATCTGGCCAGGTCAACTGGGCATCTGTACCACCGGGACAGGATTTTATAGTTCTTCTCCTGTGCTTTACAGGCCAAGGAGAGCTTATGAGTCAGGGTAAAAGACTTCTCCCAATCCTCAGCACTCAGCTCCCGACCTAACTCCTGCTCCCATCTTCTAGCATACCTAAGACTTTCCGCGGGATCTCTCTCCGCCTGCAGAACCTTGTACAGGAGCGAGAGTGCATGTGATGGTCCAACGTCAGCCCTCAAAATACCCTCAAAAGAGGTTAGAGGCCTGGAGAGCGAAGACACCGGGGCATGGGAAGAGATGAAAGCAACAAGCTGTCTATGGAGAAGCCAGGACACCCTCCCTCCCTGTCCTTGGTCCCGAAGATCCTGAAGATTTGGGGGTCGGCCGTTTTGTAAAGTATCGCCCAATCTAGCCCCCTGCGATTTCTCCCAGATTAGGAATTTACCCGTCCCCACACCCGGAGGTGTGGAGTAAGTGGTCCTGGTCTGTGCGATATTTCCTTCTTCTTTAGAACTGAGTCCCATATAGCTAGGAGAGAATATGTCAACAATGGGAGGTTCTGCGACTTAGGCATCAGATGGGGTGCTATCCATGGAAGCGCAGTAAGACTATGGGGGGAGGCTCCATTTTCCACACTCACCCACAGCTTATCCGACTGATGATGGAACCAGTCTGACTAGTGCTGCAGCCGTGTGATAACCTTTAAGGTCTGGTAAGCCCAGTCCCCCCTGTCCCTTAGGTCTCGTCAGGACCGAGTAGCTAATCCTGGGCTTCTTATCATTCCAGACAAATTTGATCCAGGCCTTCTTCAAGACCTTAAAGAAGCCCTGTTCTGGTACTATCAGGATGGCCTGAAACACAAAGAAAGCGGGGTAAAATGTCCATCTTTAGTATGTTTATACGCCCCAACCATGAGTACTGCACCCTGTTATATGACTTGATATGGTTTTCCTCTGCCTGAGCAAAGCACAGCTTTAACCCGCCCCCTGTACTTTATCCCACTCTCCTCTCCTCAGTAAGTGTGAAGCTTCTGAGTCAAGATGGCGGTACCCATATCCTAACAGAGTTGCATCCAAGTGGGGGAAAGGATAATATGCAAGTGACTAACAACTTAAAATAATACAATTCTGTGATTACTCACCTGTAGAATTTATATTATGAGTGTACATCCCGTCCCATTCCGAAAGATACCCTTACTCATGGGTTATTCCTCAGATGTCACGTGACTGCAGAGCAGAAAAAGTGGCCCCTCCCGGCCCATATATACCGAGGCACCTCCCACAGAACCCCAGTATTTAACAAGCAGTTAACAAAAGGGGAGAAAATAACCATCAATCACCATAAAGAGGTAACAAGAACAACAAGGGTGGGGCGGAACGGGATGGGATGTACACTCATAATATCAATTCTACAGGTGAGTAATCACAGAATTGTATTATTCTTAGTGTACATCCCGTCCCGTTCTGAAAGATATCCTTACTCATGGGACATCCAATAGCAGTGTCCGTAAGGTAGGGTAGGATCCCCAAAGGCAACAATAAACAGTCTAAACCACTGCCTTTGCGGCCAAGCGTAGCATCAGCTGAGGCCTTAACATCAACCTTGTAAAACTTAGAAAAAGTATGAACAGAAGACCAAGTTGCGGCCTTGCAAACTTGTTCAACAGAAGCCTGGTGCTGAAAATCCCAAGATGCACTAATAGCACAAGTAGAATGAGCAGTAAGGCGGAAAGGAGGTTTCTTTCCCTTAGCAGAATAGGCCTGAATCACGGCCTGACAGATCCACTTGCTGATTTAGCAGGAGCCTGGCCCTTCTTAGGACCAGACGGAACCACAAAGAAAGCATCAGTCTTCCTGAAGGGTTCAGTAGCCACCAAATAGAACTTCACAGCCCTAACAACATCGAGAGAGTGTAACACCCTTTCCTTGGGGTTACCAGGGTTAGGGCACAAAGAAGGCAACACAATGTCCTGACTGAGATGAAAAGCAGACACATCCTTAGGCAGAAAGTCAGTTTTAAAGCGAAACGCCACCTTGTCCTGGAGTCTCTCAAAATAAGGAGGCTTGATGGAAAGCGCCGCCAATTCAGAAACACGCCTGACTGAGGTAATAGCCACCAAAAAGGCTATCTTGACAGTGAGAGTGGACAAAGCCGCCTCCTGCAAGGGTTCAAAGGGAGACCCTTGCATGGCAGACAAAACCAAGTTCAAATCCCAAACAGGTAACATGGGCTTGCGCGGAGGACGCAAATGAGTAACGCCTTGAAAGAAGGTCTTGACCAGATGATGCTGAGCAAAAGATCTTTGGAAAAAAACAGCCAGAGAAGAAACATGGCCCTTCAGAGTACTAAGCTGAAAACCCATGTCCAAGCCATTTTGTAAGAATTCCAATATCATAGGAATAGAGAACACCCGGCATGGAAGTGACCTAGACTCACACCAGTCAATGTAAGCACGCCAAACCCTGTAGTAAATGGTAGAGGAAGACTTCTTCCTAGCGCTGATCATGGTATTAACTACAGAGGCCGGCAACCCCTTGTCCATCAAGATGGAGGTTTCAGCAGCCGGGCCGTCAAAGGCAGCGTTTGTAAATTGGGGTGGCGCAGCCGCCCCTGAGTGAGCAAGTCCGGCACCAGAGGCAGGACGAACTGATCTACTGCCAACTGTACGATTTCTGCGAACCAAATTCTTCTTGCCCAACAAGGGGCCACCAGAATGGCTGGCACTCCCTCCTGGGCTGATTTGCACAGCACCTTGCCCAGCAGAGGAACCGGAGGAAAAACAAAGGAGCTGAAAGCTCTTCCAAGACATTGCCAGAGCATCCACTGACAGGGCCAGGGGATCCTGTGACAGGGATACAAAGACTGGAAGCTTGTGATTGTGACGTGACGCAAAGAGATCCACATCCGGCTGGCCCCAACGGAGACACAGAGAGTGAAACACCCTGTTGCTGAGGGACCATTCTCCCATGCGAGAGGCCCCCCTGCTCAGAGAGTCTGCTTCCAGATTCTCCACTCCTGGAATGTACACCGCTGAGATGCAGGGAACATTGTCCTCTGCCCAGGACAAAATCAGGGACACTTCCTTGAGAGCCCTCTTGCTCCTGGTTCCTCCCTGATGATTGATGTAAGCAACCGCCATCTTGTTGTCTGAGCGGATCTGAACCGTCAGACCCCGAAGGTGCATGGTCAGCTGGTAAAGAGCTAATCTTACTGCCCTCAGTTCCAGAATGTTGATAGGGGCATGGGCCTCCTGAGGACCCCACTGCCCCTGGATTTTCAGGGACCTCCAAAAGCACCCCGAACCAGTCAGACTGGCATCCGTGGTGACCACTTCCCAACAGGGAGTCAGAAAACTGCCCACTAGCAGATTCCTTGGGTCCAGCCACCATGACAGAGACCGCCTGACCAGAGGGGACAGAACAAATACCTGATCCAGGGACCCTGGGTCCCGATCCCATACTGACAACAGATGAACCTGGAGAGGTCTCATGTGAAACTGAGCGTGTGGGACAGCCTCGAAGCTGGACACCATCAGACCCACCAACTGCATAGCCTGTCTGATGGACAGATGAGGGCAAGACAGAAGGAGTTGTGTTTGTGCCTGAAGACCCTCTATCTTCAGCTGAGGGAGAAAGACCTTGACCTGAGAGGTATCCAGAGTCATGCCCAGAAAAGGCTTTACCCTGGAAGGAGACAGGGAAGACTTGGGAAGATTGAACAGCCAAATTTTTGCCTGAATGTCCAACTCTGCTTGTTGCAAAGTCTGAGAAACTACAAGAATGTCGTCCAAGTAAGGGAGAATGCAAATGCCCTGAGATCTCAGCAGAGCCATTACTCCTGCCAACACCTTGGTGAACAGCCTGGGAGCAGAAGACCGAATGGCAGAGCCACAAACTGGTAATGCTGATCTTCCACTGTGAACCTGAGAAATTTTTGATGGCCTGCAAAAATTGGCACATGAAGGTAAGCATCCTTGATGTCTATAGAGGCCAAGAAGTCCCCTGGGCGAAGAGAATTTATGGCAGAACGCAGAGTCTCCATGCGAAAGTGCCTGAACCTGACAAATTTGTTGAGGAGCTTTAAATCCAGGATAGGCCTGACTGATACATCCTTTTTGGGGACAGTGAAAAGATTGGAATAATAGCCCATGCCCCTTTCCCGCAGAGGGACCGGAAAAATGACCCCCAATTCTAGTAGGTTTTGGACAGCGAGGTAGGTACAGATACTGAGCTGACAGGGGGTCCTGAGCTATCCGTGATTTTTTGAATCTTGGGGGCAGCCAGGCTGCAAACTCTTGTAACCGGAGGAGACTACCTCCTGAATCCACCGGTCTGAGACAAGACGTCTCCAGATGTGAGCAAAAAACCGAAGCTGCCCCCCCCCCACCCGGATGGGTAAGGGCGCCCCTTCATGCCTGCGGTGGTTTGGGAGAGGATTTTGGCTTAGAACCCCAGGAAGGACCGGGCCTGCCACATCCTCTGTTTCTGCCCCATGACTCACCACGGCCTCCCGCGAGGGGAGCCCCCCTTCCTCTCCTGGGGGAATAAAAGGGGGACAGAGCAATTCTGGACCCCCGAAAAGAGCCTGAGTGGCTTCTTGCACTGAGGCAGCTTGCCTTCCTTGGCAAACAGATCCAGACGTTCTCCAAAAAGGTGCAGTCCTTTAAATGGGGCCCCAGCAAGAGCTTTTTTAGCAGCAATATAAGCCATCCATTGGCGCAGCCAAACCGAACGGCGTATAGCAACCAGCAGGGCAGAGGTTCTGCCACACATTCTAATGGCATCCGCCAGGGCAGCAAGAACATATGAAGTAAATTCCTCACAATACATAAGCCAAATACATCTCTGCCCAAAGTCGCAGATCCGCCCTCTAAGGCACTTCTGATCAATCTTCTAATCGCCACAGTTGTAATAGCAGATGCACATACAGGACACAGTGCGGTCCCTGCACAGGCAAAACCATGAGTGGCCAGCTGATCAATGCGCCGGTCTTCCACATCCTTTAAGGTGGTAGTATCAGGTGAGTGCACCACAGAGGTATGAGATAGTCCAAGAATTGGTGCCTCAACCTCAGGTGGGGAACACCATAATTTAGTCTACTAGGCTTTTCCCGTTCCTGTAAAACGAGATTGTTGAAATGTGCCTGTGCAGGGAACTCCCAGCATGGTTTAGCAGCATAAAATAATTCTCCCTGCTGCTGCGGAGGGGCAACAGGGGGAGAGATTTCAAGCACTTCAAATAAATGGGCTAGTAGCCTGTCAGTATCAGCTGCATCCCAAGGCTTGGACCCGGTCCTGGGATCATCAAAAGACCTATTCTGATCCTCAGATTCAGACTCAGAGAATAACTCTCCCTCAGAGAGACCCAACAATGTCTTCCAGCGCTTCAGAAGTCATAGGGCAAACATATGTATTATCAATCAAATGCTGTGTCTTGCCAATAGCCTTGCGCGGCTCATAACCACCCATCCGCCTCTCCAGATCGGCCAATCTAGTAGCAAAATCAGATTGGGCATCCCCGCTAGCATGCGCCGCAACTGGACCCGAATGCAAGGGAGCGGGAGTAGGCAAGGCCTCAGGGGAAGCGGCCCTCAGCAGGAGCATCCCAGACAACCGCACAACCGTCTGCTGGGCGCAGGAGAGACAGACCTTGAAGTCGCCAGGTACAGGGGAAATCCCACAATCAGTACAGAACTGGCCTTGTCCTGAAGGAACCCCGGACTCATAGTCTTGAGAAGCCTCCATATGGTGATTATTGTGGCTCAAATAGGCCAAATGGGAATAATGCAGAAGCAACCCCGGGATGCCCCCAATGCACCACAAGGGAAGAGGGAAGATATTAGACAAATTTCCCTTAATCAATGTAAAGGCCGGGAGAAACCACTAATTCTATAGGCCTAAAAAAAACAAAAGAGAGGATCCAGTAAGGCACATATACATAAAACTGTAATAAATAAGAATAGCCCGCGAGGGCACTTACAGCCCGCACAAGGCGTCACTCGCCCCGCCCGCCTCCCTCCGAAAAAGACGCGCCCACGTGACTTAGACAGCAAATGGCTGCGCAAAAGAACCTGAGGTAAATGTCGCCGCCATATACAAGGCGGTGTACAAGAGTGCGATATCAGAGAAAAAGAAAACAGTGCAACCAATTCAAACGGGGATCACTGCATAATGCGCTCCGCATACGCCGGAGCATGAAAAACAAAAGGTGCCACAAAATACAAGATACATGCATATAACATAAAGGAGAACTCCCCCCTCCTTTCCCCTAAGGGACTCAGAGGAATGAGGGGAGTCAGTGGTCACAAGGGAACCCACTATTGAGGGATAGGGGTTGACAGGCACACAAATGTGGGCAGGGCATCCCATAAGGCTCACCATGGCCTGAACCGTACCCTTTGGTGGGGGAGTTGCGGCGGAGCATAGCTCCTTAGCACCTAATATGGTGCCGTCTACCGTCACCCAAACGCTACAGCCAAGGCTGGGAGGCAGTATAGTAAGACAGCACGGGTGGGAATAGCTCAACAGGTCCATAAAACCCCGCTCACCTGCCTGAAAAAGAGAGAGCCACTTTCTCGTCCTGGCAGTCCGAGACTGCAGAGAAAATCTGGGGTTCTGTGGGAGGTGCCTCGGTATATATGGGGTGGGAGGGGCCACTTTTTCTGCTCTGCAGTCACGTGACATCTGAAGATGAATAACCCATGAGTAAGGATATCTTTTGGAACGGGACGGGATGTACACTAAGAATATATTAATTTTAGATGCTGGAGAATAGTTTTTTAAGGTGGGCTTTTCAATAAATCATGGTGAAGGTCCGGTGTAAGCCCTGGTCTGAGCTCTTGAACACCATCCAAGCTGCCCACGCTGATCCAAAGGCCTCCCTTCCCCCCATCCGATCCACCACCAGTTCCTCCATCCTCATAATGCTATTCAGCCCCTTGTACCATTCCGACAGGGAGGGGGCTTCTGCTCGCTTCCAGTGTCTAGGAATCACCATACTTCCTGCTGTTAAAAAGTGTCGCAAAATCTTTACATGACTGCCTACTGCCCAGGAGCATGGACAGTAAGATGATCTCAGGGGTGTTTGGGTTGAGGTGTAATACACCCCATTTTTATGCACTTCTAATATCACACAAGTGCATAAAATAGGCAAAAAGCAGAAAAAGTTCTCCTGCATACCTCATTGGTATAAAATGGGGCTATTCAGAGTGTTGTTGTATATTTGTTACAATTTTTTTGTAGCGTATATTTAAACTCCATTTCTGCCTCTGTACTAGAAAAGCTTCACTTCTTGGCGGGCGGCATTGTTAGTAGGTGGAAATCAGAATGGAAAGGGGGGGGGAACCGTTGTCCCCCTAATAAAGAGAAGCCAGCGGGGGGATCTACTTTAGATGCCACTGGTGGAATTGAAGACCCAAAAAGACGAACCAGGAGAAAGTCTCAGGCCTGAAGGACCAGGAAGGGGCAACGGCAGGTGGCATGCTGATACCCTGCTGCCCTATTACCTGCACTCTCTCTTGGGCACCAGACCTGTTCCAAAGGGAATAGGAGCTGTTCATCCTGCAGGGCCAGGGGGCAGCCTCTAAACTCTTGGGTTATCTGGCCTCTATGCCTGGTCTAGTATGCTCAGGGAGGGGGGGCATGCTTTAAAAAAAACAGGTGTTACATACAGCAGGGCATCCCAACTCAGGGTGCCCCATAAAGGGACACCACAGCCCCTCAAATGGTGACCGTTCCTCTTTAATCATAACAAAACCTTGGCGCCTCAGCCCTGGAGTCTAACTCTAGGACTGGGTGCAAGCTGGCGTGGGATGCCCTGCCACCTGAAACCACACTAATTGGCCAAGTCCCACAGGGCCATTCCACCCTGCTCATCATTAGGCAGCATCCCTGCTCTTTCTGTGCGCATCTACTGACAGCCCTTCAGGTTGCAGAGTATGGGCCCAAGGAGGTGTCAACGGTCCACATATCAAGGCAAGTATGTGGAAATTCTGGGAGTTTTACCGAGTGGGGAATCCCAAAGCAGAATGAATGGAGAGGATTAAAACCTGGGTCGTAAGAAGCCGCTTCTGTCATCTTCTGGGTATGGCTAAACTATAAGAGTCTTGAGCATGTTCTGCTGTGGTAAGAACCAGCTGCAGGACCTGAGTGCTGTTAGAGCCCCTTTTGCATGAATAAATCGGGGGGTCCCAGGGGAAGTGAGTATGATGGAGTCTCATAGACTCCAGGTTGGCTTTTGGTCCTCTTTAAGAACTGCTACAGCTGCACATACTTGGGAAAATAAAGAAATCTGAATCTAAATAACTGAGATGTTCTTCTGACATGCTCGTGATTGTAGCACGTCTCTACTTAGGTCTGTTTTTCTTTAACAGCTGTACACTCGGGTAGTGGAAAAAATGTTCCTAAAAAAATAGTATAAATTAGCCAGTGTCAAACATCAGCTCGGCAATGTTCAGAAATTCCCACCGTTCCCAGCTGTAAAACAGACTTCACACTTCTTAGTCACAAATCACCATCCAGGATTATCTATTTTGGTTCCCGTTGATCCTCAGATCTAAAGTCAGACGTTAGTCATGTAACTCGTGAGTGCATACAATGATTAGCATATTAATTAAGATGGAGCACATTTCCTTTTTGCAGAAGTTCAAGTCAGTTTTACCTTTAAAAACACAGACTGGATTTATTTACATCCGATTTCCATTACTGTAGCTTGCCTTCCTGGCATACATACACGTGCTGTTCAACTTGTGCAACCTCGTGTTTGTGATGTCCTCTCATGTTCATCTTTCTTTAACATCAGACCTTTTCTTATGTTCCTCTGTAAACATCCCTCCCTCATTGCCTTTTGGATGTCGGCGTTATCTAAAATATTGACATCCGGCAGTATTCCTGGCCCCTTTCCACCCCCCCATAACCATACTCACCCATTGCTGCCTGCACTTCAAATGATCTGCGACAAGTGTCACTGCAGCCTATGCAATAAAACAGCGCATGCATGAGATCTGAGGGCAGGGGCATAGCTAGGGGGGGCACTTGCCCCGGGTGCAGGTCAGGGGAGCGCCAAAGGGGGCCCTGAGAAAAGGTCAGGGCGCCATTTCGAATCTTTGACCCGGGTGCCAAAAAGCCTAGCTACTTCTCTGTCTGAGGGACGGCGTAGTGCATGATAGGTAGGCAAAATGGCGCTGCCCGACGGAAGATGGCTCGGGCCTGAAGGATGCCAAAGAGTGTTGCAACCGGAATGGTAAGTTTTAAGCTGTTAGAAGGAAGCGGGGGGGATGTGGCTGCCAGCACGCTCGGAGCCTCTGGCTTTAGACGTCGTCTTAGATGGCGTGACGCGCTGATTGGACAAGTGGCCATGCATGCGCCGTAGGACTGGGAAGAGGTGAGTTTCTTTGGCCAATCTGGGGGGTTTCACACAGCGGGGCATCCCGATCAGGATGCCCCGGGGGAAAGGACCAAAACCCAGGGTAGTAAAAATCCTGGGCTTTGGTCCACTTTAATCTGCTATTTTTTTATTCAGAGGGGGAGGTAGGGCAGAGCAAGGCAGGTTTGTGGAGTTTTTATTAACCCAATACCTCTAAATTTACTCTTTAAAGGGTAAGTCCACTTTCAATTGAATTTTTGAAAGTTTATACATTTTTTTCTAATGTTAGCAAATGTATGTTTTAGGGAAGCAATCTACAATCTGTTATTATTGGCAAACAACAAGCAAAAATCAAACAACAAGTGTAAACCAGTATGTTGCCAATAGAAAAAGATTGCAGATAGTTGCACAGAACACTGCTGCTGGGCACGTGTAAGGTTGCGTGAGCTCCCTCACCCCAGCACTGGCCATAGCAGCAGTGTTCTGTGTGTACAGGGCTCACTTCTTGTTGTTGGGACATAGTGTACATTGTCAATAGCAACCAATAACAGGGAGTGAAAACTGCATCCATAAACTGCACATTTCCTAACATAAAACTGCTCGATCAGCTAAGCACCTTGAGCACATCCTTCTGGCAAATACTCACTTTCAAAAATTCTATTGAAAGTGGACTTTCCCTTTAACACAGCATGTGAAAAATACTTCAGAGAGTGGTGCACAAGACAACGGTTCTAAGAGCGGCATTGTCTCATTGCTCCACTTCAAGAGGACACAATAAAATCTAAGCAGAGAAAACGCAAACCATTTACTGTAGGAAAGTGGTAACCTTAAAGAGGAGCAAACAATGCCACCAGTGGTCTTACACTTACTGGGGCATCCCAAATTGGGATGTCGCATTGTGTGAAACCCACAGGCTTGCCTGGAATAATCATCTCGTCCATGATCCTGTGCCACAGCCGCAGCACTGCTATAATTTTAGATTGGTACGTACACATGGTAGGCATCTCTGAACTGTTGGAAAGTGGCTGGCGGTATGCACTTCATTCAGTTTTCCATGCTGCTCTGACTCAGGTCAGCAGATTCCCCGCCTAGAGAATGGATGAAGAAGCAGCGACGGGGTCAGTTTACAAAAAGGAAAAGATTTTTTTTTGTAAGAGACATCTGTATGAAAAAAAAAAAAATTCTCATCAGTGGGTCTGACCAGGTATGTCAATTTTGTATGCACTCTGATTATAATGACCTACCCTGGCCTTAAGGAGGTAGTCCAGTCATATATTACCTGCCCTCGCCTGGACCAGGGGTGTGGTTATCTCGCACACAGTCCAGCACCACTCCCCCGATGCTCCGGGTCTTGGGCATTGCCATCTTGAAAGAAAGCCCAAAGCAGAATGTCCTGGCTCCAGTTATTTAATGGTATGGGTGGGTAGGCAGGCGTCGCACACACACAGAGCCGGGGGATGCCGCCATGTCTCTTTCTGTGCGGCGGCTGCCCAGACCCAGTAGAAAGGTATTGGACCGTGGGTGAAGTAAGGTTTTTTTTTCTTTGTAACGCCCTCAATTTCGGATGCCCTGCTATGTAAAATCCCATTACTGCTAATTTAAAGTTAAGGAGGCAATCCCCTAGCCTCTAACAGGGAGCATGTCCGAGCCAGCCATTCACAAATGCCTGATGCAGGCACCATCATCCCAGTGGTTTGACTTTGGCACAGTGGGGCATCCCACATGCCCCAGGGAGAGGGAATACGCCCTGGAGTCCAGAGGTGCCCTTACAGAGTGACAACTTTTATTTTATTCAATGAATGGTCAACCACATTCATTCTACCTTTGCTTTGCAGCGGTTACAAGCAGATGCAGCTCCTCAGTGTGGACACCATCTTTAGTTACCATAAACGAGACGTGCATGCTGAATACTCCCAGATCTGGCTCCTGCACACAGCTCTCCACAAGCCAGGAATAGGACAGAGGCAGCCACGTGATGCCTGCCATTATACTGGGTGGCACAGCAGAGGCCAGGATCTGTACATTCTAATCCAGCATGCTCCACAGTCCTGATTCACGCACATCCGACAGCCATTCCTGGCGCCACTGCAGCCTGGGTTAACTGACCAGCAGGCGGGACAGTCTCCAGGAAGGCAGGACATTTAAACCAGACCAACACCAGTTTATCCTTTGATGGGTGTTGGTCCCTCAGACAGAGAATAAGAACAAGCTCAGGGGGGGGCATCCAGAATGCTGAAGCCCCCCATAAAGCCCAATCTCCTTACCGTCACTTCAGGAAAGGAGCACTGCGATTGGCTGCTGGCGCACACATGCGTGGGATGTTCCGGTGGCTGGCGCCAAGGACATGACCATGACCCACATGACCGCCCAGACTCGCAGGACACCTTTCCTGGCGCAAGGTGAAGGTATGGATAGCGGTGTTCGGGGGGATGTTTGTGGGGCTCCAGCAATCTGAATACTCCCCCCAGATTGTTCTTATTCACTGTCTGCTGGACCAACACCTGGTAAAGAAAAAATGGGCATTAGTGTGGTCTAAGCGTCCGCAGTGATCTGAGGCCGCCAGATTGGCACTGTGCCACCGGTATGTAACCATCGGGTCAGTTTAGTTTTGTAGCGGCACAGCAGGGAATCCTGATTTAGGATGTTGGCGGTAAACCTGGTCACATGCGCTGTGTGACTGGGTAAAGCAAAGTTTTTATAGGTAATTTGGGGTAACAAATGGCGGGGCTTCCTAGCTGCTCTGACGTCCTCAGTAAAAGCGGGGCAATACCTGGACAGTGAGAACCCTCGGGCAGACACAAGCGGGGCAATACCTGGACAGTGAGAACCCTCGGGCAGACACACATATGCTGCCGCCAGGTGGGTGAGGGTTCCTATACACCCCCCCAGCAGCAGGGCCACGTGACGTGCAGCAGCAGTGTAGCGTGAGAAGGGCTGGCTGGCTGCAGGACAGTGCGTGTGAAGGCTCCGGCTAATCAGCTTGCAGCGCGTTCTGGCCACAAGCTCCTCGGCACGCATCCCGTGTCATTGGCTTCGCGTGCGGAGCGTCTTCCTGATGCCGGGAGGGGCGGGGCCAAGCAGGTGAATAATGGGCGTGGCTGGGACTGATAGTGAGCCGCTGAGGGCTAGTAGTCACGCGATGCGTGCGTGTGGTCAGCCGGGGGGACGGGAGCGGCGATCACAGCGCTGGCACGACACAGGCGGAGGATCACTTCATGACTCACTCGCTGCTCTCATTGAGCCTCTATAGGGCTGCGCGCGCATCTGCCACGTGCTGAGCCCTGTTACCCTGAACATTGTAGTATAAGAGCACTCGGTGCTATCCACTCTTATACTACAGAGTTCAAGGTAAGATGGCGCAGGAATGATACAGATGCCATGTAATGAGTCTGGGAAGCCTGTCATTTATCCTGCACATGGTCTAGCTGTAGGAATACATCAAGGCAACCGGACTGTTTCATTTATTTGAAGATTCTTTGAGTCCAGATGCCTTGAATTATTCCTACAGATCTCTAAGTACATCATTCATCAGGTGGCTCTCATTGACTTGAATGGGGAGCATGTGCACAGTGGGGGATGTGGCAGCGCGCGCACAATGCCGGGGATGCGGCAGGCTGTGCTCACCAATCAAAACAATGAGAGCCGCCTGCTGTGGCTGTGACTATTGGTCCGGCGGCTCTCATTGCTTTTCATGGGGAGCACAGCCTGCCGCATCCCCCGCCACTCATTGGATGAGTCCGCACATGCTCTGTTGGGAGTGGGAGTGTGTTATTATGGGTGAACTGGGGGAGTTTCACACAGAAGGGCATCCCGATTCAGGGTGTCCCAGAGACAAGCAGGCCGCTGCTGGGTTTTGTTCCGCTCCATTAACTATTAAAGTGGACCAAAACCTGTTTGTCTTCCTGAGGCATGCCGATTTGGCTGGAGAGGAGCGGCCGACGAAAGGTTCCCAGCAATCCATTATTTCAGATTGCTGGCCATAATTATGTACTGTACTGTAACTTTATCTGGAAGCCTGCACATGTGCCATGGGAGTGTGGAGCAAGGTGAGATCCAGCAATCCCTGGGGTTTTACACACAGGCTTCCCAAATCGGGGAGAAAGCTTTCAGCACTGGAGCTAAGTGCACAGAAACTGGCAGGCTTCAGCTAGCAGGAACTCTGTGGGATTGAACCTGTGGGTTGGGAGCTCCCCTCTGCTGCATACAGCCAAAGCCAGTCATTTATATATCCTGGCACTGGGTAAGTGCATCAGCTAGAGGAGTTGTGTATCGAAACTCAAGGTGAATATACGTGTGACCAGTGGGGCATAACATGGCCAGAATAACGGACAGTGGCTTGAAAGCGAACCAAAACCCAAGGAACTTGTGAAATACATTTGCCAAAGTCCCTGCCAATACTCCCTTCTTAGGGTGTAGAACTAGAAATAATTATTTTTGCTTGTCGAATTGTCCTGGAACACTTTCTGTCCCTTGGTTGAGATGACAGATGATCAGTCAATGACATCATTGCCACACACAACAATAGCAATTAATTGAGGAGGCGGGGCTTTACAGCCAAAACAAGGCCACTATCTGTGATTAGTGTGAAGCCGGAGCACTATTAATTGGCAAAAGGCATTCTTCATGGGGGGGAGCAATTCAGGGAATGCTAGTTAAAAATATTGCTTTTGATCCACGTTTTCCATGCTATATTAGGATGCCCCTGTGCAGTGGCATAACTAAATGCGACCAGGCCCTGGTGCGAACATTAAATGGGGCCCCCATCAGGGCTCATACAGTAAACGTTTTCATTTTAACTAAATTGGGTACAACTAGATGACCAAACACTGAAACAGCCGAGACAAATGATGCTTCTTTTTTCTGTACTTAAAGTGGACCAACACCGAGAGGTGATCGGCCCGGAAATCTATAAGATTCCCGGGCCGATCACCTCCCACCCCGCGGGACATCCGAGATCGGGATGTCCCGCGGGATGAAACCCCCCCAAACACCCCAAATCACCTACCTTATCTTCCGCCGCCTCCCTCGCGCCCCTCTAGGCGTGCGCGCCCCCGCGCCGGCCGTCTGTGAATGGCCGGCACGGGCGCGCGCGCCGAAAGTGACGCGAGGGAGGCGGCGGCGGCGGAAGCCGCTTGGACGTTCCTGTTCCCCGCCTGGACGTTGGCGGGGATTGGACCGGGCAGTCACGTGGGAGCGGGGAGAGGTGAGTTTATTGGGGGCTTTCTGGGGGGTTTCACACAGCGGGGCACCCCCGATCGGGGTGCCCCGCCGAAGTGGACCAAAACCCAGGATAGTCAAAATCCTGGGTGTTGGTCCACTTTAATGCAATGAGAGCACAAATCTAATAAATAATGTGGAGGCGCGACAATGATGAGCCCTGACCTTTTGGGTCCCAGCGCAGTTTCACCCCCTATTGTTATGTCCCATGTGTGTGAAACCCCCGGGATCAACTGTTTACTCACCTCAATCTCCGCTCACCCGAGCATGTGCGGGTGCTTTTAAATGCTCAGCAAATTTCTGATGCATCTGTGCACTTTTCAAGGCAGGTGTGACGTACACTGGAAATGCAGTGATGTGCAATCCGATTCCAATGTAATTATTATTACGTAAACTGTTTCGAGATTAATCTTCCTTATGCAATGTATATATTAAGTAGCAGTTGCTGTCTTTTGTTCCTAACTTGTTTGGGTGAAACAAGGCGTGTGGATGATTCCACCTGCTGTGTAGTGGCCAGTATTCTAAGCTGCATTAGGTCACTCTTTATACCAAGCCAATTTAGAAACTTAAAAGCAACATCACAGAGACAGCCCAACCTGCATAAAGTTCACTGAGGGATCCGCTTCAAAACATGGACATTTACACACGGTTAGGCATCTCATTAAAAATAAGCAGCTGTGTCACAATGGCTTAGCAGCAATATGATTTGACGTCAAAACAATAGCCCATAATCCTAGCACAGGTCTCTTGCTGTAACCTTACAAATTGTATAAGACAACAGCTCAGCAGTGTTAAAGAGGACCAAAACTCACCCTGGAGTCTATGAGACTCCAGGGCAGGCATACTCGCTCCCCCTGGGGCACCCTGATCGGGGGTGTACCGCTGTGTGAAACTCCCCAGGTTGCCTGAAAACTCACCTTCATTCCGGGTTCAGCGGCTGCATCCCTGCTTTCTCTTTAGCAGGGAGCGTGCCTGTGCCAGGCATTTGTGTATGGCCTGCAGGGCACACTCCCTGTTATAGGGTATCGGGGGATGCGGAGCAGCTTGCATTAGATGAGCTTCTAGACCAGCGGTTCTCAACCTGTGGGTCAACCAAAACACAGGAGTCACCTAAAGCCATCGGAAAATACATATTTCCGATGGCTTTAGCCGATGAGAAGTCGCGCTACCGTTTGCAGCAGCGCTATTCAACTGGAACGCACCCCATTATGGATGCGCGTTCCAAACTGAATGCCTGCGCGCATGCACAGACGTGATTGCATCATCCGTCCGGGACAACACTCCACAGTCCATAGCAGCGCATTACGTGTGTCCGGCGCTTGCTGACGTCATCAGTGGGCGGACACAGCAAGCGCTGGAGGACAGAAGCCTAGGAGGCAGGGAGGCAAGAGAGCCTGCGAGACAGCCTGCTGGTGTGAAAAAGGTTAATAATGTAAAAACAGTACACACACCATACACACAATACTGTGTAAGTGTAAGGTGCTTTGTGTGCAATCATTACACAGTACACAAAGCAGCTTACACTTACACAAAGCACCATACATTTACACAGTGTGAACTACATCGGTCTTATACTATAAAAGACCACTATAAGATGTAGTTCACACTGTTCCCCAATGTATAATTATCTCCCACTATTTTCCCATATTCTGAATGAGGAAACCGCTGAAATCAGCGGTTTCCGGCATTGAATCCGCTTCCTATTGATTTCATTGTAAGTGCGGTTGATTTTGTGGAAGAGAGCTCCCGAGAATCTCGAGTTACCACACAATCCCCCGCAGCCTCCTATTAATTTCAATAGGAGGCAGAGAAATGACAGTTTCCGACACATGCTATGCCATGGTGAAATGTTATTTATTGGAATTAGTAATAAATATTTCTCAACATATAATTAAATATTGTTTTTATGATTAACCACTCTGTTTAAATTATGTTTGATTTGTAGCAATGAGAATACATAATGCATATCAGGTATTTACATTCCGAACCATAACTGTAGCAAAATTACAGTTTTGAAGTAGCCACCAAAATTATTTTTTGGTTTGGGGTCACCGCAACATGAGGAACTGTATTGCGGGGTCACGGCATTAGAAAGGTTGAGAACCACTGTTCTAGACGAAGGGGCTTGAGCGGATCCAAGCGCTCTGATTGGATGAGCGACCATACATGCACCGTAAGACTGGGAAGAGGCGAGTTCGTTCAGGTGACCTTGGGGGTTTCACACAGCAGGGCATCCCCGATCGGGGTGCCCCGGGGCAAGGACCAAAACCCAGGATAGTCAAAATCCTGGGTTTAGTCCACTTTAAGACATGCAACAGAGCATCATATCTGTAAAAAATGGCGGGTGGTGGAACTGAGTGAGCACTCCCAACATACAGTCTGGCCCATGACATCAAAAAGAATGACATGGCTTTTTATCCTGAACAGGAAGGTGCGATTTGGATTCCTTGGCAAATGTTATCAGTGTGTAACAAAGTGATACTTCCTCTTATTTTCTGCTTTTAGGGATATAATCATAATTCAGTTAATCAGTTCAGGAATAAGGCCTATCATTAGTGGAGTAACTAAATGTGATGGGGCCCTGGTGCCAATATTAAATGGGGCCCTGTCAAGGCTCATACAGTAAACTTTTTTTCTGGATACAGCTAGACACAAATATGATAAATAAGGTGGCGAAGCAACAATGATGGGTTCCCCTACCTTATGTGTGATCCCTGTAACTCCTATTAAGGTTGCCACCTTTCTCAACAAAAAATACCAACCAACTTTTCATGGGTACATGGGAATGGTCTTGTGAAATTAAGTTTTACATACTTAAAATACCTTACTTTTCACTTTCTAAAATTAAATTGTAGCCAAAATGCTCCAAAAAGCCTGTTATGGTTATTTATAGGAGGAAAAGGAGGTGTTCACAGAGGAGGGAGGTCATGGGCAGGGTAGACATGGCAGCACGCACAGGGAGGGAGGTCATGGCTGTTGGCACAAATATGATAAATAAGGTAGAGCAGCAATGATGGGGCCCTCCTGACCTTCTGGGCCCTGGTGCGGTCGCACCCCCTGCACCAGGTGCTGTCTGTGCACAGGATTCTAAGAATAAACAGGTTTTATTTGATTTTAACTATAGGCTGGGCCCCTGGTTCTATTGGTGGACACAAGACACCCCAACACAACAACATATCTGTATGTGTGTTGCCTCTGTATCTGTTAAAATTGACCCAAAACCCATGCCCTAATGGTCCTGAAGGTTCCAGGGCCGCTGGATACCTGCCCCCGGGGCATCCAGCATCGGGATGCCCTGCTGTGTGAAACCCCACAGGTCGCCCAGAAACTCACCTTCTTTCCCGGTCCAATGGCGCATGCGCGGGCTATGGCCGCATCCCCGCTATCCCTTTAGCAGGGCGCGTGCCAAAGCCAGGCATTTGTGAATGGCCGGTGCAGGCACACTCCCTGTTAGAAGGTAGCAGGGTTTTTTTTAAAGGGCTTGGGCTTTTTGTTAAATGATGCGGTTTAATAAGGGGCTTCAGGCTCTGATCCATTCTGAACTGGGGCATCTCCAGTATTGCCTTTCTGCAGCTACCACCTGCTTACATGCTACTTCTGTTTTACTTTCACTGCTTCTTTTGAATACACTAATCGAATCCATTTGCTTGTGTACAGATAGGTAACAACTCACTGCTTAGAGATGATTTTTGGCAACTGCAGACTGCTGAGTCTAAGGACACTTTGAATAACCAAAAATGACACAAAGTCAGATACAAGGTTAGACTGCTGTGAGCTGGGCTCCTAAAATGACTTTAGGGGCATTGGAGGAGGAGGAACAAAATCTGAGATAGTGACAGATAGATTGTGCCTCTTTAATACTGGCCATAGTTGGTCAACTGCAGCTGTGACTATGAGATGTATGAGAATGTAAGAGAAGGCCAGGTCACAGGACATATCAGGTGTCAAAGTCAAAGGAAGAACAGCTCTTGTTGTTGATGACGAGGAATGATGACGTGCTGTAAATAAATCTAGAATAAAGCTTAGTACACTAAATAAATGTAAGACTCATGCAGAAGGTCTGTACTTTTTATCTTTGATGTAGCCTCGTAGGTAAAACTACAGAGGAGCTGTAAGGGAAGAACATGAATAGAATTCCATCATGTAGCAAGAGGCAGAGGAGCATCACAGTGTTCCAAACCAGAAAAGGATTAAAATTATTTAACCCTACTTTGATGGGGCAGTGCATAAATAATGCTACAAAAATTCCATGCACAGTCACAGCTATGGTTTTTTTTCACATTCATGCTTAGACGCTAAAACTTCAACAATAAACCGTACAAAATAGAAATATAGCAGAGCAGTAGCTTCAAAAAGTCCAACCATAAAAACCCATCTTCAAGATTCTATACTTTCACAGTGAATGGGTTTCTTTACACATCAAAGTGCACAAATATCCAGTCACCACCAATTAAAATCTGCTTACTAGAATCTGTAGGCTTCCAGTTTAAAGTGGACCAAAACCCACAGGGATTGACCCGGGAATCTAGAAGATTCCTGGCCTGATCGATTTCCTCCCCCAGGGCATCCAAAACTGGGATGCCCTGCTGTGTGAAACCACTCAAGTCGCTTATACACATACCTTCTTTTTCACTCCAGCGGCACATAGGCGAGCTGCGGCTGCATCCCCTCTATCCCTCTAGCAGGGCGTGTGCCCGCACCAGGCATTTGTGAATGGGGGGGGCTTGGAGCCGCTCGCCCTAGATGAAGGCTTAGACTCGCTGATGTGAGCGGATCCGGATTGCCCGCGCATGCACTGGCCTAAACTTCAATCGGTTTTCAAAAAGACCCCGTAGTTCCTAAGTTATCTTTAAAAGTATTAGAGCATTGGAGATGCAGAGAAAAAAATGAAGAGAAACAGTTGGTGTAGTAACAGCGATGTGATGTAAGCACACTGTGATGAAGAGAGGAAGGCAGGGTTTCATAGCTGCAGAGAGAGGCAGCCAATCAGCATGTCTGGGCAGGGAGGGGGGGTTTTCTGTTATTGGTCCACTGAATGCTGATTGATGGAACAGGTCAGTGAGGTGGGGACTGAAAGCTGAATGAGGAAGTGATTTTCCTCTATAAGGAGACAAACAGAGGAGGAATCACAGCACTTCAGCCACTCAATGAAAGGTAAGCTACTGATATTTATTTTTTAACTTTTGACTTGCCAAACACTTTAAGCAAAGCATGTAACCACAAGGGATGAACATAATCAAAGAGTTCTATGATAATGATATTTAGCTTTTGCAACAATGATGTTTAATCATTATTAAGTTAGTTGGCACATGACTAATATGTATATGTTATTTAATAAAAACATTTGAAATAATATTGTACATAAATGGAAGTTTGGGTATAAACTGGGACAGGTTGGGAGCTATTAAATGCTGTGAGAGGCTGATCATCTGAGGCTGGACAGGTGGTTAAAAAAACATCTTAATCTCATTTTTAGATATTGCAGAAAACTTCTCCACCTCCAAACGCAATTAGAAAATGGGTTGAATAGAAGGCATCTTAGAGGGAGTACACACATGAGCTAAAAAGGTTTTCTTACATGATGCAGAGGGTTCTCTGCATGTTAAAGAGGGCTTACACATTCCCCTTCTAGCCCTGGCTTCCCCTGCGCTAAGCCTGATTTTGACATTTATTTAAAAATCCACTCACCCAATCCACGTAATACTCCTCCGATATCTGTGGGGGCTCTGCAGCAGTGTGGCACCCTCCCCCCACCCTGTCATTCCAGCATTTTTATTTTGATGCCTAGATCAGGATTAGCACAAGGGGGCGGAGGAATCTTGGATTTTCTCTTTAAAGTGGACCAAAACCCACGGCGATTGGCCCGGAAATCTATGAGGGCCAAACGATTGCCTCCCCCAGGGCATCCAAAATCAGGATGCCCCCCCCAGTGTGAAACCCCCAAGGTCGCCCATACACTTACCTTCTTCTGTGAATGGCTGGTGCAGGCACGCTCCCTGTTAGAGGGTAGCGGGGGATGTGGCAGTCAGCCCGCTCGGAGCCGCTCGCCTTAGACGAAGGCTTAGACATGCTGACGTGAGCGGATCCGAGCTCGCTGATTGGACGAGTGCCCGTGCATGCTCCGTAGGACCGGGAGGAGATGAGTTTGTTTAAGCTACCTGCGGGGTTTCACACAGTAGGGCATGGACCAAAACCCAGGATAGTCAAAATCCTGGAATTTGGTCCACTTTAAAGAGCACCAGTACCAGTAACAGCAGGGAAACCTCAATCCCCTGGCCCAGTTATTCACCTATTTCCTCATTCTGGTGGAACTTTGCGGCCCTACTTGACCGTTGGTGGACAATGAAATTTGTGGGCTCGGCTTGCACAGTGCTGTCTGTGCTCATGCCCATCAAACACAGCTGTCACAATTCAGCAGCCTGAACAAGGGATCGGGACATAGGTAAGTGTTGGGCCCGTGGTATGGGCTTCCCCAGTCAGTATGTGGAGTGCAGCATTCAAACAATCAGATTCCCTCCCCCCTGTTGTGTGGGTCATTTCTGAGTGCTGGTCCTCTATTTTTAATGAATAACCCCCACTGCCTGTTTTAAAACAGGAAGTTGTTAGTTACAGTACCACCAAAGGTCCGGAAGTGAGGATAAACCTCCTAAAAATAGTCCTTCTGCCATAAAACACAATAGAACATCTTACCCATCATCATGCTGTCCAATAGGTCACCAGCATTGCCTCTGCTGCTTTAATTGCGTGCTATGAAGTATAAAATGGTTTACACCTGTCACTTCTGCCACAGCGTCACTTTAATTTCTCTTCGTAAAAGTTGAGGTATGCTTGTTTTCTGTAGGTACCATATACAGGTATGTTATTTTAGTAAGTTATGACGTCTTTTGCTTTAACTAGCACTAGAATGCTGTCTGTATCCTTACCTGATAGATAAGAGAATGACACATTTAGCATTGCATTCCAAGACATGATGTTCATACATTTGTTCCATTCCATTCCTGCAAAATCCTCTGTGACACTGAACAATCCCCTCGGCTCTGGCAGCATTCTCTTTTTGTATATATGTTTGAGCAGGTGTGCTGTATTTACGACTGTATTCATCTCAGACACTTCAGGAATTTCAAGGAACTCTCCAGCAGCGGAGGAAAAAGAATTTCTTTTGAAAGCCCCCGTCCCACACAAACCCAGCTGATGTCTTTTCATTTCTTTGCAGTTACTTATCCAGCTTACCTAACTAGCATTGCTGCATGAAAAGATCCTTCAGACTAAGAAGCAAAAGAGACAGCTACAAAAGATATGTTGTTCCAATTTTAAAGGAAACGTCCACTTCCATGGACATTCCCTCAGACCTCAGACCAGGGTGCCCTCGGGCATGAGACATCCCTGTGGTACCTGCGTTCACAGCCGCTCCTATGCCGCTGATCTCTGAGAAGCCGGGCTGGCGGATGGGCCTAGCCTGTGTACAGCAGGCTCCCAATGAGAAGAATGAGGACCTCCGTACACAGAGGGAGCTCTCCATGTTTCTGATCAGCAAAAGTGGATCAAACTGGTGGCTTGTAAGTGAAAAAAAGCAGTAGCTTACCTTTCATTGAGTGGCTTCCGCCCTGTGCTTCCTCCTCTGTCTGTCTCCTTAGTGAAGAAATCACTTCCTCATTCAGCTTTCAATTCCTACCCAGCTGATCTGGTCCATCAACCTTCAGTGGGCCAAGATTGGAAACACCTCCACTCCCTCCCCAGAGGTCCTGATTGGCTTCCTCTCTCTGCAGCTATGAAACCCTGCCCTTCTCCCTTGTCATACTATGTGCTGGCAGGCTGGAGAAGCTCTTAGCCTGCAGCATCTCTCACCCCCTTTTTCTGGTCGCACTATGTGCTGGCAGGTTGGAGAAGCACATAGCCTGCAGCATCTCTCAACCCCTTTTTTCTGCTCACACTATGTGCTGGCAGGTTGGAGAAGCTCATAGTCTGCAGCATCTATCTCACCCCCTTTTTCTGCTCACACTATGTGCTGGCAGTAATAACTAAACGCACAACAATGTACTTATTTTTTTTTACTATGATATATCTAAAGCACACAGTGTGCTTACATCACATCGCTGTTTCCACACCCACTGTTTCTTCTCATTTTCTCTGCATCCCCAATGCTCTAATACTTTTACAAATAACTTTGGAACTACGGGGTATTTTTGAAAAGGGGCAGTGCAACGTGTAGCCAGAGGCAATGGGCCAACAATCAGACTTACCTTTAGTGTAACTATAAGTGCCCCCCTTCCCCTGTGCTGGAGGGAGGGTTAAAAATTAACTCACCTGGTCCCAGCTTTAGCGTGTTAAACTGACGCTTCTTGTGGCAGCCTAGCATGGCTGCACATCCCCAGCTCTGTGTGTGCTTCCAGAGCCTATTTCAGTTAACGGGCAATAAACCTGGCCTTCCAGTTCCACCCACTCCTGTTATCCAGCTCCTTCTTGCTCCAGCCCATCATCCTGGTATATCAGTGTCATCCAGGTTTGCCACCTTGTTCCTGTTGTCCATCTTGGTCCACCGGCTTCCTGGACAAGCTCTGGTTGCCATCTTTTCTTCCTTACTTATATCCTACAGATCCAAACGAGACAATGCGGTACAATGGCTGAATGGTGAGTGGCGCAAAGACACGTAAGGAAGACAGAATTGCCAGCAATATGAGATCCAGGGATTAAGATTACAGTGAGACAAGCCTTCTACATTGGCGCTGGACTTGTTTGGCTCAACTCACGCTGGCACACTGCGCCTGAGTTGTGGGTCGATTACACTGCAGGTAGCAGGTCTTTTCGCTGTGAAATTGCAAGTAAATTGCTGCCCATGTAAGACCATTGGGCGTTTCCCATTTGCAATCACAAATCGCCCTGCAATAGCCCAGCTACCTGCGATTTTGGAGCACAGTGATAGAAATCACTCCATTAAAATGCAATTAGCATCGCTTAAAAACCTCTGTGCAATTAGGATAGCAATTTCTAAGGAAATCAATGTTGTGGCAGTGTGAACTGGGCCTTACCTGTACAAGCCATAGGGTGAGTGATATTTTTCATATGAATACTAAATCTGTTTACCCTATAGATCAAATGTGGGACAAGACAGGGAGATTTTTGTTAGATGTACTGCTGTATGCCCTTTATTAGGGCTGAGATCGGGGCATTGATCTGACTTGGTGGGCTGCTAGGATTCTATCATTTAAGATATTTAACAATAATTAATATAATTTAAGGATACGTTTGAGCCACGTCAAAGAATCTCAAAATCTTCAACTATGTCAAGCCCTGTGGGGCACCCCTGTAAGACCACAACCCCCAATCTCCTCTGCTAGCTTCACCTATAGCCAAGCCCCCATTTGCAGGGACGCTTTACACGCCTCGCCGGACACAGTTGCCCCCAGGACTGAGTAGCACAAAGGTTGTGAACTTACAGGTGTGAAGGTGGATGAACCAGAGGCAAGACTGGGCGATGTCGGGTAAGCCGGTGTCATACATGGGTAATCAGTCCTTACGAAGCGCAGCACCAAAGGGAGAATCAAGAGAAGAGTCGAAGGTCAAGCCGGGAAGGTCACGGGTACGCAGCACAAGAGACGGGTTTGTGGTCAGGGTACAGACAGGCGTCAGTCCTGGACAGGAACTAACGGGATTGGCAGGGGGGAACATCCGGGCTCATTAGCCCAACTAACTACCTGTGGGCTGATTGCCCAAAACATCATTAGGGCGTTACGCCTACCAGTAATATTAGGGCTCATTGGCCCTTTAACTAACCCTCCGGCGGGTGCACTGTCTGCAGCGCCGCCGAAGGGCATAAGAAAGCAAAAGCAGGGAAGCAGCGAGGAGAGGAGGAGCTTGAGTCGCCGCTGCTCGAGCCGTCTGCGGGGCGGAAGAAATCTTCGCTGGCCGGACGGACGGACGGACACCGCGAGACTGGACAGGAGGTAAGTTTGTAAATAGCTCATCTATTCTTTCATTTCTGGGGCATGGCTGAGCTGGAATGGCTTGTGTCATGGCACAGTTTTATGAGGAGGAGCAAACATCTGAGCCCTACTACAGCATCTGCAGTGTGCTTGCAGGAAATGGAGGAGAGGCACATACATGGGAGAGGCTTCAGGTGAGCTGCTTGCTGCCTTATTATTGCCATTGCCTGGATAGATCATTTAGTCACCGGTACATGTATCTATAACATGACCAGCCCCAATTTTCTATAACCACATAGGTCACGACATAGGGATTAGCATTTGTTTCCTTACGTACTGTACTCTACCTAAATTCTGCTCTCTTCTTTCTCTTTGGCATGATTCAAAGTGCTGGGTAGCTGGTAGTGACCACCTCAAAGCTTGCTTCCTTGCCAGTGGTGATTTACATAAGGATAGACATAATACAGATAATTAGAGATGAGCCTGGCTACTAGTAAATTTGATACTGTGGTCATGCTTCCTGTTGTCTTTAATTGTAGTCATCCTCACACTGCCATCTGTGCAGGGCGGAACTAGTAGCTACTTCCTGCTTTAGTAGCGGTGGTGGCATCGGCGGTGGTGGTATTAGTGGTCGTTACACTAATGACCCCCAAAGCATAACTAAACTATCTCCAAACCTATACATACAGGTTGGAGAAAAAACAATCCTAACATTGCTACAAATGGATGGTCCCAACTTAAATACTGCTACAGCCTAGAGGGCGAACAACCCACCACTTGCTACAAACCTATGGTTTCACAAGCAACAGAAACCATACAAGCGGTGTCTGTACCCATCCCTGCGGCCGTTGGGGCCCTCAAGAAGGTAGGAGGTGCACTACCCAGTATGTAAAGGCATTAAATTACTAAAAGAATGCAATAGTCTAACACCACATTTTATTTACTCATATATATATCTCAGGCATCTAAGCAGTACTAAAGAAGCTTTAAGCGAAATGCATCTACTTACTGATCTGCCCTCACTGCAATCACAAGTAAAATAAAAAGACTTTGTCCACAGCCAAACAGAAACAAGGCTAAATTATAAGTAGGATGTGAAAATACTAAACATCCAAGCAAGCAGAATAAAGCCTAATCTTTTAGATGTAATTTCGAATTGTAAACAATAACAACACTGTATAAAAGCACACTTTGTTTTATGTAACATACTGCCTTTTGTATGACAACACAATACTAAGATACCCATATAAGTCTCTGGGAATAAGGTCTACTAGGACAAGGTGAATGGGGACCTGGTGAATAGATTTGACCAATGCCATCTCTCCAAAGTCCGCCCCCTTTTTCTTTCTTTCCATGCATTGCACCTGACCTAAACTGAAGCCCCCACAAGGCTACTGTATAACTCCAAAGGTGATGGACAAATAGTAAGACATCCCTTACCAACAATCCAAAGCACAGGATGAGTGGCATCCCATATCAGGGAGGAGTGGACCTTCAGTGAGAAATTAATTCCTTTTTAACAATCGCCCCTGGGGGATTCTGATTTGGGATGCCTCTAAAGGTAAACATCCTTGGGAATCCATAATCAAACATAGAACTCTGTATGATAGGGGACAGGAAATTTCTGCGTACTATAATAACAAGCCTCATATCGGAGGATGTGAGGCTTTTTCTTTCTCCCCTCCATTTGATCTATTAGAGATCACTGATGGTGTAAAGGGCTAGGTTAGCTTAGATCCTCCCAGGCACAGAGCTACCAGTGAGAGTAGAGGTCCGCTTTAAAGTGATCCTATACCCAGAAAGGAAGTTTATGTTGTCACCAGCCCAGTGCCCCCAAACAGCCTGTGTTTATTTTTTTACTAAAGCCTTTGTCCAATATTCAAAACAGGAACATGGCCATATTGCTCTCTGACCCAGCAGCTATGCCCCCTGGTGCTTTCCAGTGATGATAGTTTCAGTTACAGCACACACAGCTCAGCATTGGGGGTCAGCCTTATCAATTATAACTGCAATAAAATATGAACGTGCTACAATCTAACTGCCATTATGTTATAGTTTAGATTGCGGCTGAATTATTTAGCATATACTTGCCACTAAGACAGCCTACTGCTTTCTGTAAGCGTTATTATGAATATTCTGCAAAGGCTTAAGGAAAAAAATGAACACAGCTGTTTTGGGGTACTGGGTTGGGGATAGAAGGTGATGACATAAACTTCCCACCTGGATATAGGTACACTTTAGTGGAAGCCCTTTTTTTAACAAGCAGGGTAAGTTTAGTGTATGTATTGTACAAGAGTTTGATTGGAAACAGTATAAACAGATTTCAACATCCAGTTTGGTTGGAGGTTTATTTGTAAGTATTCAAGGTTATTTCTTGATTTGCTTCAAAGTTTTATTGTAATAAAGCGGTTAGGCTTACTCCTAGAAGCTTTTGTTATAATCTAGCAAGGCCACCTCTATTGAAGTGAGCTGGACCCCGCATTTATCTATGGCATAGCTGTCCCGGATGTACTGTTAGGCAAATAAAGAAACAATAGAAACACCTTGCTCTCTAGCAATATCTGTGGGAGCATCTCAGTTCATGTAAGCTGCTAATGAAGGAACACACGCCAGGGGCTTTGGAAAGAAGTCTGCGAAGGAGATTTAAAGTGGACCAACACCCAGGATTTTGACTATCCTGGGTATTGGTCCACTTCCCCGGGGCACCCCGATTTGGGGTGCCCCGCTACCTGAAACCCCCCCAAACACCCCGAAAACTCACCTCTCCACGCTCCCACGTGAGTGCGCTGTCCAATGCCCGCCAACGGACAAGTGACGTCCGTCGACGGACAAGGGATCGCGCCCGCCGCAGCCTCCCGCGCGTCACTCTTGACGTGTGCGCGCCCGCGCCGGCCATTCAGAGACGGCCGGCGCGGGCGCGCACACGTCTAGAGGAGCGCGAGAGAGGCGGCGGCGGCGGAAGCAGCGGCTGGAGAGGTAAGGATTTTTCGGGGTTTTGGGGGGGTTACACCCCGCGGGACATCCCGATCTCGGATGTCCCGCGGTGTGTGAGGTGATCGGCCCGGGAATCTTATAGATTCCCGGGCCGATCACCCCTGGGTGTTGGCCCACTTTAAAATAGCCAAAGATTTTGTATTGGACACCATAAATGCTTTCCACCACTCTACAGGGGCCAAATCTCTGCCTCAGAATTTACTGGCTCCAGCCAGCCCACAAGCTGCTAAGCCACACCAATGTGCTTTCTGGACAATTGCTGAAGATGTCCGCCTCTAGCTGCTCCATGTCAGGGCAGCATAATAAAACTGAATGGAGCGCAGGCTGCTTCCCCACACCAGCTTTGGGGGGATTTTACATCGTGGGGAACCCCACCCCTAGGAATGCGGAAATCAGGGGCAATGCCACGCCGAGGATAAAAAAAGCCAAGATGCCACTGCTCCTGACTGTGGGGAAGGCCCAAATGGCAATGCCCCCTGTGCGTAACCATCTTTCAAGCCTGGTCCCTGGAGCCCCTTATGAGATCCTGGCCTCACACAACCGCCGCTGGTCAATTGCATTACCCTGGTGAGGTAGCAATATGCGCCCAGCCACAGGGTGAATGTGATTGGCTAGCGACCGCTGGGATCCAGGAAGAGGTAAGAATTGGATCTCCAGAAACTGGGCTTACATGGGGGGGGTAACTATATGTGGGGAGGGGCATCACCAATCAGGATGCCCTCCCCAGTCAGGAGCAGGTGCTGGTTGTAAAATTAGGATGTGGGATTGCTTTAACCCAAGCACATGAAATTTCCAGGGCTACATGTCCCGCCCGTTGGCTGCCAGTCCTGTACATTTTTGACAGCTTGCTTGCTGCCACAGGGAGGGGACTTTTATACCGGAAAGTGAGCTGACATCATCATCTTGCTCAGCCAGTATAAAAGGCCCCTCCCTGCAGCAGGAGTGAGCGACAGAAGCCGAGCAGAGGACACCAATCCTCTCCCCTCCCTCTGTCCGATTACCTGCATCCGCAACAGCCGGGGGGTGGGAGGTGCAAAACAGCCTGATGACTTTGCGCCCTGGTCTACCAGCCCATATAGCTGATGCCCAGGCTGGTTGCTGGAGAAGGGGGACCCCACGTCATTTTTGAAAAGTTAAGGGTTTCACCTTAAAATAGTGAGTAGTCTTACCTCACGTGTATGTGCGGCCTCTCCTCCAATCAGCTTTCTATGCCTTACATACTGAGCAGCATGAATTTAAATTGGAACCTTAACTCAGGTTTTGATTCTTGTCCCAGGGGCATCCCGATTTGGGATGCACCACTGTGTGATCCTCCCCAGATCCCCCTAACAACCTACCTTTCCCCAGTCCTGCGCAGGCTCTCGTCCACAAGCCGTTTGCCCTTCATATTGCTTTGGCAAACAGCTCTATTTACGGCAATCAGGGAAGAGAGTGGTCACATTTCCTAACTGAATGGCTGGACGCAGGGGCGCGCTTCATCCCAGAGATACTGGGGACGCGACCGGACGCTCTTGCTCCCCATGGTTTACATCGCGGTGGGAGCAGCTGGAAAGGTGAGCTTTGCAGCAACCTGTGGGGTTCACACAGTGGGGCATCCCGATTTGGGTTGGAATCTTGGGCTTTGTTCATCCCTGCGGCCACTTTGCTCCAGCTGTGCATACCCGTGCTGGCCAATCAGAGAGGGACGCAGCCTTTACATGGGTTTCATACATGTGCAGATTGGGATGCCCTATAAAAATGTACCTGTAATACTCGGGTAACATAATGCTAGAGACAGAGAGCTCCATAACAGGAGACTATACAGAGACACCCAGCACCTCAATAAATGCGGGTGCGGGAGTCACGTGAGGGTAAAAGCGGCGCGATAGAGGGCGGGGAGAGAGGGCAGACCCGGCCTGGATAGGCTGAAGGGAGGAGCGGGAGGTGTGACTTACTGCCATGGCAACGCACGACGCTATGCTCCGAAAAAGCGAGGTAAGTAGGGTGCAGTGGATTTTGGGTGATCGTGAAGGCGCCCGGCTATTGCCGGGTATGTGTGTCTGTAATACATCCTGCTAGGCTAGTCGGTGCTGTGATGGCGGCAGCCTGCATCGCCCGGCTTGTCTCCCGTAGGCGCTAGAGTTACTGACTGCTGTGCCACCATGATGTCAGGGAGGGTGCGCCATGATTCTGCAATATAACCCCAAGTAAGCATAGGTCTTGCGATCAGACCTCCAAAGCCTTTTTTCATATTCACCGATTTCATTTTCATGTTGCTGCCTGACGCTATTGCGCAAACCATTATATTAAATATAATCAATTAAATTAACTATTGGGTTCACACTGCAGTGTTATGCTGTGATTGCAGGCCCGTTACGATTGCTCCAATAGTCTAAATTGATATTTAAGAAAATCGAATGCAATTTTATTTGCTTGCAAACTGCTGTGTAATTGCATTCCCACATTGCAATAGCGATTGCAACACTATAGTGTGAGCCTGGTGATTGGAGGGGCGATCGCAATCGGCTCAGGATCACCACGCAATCAATACTGAAACACTTTCCATATTATCCTACGGATGCTGTCAAAATCCAACTGCATTAGCACTAGTGATTTCAGGTGGCACCCCATTACAAAACCAGCCTTATGCTGCTTTTGCATCAGAGTGATTGCGTTCACTAATGCAATTGCATTTTTGCATACAATTATTTATTTTATTGAAATCTATTGAAAATCCTTAAAATCCTTAATGTGACAGATTTTAATTTTATAATAACCCTAGTGGAGTTTTGGAAAAAGCCCAATCCAATAAGAATTCCCTGTACTCAGTCAGTATTTGGGATACACGTCAGTGTGGTGACCATATAATCATTTAGCCTACTTTATGTTTTATAATAAATCCTAGTGAGCTCTATTCACTCTGTCGGGCCTCCTCAGTATGTATCACCAATGCATGGTTCAAGGTGACAGTTCCCTGAGAAGTGAATTCATTTTAGGGACTGAAAAATATGAGCAGAAGGGAAGCAAGTTCTATAGCAGCTATCCGGGAACGCAAACAGCTGGTGAATTAAAGATGCAGCTCCTGACAGCCAGCATGGGCCAAATCAGAAAGCAGGCTAATGTAACCTTTTGCCTGGATGCCCCATTCAAAGTGACTCAAAAGCTGCGTCCGCTAGCCTCCCCATGGGGAATTCGGATACCTCGCTGTGGGTAACCCTGGGTTCGCCAGTGAACTCACCTTTACTGGCAGCTCCCACGACGCTGTGTGGTGCACTCCTGTTTCCAACCATTCACATAGCCCAGGGACGGGAGTGCTCCCCAGACTGCAGGGAAACTGGGGATGTGGTCAGTAGGCTGGTCACATTAGCCGACATTCATAAAATCAACCAATCGGTGATGTAAAAAAATGCCATGTGGCTGTGGCCTCGTGATTTTTTTAAACAGGGCTATCCCCCGAGCCGGCTGTATCACCCAAGGTACTTAAAGAGTCTATGAGACACCAGGGCAGGCATACTCCCTCTCCCTGGGGATCCCCCTCTGTGTGAAATCCCCCAGGTCACCCAAAAATTCACCTTTCGTTCCCGGTCCAAAGGCGCATGCACGAGCAGTCGCCGCATCTCCACTATCCCTTTAGCAGGGCTTGTGCCCGCGCCAGGCATTTGTGAATGGGGGGGACGGGCACGCTCCCTGTTAAAGGGTAGCGGGGGAATGCGCCAGTGCTCTCAGATCTGCTCGAATTAGATGAGCTCCTGGACAAAGGAGCTTGAGCAGATTCAAACGCGCTGATTGGACGAGCGGCCACGCATGCATTGTAGGACCGGGAAGGGGTGAGTTTGTTCACGCGACCTGGGGGGTTTCACAGAGTGGGGCATCCTCAATCAGGGTGACGCGGGGGCAAGGACCAAAACCCAGGATAGTCAAAATCCTGGGTTTGGTCCACTTTAAACGGGGAGGGCGGGTGGGGGGACAGGGTTGGAGTAAAAATGGTTTTGTTCCTCTTTAAGTTAGCTGTTCCCCAGCAATAAACAATATACAATACAGTTTTGTTTTCCAATATAATTGGCTTACTAATTTCCCTAATGTCCGTTTGGTATGATATTCCGGTATATGCCATTTTTTATAATATGCTGAGTCCAGGGTTTGTTTGTACTCTCAGCGATTGTAGTAGATGGCACTAGAAATATATATATATATATATATATATATATATATATATATATGAGGAGTAACTAGGGCTTCTGGCACCTGGGGCAAAGATTCAAATTGGTGCCCCCCACCTGTGCTTATGCCCCCCTTTGGCGCCCCCTGACCTGCTGCACCCGGGACACATGCCCCCCCAGCTACGCCCCTGATATATATATTATAAATAAACCATATTAGCAATACATATAGTTGAAGCTCCGGTATATACTATAATTATTCCTGTTGGTAGATGCCAAATGCCAGATTTCTTCAGGCACTTCAGGGTGACATTTTGTGCTCTTTCATGTGGGCGCATCAGCCTTTGTTTTCCTTGGATACAGTCTGCAGATTCCAGCCTGGTACGTCTGGCTGATGCGTGACCGGATGAATTGATTTTCACAAAGTACAAGGGGACATTGGCATTCTGTCAATGACAGCCGTAGCCATGGAGATCCCGCACTCGGGCCACGACTGTGTAAAGGCCATTTATCTGATGGACACCACCAAATATGAGGTTGGAAAAGCCGTGTTCTTATCAGCACTTTGTAGTCAGAATATTTCTCACAAGGAGAAAGCGCTGGAGCCGCGATGTTTTATGCTTGTTCATGTGTAATGAAAAATGCCTTCCATCTGTTCCGTCTCTAAGGATGAGCTGCTTAGATGTGTGCTGCAACTATTAACTTCAGATGTTCAGCAACATGATTTGCGATGATGTTTCATGTCTCAGTAGTCTTAGATGCCAAGATAAGGGGAAATTAGCTCGATTAAAGTCGATGCCGTAGAGATGAATGCACAGCTACCAAAGAAATAAAGTGTTTAAAGCAGATCAACATCCTCCGCGAGGGCGGTAGTGGTTGCTGGTGCTGCTGTTAAATGGCAGTCTGGGGGGGTTTGAGAATGCACAAACCCCCCCCCCAGGATGCCTGTAAATCTCACTTTAACCACGCTCCCACGCTGGGAATACAGCGCTGCAATTGGCTGCCCGATACTCATGTGGGCAGGACATCACATCGGTGTCCGGAACGTCACTGCCCACATAAGTGTCAGGCTACTTTTGACCGTGTCCTAAACTGTTTTCCATTTTTTAAATTGAAGAATAAATGGCTGAGATATCGAGGTTTAAAGTTTCACTTCAGGATTTCTCTTCTGAAGCATGTGGGCATGACCATTGGCTCTTTGATGCCACATAATAATCAGCATAATGGGCGGCATTCTCATCATCCTGGCTGTTAGCCCTCTCTCCCAGTGTCCACAGTCTGATGATGTAGAGCTTTAGACCACCAGCTTAGCCCTATGATTGGTGGTCTATGGCAAAGGAATTTGGGGTGTGTGCCACTATTCTTTGCCTTGTTTCTACTTTCATGAGCAGCTGTGTGCTGACAGTAAGGGAGAGGGCGGCCACGATGAGATGAGATGCCGAATGACAGTTTATACACTTTGTCTACAGAGACCCTTTAAGGTTAGATTTACGGGCATCCTGGGGGAGGAGGAGCTCCAAAATTCTGGATGCCCCCCCCCCAGACTGTCATATAGCGGCAGGGCCGGGGGCCACCAACGCCCTTTCTGCGGAGGATGTTGGTCCGCTTTAATAAGCTGTTATACAGTAACGTTTATTGGCTGTATCTTTGGTGCCACACGTTATGTCACTGGTGAAAGGGTCTGCCCAAACTTCTGTCCTACGGTGGTTTGGAAATACTCACTGGGTACGGTGTGCGAGTTCACTGGAGGCATAAGGGACTGTGTCATTCACAGTGACCCCAGCAGTCCTTCTCTCATGCCACTGGGGGGGGGGGTGCTCTGCATGGCAGCCATGGACTTGAGGACAAACCGTTACAGTCACACGTCTGCCCTGGATTGGGTGACCTGTCACTCAAGGTCTCAGCTTCAGCTTTTGTGCAAATTGCCCAGGGAAGGATGGGATGGGTGAAGTGTTACAAAATGCTTGGACTTTCTGTTCAAACTGGACCAACAGCCTTTCAGGAAACAGTGCTCAAATGCATCCTTGGGATAAGTAAGCCATCATCTCATTATCGAACACATTTATATGGGCTTTTATTATTATATTATTTGATGTTTGAGTTCCTGAAGCCTTCGATGTGTCTAAACCTCAGATTCTGTATGATATATATATATATATAAATATATATATATATATATATATTTATATATTGGCATATGATAAAGTACATACTGGGTAGTAGGAGCAAAAATGGACCAACAACCGTGCACAGTTGAATAAAGACATTTCCCAAAACTCCCTTGCCCCATCTGCATGCATGATACTGAATCATTGTCAGCACTTACATGGGCTCCTGCACCCACTCAAAGCTGAAGCACCGCCTCCCTTATTTTCTTTTGCTAGCGCCCATTTTAAATCAACCCTGAGATTTCCTTTTCCAGCTATGCTGCTGCCTGGATATAACCCTCATAACCCACAATGCACAGCGGCAGGAAACGCAGCAGCATTCCTCTTTGCAGGCGGCCTGTAGCTCCATAGGATGCCATTTTGAGGGTAAAATTACCCACGGCAGGAGTTACAAAAAGTTAAAGGAATTTTTATGTGCAGCAATCTGAATTGCCCTTGGGAGTGATGTATATGAACACTTTAAAGTGGACCAACACCCAGGATTTTGACTATCCTGGGTTTTGGTCCACTTCCGCTGTGTGAAACCCCCCAGAAACCCAAAAAAACTCACCTCTCCCCGCTCCCACGTGAACGCCGCAGCCAATCCCCGCCAACGTCCAGGCGGGGATCAGGAACGTCCAAGCCGCTTCCGCCGCCGCCGCCTCCCGCGCGTCACTCTCGGCGCGCGCGCGCCCCCGCCAGCCATTCACAGAGGGCCGGCGCGGGCGCGCGCACGTCTGGAGGGGCGGCGGCGGAAGCGGCGGCGGATCAGGTAAGATCTTTTTGGGGTTTCACCCCGCGGGACATCCCGATCTCGGATGTCCCGCGGGGTGGGAGGTGATCGGCCCGGGAATCTTATAGATTTCCGGGCCGATCACCCCTGGGTGTTGGTCCACTTTAAAGGCTGTTGCTCCGGTTTAAGTTTCAAAGGCATGCCACACTTATATTTTTAACATGGTGTTGGGATTTGTAGGACCCAGGCATCTGATGTGCCTGCTTTTGAGAGTCAGGACACCCCCCATTGGGCATTATTTGCTTCTACTATATGAAGAATTTTAGGAGTGGATTGCATAGGTTGAACCTGACTGAAAATCTGGACCAGGAGCCATTTCCTATTAATAATAAAAGGTGAGTACATATATCTTTTCACCCCGTCAGGTCCTTTAAAATGATGTTTTATGTTCTTTTAAATTACACAATCGACACAACAATGGTGCATTATAACTGTTATATTATGTCACCTGTATCTGTTGAAATAGCTGAAATAAATAGACCGATTTACTAAAGCATGTGCTGTGCTATGGGTCTCCGCTAAAAGACAAAACTGGAATTCACCAAACTATTTCCCACTCGGCACGCATAGCACACACAGTACCGAGCCCTGGGCACACGTCAGTGCAGGGATGCCGGGTGCTATTAGAACACAATGAGGATAATACTACTGTAGATCTGCAATTTGCCAGAATTTCTTTTAACCACAATTTACAAGTTATGAGATGTTATTTTACAGTGTACATAACAAAATGGTCTGCACTCTATTTTATAGTATATGTGTCCATTACTATATATGTGTCTTTATACTATTCCAAACATTTAAATTTCTTATGGCACAGCTTTTTTTGTATGTTCATCTCTTTCATGTTAGTGAATATGGATTCCTCACCATTAGTGAATATTAAATATAAAGGACTCTATGGCCTGGTGAATCCCCACAGTGTGAAACTTCCTAAAATCGCCATAATCTACCCATAATCTTACAGCAGACTTGAATGGCTCTAACACCCTCATTATCTCCCCTAATTCTCCTCTCTTGCAATCAGTCATGTAAACTGTTTGAGCGGGCTTATCTCCATGCAGATGTTGTGGAATAGCAGGCAGATTCTATGCTGCAAAGCTGCATGGGGGCAGCCATCTTGCCACAATTCCGACAGCTGTGCTTCTGAAAAGAACAGTCCTACAGTCAAAATTACCCTAATTTTTTTGAAATTATCTCTAGCCAGAGGTAAAAAAACATCAGCTGTAATGACTCACTGCTCAGAAAGCTCCTAAAACTTTGTATCAACATGGTGAACGGCTTTGCGGCAACGAAGGCCATTGACTTACATTGATACATAGTTAAACTCATCCCTTCCAGCAGCTATGAGTGTGTGTAACATGACAGACATACTGATCCCTTTTCTGAGCTTTGGTTTGGGTTGCTTATAGCAAAATCCCAGGCTGCTGACAGCCTGCCCTGTGTGGAGAAACAATATCACACAGGGACACTAGAGAAGTTCTGTGCAGCAACAGATACAATCTCTCTGGCTGCTTGGACTAATCCAAAAGGAAGCTCCCAGCTCATCTGTAGTGTGTCTGTGTGTTAGCAAATTAATTAATGAATTATAAAGTTAATTTAATAATAAAGTGCAAGCAGGGTGTATTCCAAGATGATCCATCCCACGCAGTGCTTGGAGCACAGCTATTCCACAATATCTGCATGGGGTTTAATCCTCTTAAAGTGGACCGAAACCCACCCTGGAGTCTTTGAGGCTCCAGGGTAGGCATAGTGTCTCCGCTAGGGGCACCCCTGATCAGGGGTGTCCTGCTGACCCGAAAATCACCTTCATACCCGGTCCAGCGGCACATGCACGAGCAGCGGCCGCATCCCCGCCATCCCTTTAGCAGGGCGCGTGCCTGCGCCAGGCATTTGTGGGTGGCCGGTGCAGGCATGCTTCCTGTTAAAGGGTAGTGGGGGATGCAGCCACCAGCGCGCTCGGATCCACATTAGACAAGCTCCTGGACGGATAGGCTTGAGCGGATCCAAGCGTGCTGATGATGAGCATGCGCTGTAGGATCGGGGAAGGGTAAGTTAGATCAGACAACCTAGGGGGTTTCACACAGCGGGGCACCCCCGACCGGGGTGCCCGAGGAGCAAAGAACAAAACCCAGAACAAACAGCATATACCACTGATTGTCAACGGGGGTCTATAGGGGAGCAAATTACTAAACTTTATTTTCTTGACTGGCGCTCCACTTTAACACAGTGAAAATGTTACTTTGGATGTTTATACTGATACATATATTACAATACATTACATATATTATTACATTAATAGAGTGGGCGATGCAGTGTACCACAACCTTTGTGGGGATGGGAAAATGATTCACACAGTCCAGGTACAAAGCCGACACAATACTGTATATTGTATCTCAAGCAAGTGTATATCACTAGGAGCATCATTTATGAAGTGACAGCGCCAGTCAATGCCACTAAGCGCCAACATTTTGCATCCGCTTCACTCAATTTAACAAACAACAAATCAGTCAGCACCAAAGCGTCCACCATAGAGTTAATGGTGGCCGGAGCTCCTCTCAAAGCAGTTTATTATCTCTAGTAGTTTTAGACCCTCTAATGTCACCAAATTTAATGTTATTTTCTTGTAAATGCTCTTATCACGGCTTATTTTTCTTACCAATGTGTACGTTGGAGCACAATAACCAAAAACGCAGCCTAAACGCACTGTAAATTTTGTCCCCTTTCTTCATAGCAGTGATATTGTGTAACTGCAATGATAAAACGCTGACCAGCGCCTGTTACACACAGCGCCAGTCAGCATGACAAAAACAAATAAATACGGTGTGCAGCACCTGTTACACACAGCGCCAATCAGCGTGACAAAACTAATAAATATGGCAATAAAGTTGGCAATACAGAGCGTTGCTCACTGGCACTGTTCTAATCGGCATAAAGATCCAACAGGTTACTGACACATGCCGGCCAATCCAAGCTGATTATTAAACATCGGGCGTTGTGACTTCCTGTACAAATAGCATTGCTAATATATAAATAGATAATGGCACTCAAAAATAGGCCAAATGCCTGCAAAATAATGCTAAATGGCACACCTCCTAAATAATGATTCTGGCATAGTATAGATTCGGGTGATTCAACAGTGAGATTAGATATCAAAACATTAGCCTCCTAAATGGATTGCCAGCTTTTATGATTGACTTATGATGATCTTGCTTAAAGCGGACCAAAACCCACTGAACTTTTGAAATATATTTGGCCCGAAGCCCGTGCTGATACTCCCTTCTTAGGGTGTAGAACTAGAAATGGATATTGTCCCTTTTGGAATCGTCCTGGAACACTGATTTTTTTTTGACAGTCCCTCTGTGTGAGATGCCAGGAGATCAGCCATTGCATAGGTGTGGATATTACATCATTGCCACATACAACAGTGGCAATGAATGGAGGAGGCAGAGCTTTACAGAAAAAACAGGCGCCATAATCTGGGATTGAAAATTGTCAAAATATACTCTTCATAGGGGGAGCAATTCAGGGGATGCCAGTTAAAAATGTGGGTTTCGGTCCACTTTAAGGTGTAATCTGTACTGATGAGAGCCTGGCTGCTAGTATACTCTGTCTTAACTGTCCTGTTTTTTCTTCTTTAGATTGTTCACTCTGTGGGGAAACACATTCACAATATGGAAAAGCATGTCCCAATGCATCCGTTACCAGAAGAAATTCAAATGGTAATATATCAGACGGGATTATTACTGTAACCATAGATTTAATTTGTATTTTTACTATTTACCATTAAAGTGATGTAAGACAGAATTCCTCCATTCTCATATTCTTGCAGATCTCCCAGTTTCATGGGTTAAGTTTAATAAAAATAATGTAGAAAGCCATCTTTCTCATTCAGTCAGTTCTCCATATTATATTAAATACCAATAAGGGGGGTCTTCTTTTTGTGAAAAAAAGTTTCTACTGCATTCAAATGTTGTGTCCCTCACCCAGAGAACCAATCAGATGTGTGGGATTATGAAATATATATTTTGTTATGAACTTTTTTCTGTGTTAATGTAGACATAAAATGAAAAATCCTGCAATGGCGCTGCATCCCCATCCCCCTAAGACCCCATTTGGGAATGCCTGTCTGCTGAAAGCCCTATAGGATACCAAACATTTCGCATAATACTTACCTGGCCCTTGCTCCAGTGGCCTGCATGCTTTAAATGTGACTACTGGTGACCATCAAGGTTTGCTGTGTGTGGTGCACAGCATGGTGCATGCATTCCTGCCTTTATTGGTCGCTGGAGGTTATGTGAGTGTACTGGTGCAGTGCCAACAACCCAGAAACTTGGAAGGCCGAGTAGAATTATTATTTTTTTAGTTGTTCTGTTGGGTGGGCATCCCAAATCGAAACTTGTTGCCTTTTTTTAGACTTTTTTTTTACAATGGATCTAAACTCTTCTTTGCAGCTCCATGCCAGGGAAAGTCAGGGATACTTAACCTAACCTACACCTCATACCAACACTGAGCCCAGCATTAGAGAAATAATCTGGAGCTGCATCTGATGGGGACAGGCAACCACGTTGTGTTCTTCAGTGTAGTGTGTGGCTGTTTCCCTGTCACATAAAACTCCATGAGGATAAACTGAGTATCTCCTGAATTCTAGGCTTCCAGGCAGCTGGAGGTACGTGTGGATCCGGAACCCACCAGGCACATAGTTTCCTAGAGACTTAGGTCTGCTTTATGGTAAAGAGCTCTCTGAACTTTAATGAATACATGTGAGTTAAGCTGGAAAGCTATCCTGCATATAGCAGAGAGCAATCTCACATGGTGCTGGCCTCTTTAATGAGGCGAAGTGCTCTCCACATTTTAGTTTAAATGAAAATAATACATGAACAATATATCTTGTATAATGTCAGTGATATGAACATTGACGTATGTTTAAAGTGGACCAACACCCAGGGGTGATCGGCCCAGGAATCTATAAGATTCCCGGGCCGATCACCTCCCTCACCGCGGGACATCCGAGATCGGGATGTCCCGCGGGTGAAACCCCCCCAAAACCCCAACAAAACCTTACCTCCCGCACGCCCCTCTAGACGTGCGTGCGCCCGCGCCCGCCGTTTGTGAATGGCCGGCGCAGGTGCGCGCCCTGTAAGAGTGACGTGCGGGAGGCGGCGGCGGACGTGCTGTCTTGGACGTCGCTGTCACCCGCTTGGACGTCGGCGGTGATTGGACGGCGCGGTCACGTGGGAGCGTGGTGAGGTGAGGAGTTTTTGGGGCTTTCTGGGGGGCTTCCCACAACGGGGCACCCCCAATCGGGGTGCCCCCCCCCCCCCCCCCCCGAAGTGGACCAAAACCCAGGATAGTCAAAATCCTGGGTGTTGGTCCACTTTAATGATAATATTGTGGTTTTCTTTTACAGTTTAATTTCAGCTGGTAGATCACATTAGTTTAGCTTGTGTTATCTTGTTTGTATCCTCGTGTATAAGCTTTGTATGTATCTATTTGCATTTTTTTATTTTTCTTTTCCTTTCTAAATGTAACTTTTGTTTAATGGGCAAAACTATTTAAATAGATAATGTAGATCTGCTATAAAGTGACTCAGTTGGAGGCTTCAGGGCATAAAGGGCAGATATTAATATGCTGCTGCAAATTTTTCCAAACACAACAAACAGTGCTCATATGAATCCCTTCCCATGGCAATTTAGATTGCTGCACATAAAAATTAATTTACCTTTTTCTTACCTTTTAGAAATAAAATGGTGGCTCATGCATTTGCAGGCCACCTGCAAACAGGAAGTGCTGATGGGCTTCCTGTTCCTGTGCATTGTTATGTCAGTTGAATCCAGGCAGCAGCATGGCTGAGATGCTGGGAGAGGAAGCTCCAAAATGGCCACTACCTTTCTTTTCCAGCTGTGTCAAGCTGTTGGTCCGGTTTCAGCGCCACTACAGTGCCACTACAGTATATGCATGCATTAAAGTTGACTGTTTTTATGGGAGAGGATAGGGTAAATTGTTTTAAAAGACAGATAAATCACTGATGGGCATAAGCAGAGAGGGGGAAGCTTCTCTGCAGAATGCTCGACTCCTCACTGCAAATTTACCACAATGCAGGACCCGGAAGTAGGTAACTATAAGCCTGTTCTCTGGCTTAAATGTAACTATTTTACTACGGGTCATTGTAAATTGGGCGGCACCTCCAGGGAGGGAACAAAAGGACAAATGCCCTTGTTTTAATAAAATGTAACTCATCGAAAATATTGTAGGCCTAGCGGCCGTAAACTATCTGGATACCTGGTCTGAAAGGGTGTAGACCATGTTTTACCTTGAGTGGCGTAATCTTGGTGTCATGATCTACTTGCAATGATAAATAAATACTGTTGTTTATTCAAGCTTTGTACAGACCTGGGTGGTGATCTTTATCACAGACAGCTGCACTTTCACTTTCCACCCCTATCATTATGCTTTAAAAGGAAGGTAATAAATACAAGTAGAAATGAAAAACAGACACATACTTTGCTGGTTACTGAAAGCATCTGAAGGTTTTTCCTAAAAAGACTGCATAGTGTTAACTTTCATTTTAGCTTTTGGATTAGTATGTTGGATTTTACATTCTGGAACGGACAGTTCAGTAGAAGTGTACTTACTTAAAAAGGTGGCAGTGCACGAACACTGTGTTCCTCTAATGATAACCTCTCACAAGAGCTCATGTTGTCCCCTGCCTTCAATAAAGTCAACAATGGTTTTCATGCTTTTTTGCTTCTTCATAATAGCAGACCATATCATCCATCGTTCCTGAGTACATTTTGTATTTTCAAGGCAAAAGTCAATTCAATAACAGATAAATACCTTTGTGATAAATTAAGGGTCATACTGGGGACCAGTGGCATTATAAAAATTTGACATAAATATAGACAGCTTCTGAATAATGATGGGAAAACCCACCTGTAGGCAAGGGCCAAACATGGAAAAGCTGGTTGATGGGCTGCTGAGCTGCTTCACCTAAGGGTGCACTCTACCCGATCCTCAGCAGTGGAACAGCAGTGTCACTCGAATTTGGCTCAGCCGGGGCTACAAAAAGATGGCTGCCGGCTCCCATGAGTGAGGACACTTTTAGTGCCAGCACTGCCAGCGGGCATTAGAAGTATCTTCACTCATGGGAGCCAGCGGCCATCTTTCTGTAGCCCCAACAGGACCAAATTCAAAAGCCTCTGCCACTCGGCCGCCACTGCTGAGGGGAAAAGGATGGGGGGCTGAGTTGAGTTACAGTAGCACCCTTTCTGTTGCACACTCTGCACCTCCCCACCACAGCCACCCCCAAAGTTTAGGTCCCCATTGATTTCAAAGTTCAGCTGAACTTGCCGGACCTGAACTTTGGGCGCTTCGCCTATTCCTACTTCTGACCAAAAGTTTTTTTTCTGTAAAGTGAAACATTTGTTAGTTTAAAGGCTAAGCTGTAATGTTAGGTATACACCTGGTAATATGATTGTTCTATCATTAGGAAATTGGATTGAACTGGATATGAGTGACTCTTCAGTGGGTTTTAAAGTTGTTTACATCAAAGAAAATGGTTGGTCTGTTTTGTACAACTTTGGGTTTCTATCTAAGCATTTTTCAGTAATACTAATGGTGTATTGACCCATATGATATAATTTGTTGACACCAGGAACAAAATGGCTGTTCTCCCCCTTCCAGATGCCCCGGGATGAGACTGTGTGCAAATACTGTGGTGTGAGTTATTTAATATTGCATGAGTTCAAGCTTTTGGAAGACAAATTAAAGTCACTGGAAAAAGAGCTGGAGTTCTATCATGGAAGCATGGAGCGCGAGAAACTTCTTCAACAACAGCTCTGTAGTCTTAGCCAAGAGCATGATCAAATCAAGATTGACAGAGAGGCCACAATCCAAAGGTCAGGACATGGGCTTTATGTCTATTTATTTTCATTATAACATATGTCTTTATGTAGTTCACAGATGAAAGGTGGAACTCAGTTTGGACTTGTGTTTATTAGATTTACAATTGTCCAGTGAAAAGTTTTCTATATTTAGAAAAGGACAATTAACCTTTTGCAGTGAATTAAACTCAAGCTTAATACTACGAACAGATATTTAGTGTAGCGTGATTAAACATTAATGGGGAAGCCATATTCAGGTTACATTCATAATTGTGCTTTAAGTCTATTTTAAACAGTTTTGTTACTGGTTTTAAAAGGTCATTTGAAATAAGATGTTTATATTTTCTTTTAAAAAATACAAATGTCATGCATGTGAGTAAATGCATTGACATGATTCATGATAATGAATTATCCATTGATTCTTTTTAGTATTTGCTATACATTGAGTTACTTTTATTCTGTAGATAATTTGCTATGGGTTAAAATACTATTACACATAATGTAATAGTATTACACATCCAGTATCTAATTACACATAATGTTATACAAAAAATGCTCTTTATAAGTATTTCAGAAATTTCATGTCTGGGGCATTCATGGCATCATCACTTTAGCTTCATTGTCAAGTATTTCTGTACTGAAGCTTAAAAATGTTTAGTATTAGTTTTAGCTGTGTTCATACTTAAATGCTTAGTTTAAGAGTATTACATTGCAGAGTGTTGATTTTTTTTTCAGTAATGTTTAATATGATTTTTATTGAGTAATTTATAGAAATACATCAAGAAATTAAACCAAATACAAAGAGTAAAGACCCAAAAAGTAGATGACTAAGAGCTGCAACAAATCTGGCTAGAAAGCCGTGTATCATAAGGTGTCATGAATAATATCGACATTAACACATGCCATAGTCCTGAAATAAATGTAACAGTATGCTGGATTGACAAGCTTGAAAAGGAATAACGGGAGTGTGTACAAAAGATGACGATGATAGATATAAAGGAGGGAGACCCGTCTACTAACACGAAGCATAAAAACACAACAAAGAAAGCATATACAGATAGAAACACAGATAAAAGGGGAGGGACGATGGGAACGGAGAAATAGGGAAATGTAGCCAGAAAGCTCGAGCATCCGTGGTTGTTGTAATGATGGCTATCTTTTAAGGTTGATGATTCCCAACCCACGTCGGAGTAAATTTACATGAGTGCCTCACTCATCTGTGAGCAGTTTCTCCATTTTTATTATGGAGTTAAGCAGGGTGTTGACATGTTCTTACACACATTTTCATTTTGGAATGGTTAACACTGCTTCCAGTTCACGGAGGCTTTATTTTTTTTTAAACCGAGCAAATAAATGATGTCCTGTGCGTGAGCTCAATTGCAGTATTGTGTGCATTTTAACCTGGATTTATTCTGTTTTCTGAAAATAACAGAAGGTGTCATTGCCCTTTGGTGGGAATATTGTCTTAACTAATTAAATGAAGCACAAATCCACACAGAAAATACATGCTGATGATTTGTTCAAAATGCAAAGCAATGAGACTTGTCTAGTGTGAACAAGCACCATATTGTATAATAGATTCTAGGAATCTTCTGCAAATTGTCACGTTATAAAAACAAATGGGGGTTGTCCAAATGATTTGAGAGTCTATGGAGAAGCTGGGTTTAAGAGCCTTTAAGGGACGTTCTCATTAAACACACAATGTTAAAATAAAAATTCTTTTTTTTTTGTATAGAAATTGCCAGGACAGTTCAAGGCTGACATTTTATCATTGAGGAATATATTTTATTTTACTAATCGTAAAATGGAATTACAAGAAAAACAAAAAACGATAACCCCCACTCCGCATGTGTTTGGATTCCAAATAGGTTGCTGTTATTTCCAAACTTGTAAAATAAATAAATCTTCCCCATTAGGAACAATATGCGCCTTGCCTGTAGAACTGCCCCATCACAGGTGCATGGTTTCTTAAAAAATATGTATTTTTATGTTTTTATTTATTCATTTTTTTTATAACTATACAATACAATAATCACAGCAAACTAACAAACTAATAGAGGAAGACACTCCTCACATCACTGTGTTTATTGAGACCTTCTAGCAGAGCCTCCCAAAACTCAGTCTCTACAAAACTACAGAAATCATTTGATGTATTCTCCCTTTCTCTTGATTCCACTACACAATTGGTTTTCTTTTACTTGTATGAAGAATATCCAGGGGTGACAGGTTTTTGAAAGTACTGTTTCACTTTTACACAGTTGATCTGTTCCAGTCTAGTGCTTGTCTCCTGAGCTAGGCTTTGGAAAACAGCAGCCTTAACCACTCTATATATATATGCACAAAACATTGCATGATGGGTAAAAGTATATACCATATTTTTTTGCACTATAAGACACACCTACCCATAAGATGCACCTAGGGTTTAGGAAAATAAAAAAATATATATTCTGAACTTAACAGTGTGCTAAAATACCCCTCCTAATCACCCCATTACAGGCAGCATGCAGAATCCCCATCCCCCATTACAGACAGTGTGCAGATTCTCACACACTCGCCCCATTACAGACAGTGTGCAGAACCCCCTCCTCTCCATAACTGCATTATAGACCGTGTAGGCCGTGAGTCCCCACCAATCACCCCATTACAGTGTGCAGAGTCCCCACCAATCACCCCATTACAGACAGTGTGCAGAGTCCCCACCAATCACCACATTACAGACAGTGTGCAGAGTCCCCACCAATCACCACATTACAGACAGTGTGCAGAGTCCCCACCAATCACCCCATTACAGACAGTGTGAAGAGTCCCCACCAATCACCCCATTACAGACAGTGTGCAGAGTCCCCACCAATCACCACATTACAGACAGAGTGCAGAGTCCCCACCAATCACCACATTACAGACAGTGTGCAGAGTCCCCACCAATCACCCCATTACAGACAGTGTGAGTCCCCACCAATCACCCCATTACAGACAGTGTGCAGAGTCCCCACCAATCACCCCATTACAGACAGTGTGCAGAGTCCCCACCAATCACCACATTACAGACAGTGTGCAGAGTCCCCACCAATCACCCCATTACAGACAGTGTGAGTCCCCACCAATCACCCCATTACAGACAGTGTGCAGAGTCCCCACCAATCACCCCATTACAGACAGTGTGAAGAGTCCCCACCAATCACCCCATTACAGACAGTGTGAAGAGTCCCCACCAATCACCCCATTACAGACAGTGTGCAGAGTCCCCACCAATCACCACATTACAGACAGTGTGCAGAGTCCTCACCAATCACCCCATTACAGACAGTGTGAAGAGTCCCCACCAATCACCCCATTACAGACAGTGTGAAGAGTCCCCACCAATCACCCCATTACAGACAGTGTGGAGGGAAGCATCTTCCAGGTCTCTTCATTTGTCCATTCAGGCTTCATAAAAGGAAAAAAAATGAAGTGGGCATATAATAGCCAAAACAGACTGTTCCCGATTAACACAAAATAAATTGTATCTTAATAATGAATACACTATCATCAGCTTGAACATACATAAAATACAAGTTTAAAATCAAACAGGCAATTGCAGCCAAGCACATTTATTGCCAGCAAAATGTATTACTGTTGCAGAATGTATCCATTGTCTGTGTAACCAATCAGTGCTGATACTATTTAAAAAAAAAGAGAGTGGTGCTAACATTATACAAAACATACTTTGAGGATCATGTGACCCCTTTGGCACATGTTCTCCTGACTAGATGAGTATCCACTTTAATGTCACCTTTACACTTTTTCTTTTGCACATTCACTTCATTTGTAATCCTCAAACTATGTTTTGTATTATGTTAGGGAAACATTTCAGGCAATCTCCTTGTTTATTATCTGCACAGACTATTTGTTAAATACATATATGTATATACTCTGTTTTTAGCATTTGCACCATAAGATGGGGGGGAGAAAAGGTGCGTCTTATAGAACAAGAAATGATATAGAACAAAAAAATGATCAGAGCTAAAACAATAGCAAAAGGCCATTATTCCCAGCACAGCCTGGCTTGGGAAAAAGCCTTTGGAGCTAAGCATAATGGTTTAATGCCTTCATCCTTCCAGTAAAAGAAAGAAACAAGCTTGGCTATATTTTTTTTCTTTATACAGGTTGCATATGTATAGGAATGACAGCTCCTCTTGTTCTCTAGCATATTTATGTGGGTTTTTATTACTGGACCATTTTACTTTCCTTTAATGTTTTTTTGGCACTGGTCAAACCAGGTAGGAGAACTTACCTTCTAGAGCTGACAAGCGTAATTTCTGGCTGTAAGGCTGAGTTTATAAACTGGGATTCATTATATTCCTGCCAGACTGAAATGATCAATTCCAGTTTGAAAATGAGACTGTTATTCACCTTGATATATTACTGGTGTAACCCAGCCCGCATCATATAACATGAACTGTGGAATTGATAAAAGGATATATGAATCATTTGTCATTGTGGGGAGTAATACTGTTACCCTGGTGAGGGAAGTTACAATAGATATTCATTTAGTTATCTCTTATCTTATAAAGTATTGCCATTGCCAAAAGCACTAGCAGATTTTTTTCCCACGCAGCAGCGCGCTTAATGTCTTATGTTGTAATTGCAGAAGGCATATTTCCCAAATGCTGATTTGTGGAAACTGGAGCGATGGAAAAAGGAATCGTGTTTCCAACAGCTCCTGATCAGGTCTAATTGCGTTATTTTTACTTGGAAGCTGGTTTTATTTCTTGCTCCAGTCTTTTCAAGAAAAATACTAGTCCTGAATCTTCTGACCATTATAAACATGCGATTATAGTTTGTTCATTTTAAACTGAGGAGGGGTTAACTTGGTAGTGAAGCCATTGAAAAGCACTGAGAGTTCAAGATAACATATTCTTAGTGTTTACTTAAAGCAGAAAAAATCTCATTGTGGCTGGCCCAAAAATCTAAAAGACTTTATGGTGGGCCATCGGCCAAAATGGGATGCCACCTTTGTCGATGTAAACATCCAGCGGCCGCTTCCCTGTGCTCTGCTGGAGTGCACCTGTTCCGCTCCCGATTGCCAAAAACCTGCATGTGCACAGAGCTGCATTACATATGCACGGCAAACAGCTATGATTGGTTGAGAGCATGCACATGCACTGTAGGACCAGGGAAAGGTGAGTTTGTGTGGGCATTCTGGGTGGTTTCACACAGCGGGGCATCCCAGTTCGGGATGAGATCACTCATAAAGACTTGCCTTCCGGTGATCCCACGGTGTATGCCCCGGAGTCACCTGCCAATCAGCGCTCATGCTTTATTCATACCTTTGTTACCCAACCTGACATCAGTTCAGCTAAAAAAGCAGAATGAAGAATGCACCTCAGGCCCCACCCCTGATCCACCAAGTACTCATGGCAGCCAAGCAGAAATACCTGCTGTTTATACGTGTCTCAGCCAAGAGTATAGCTGGGACACATTCCAGTTTGGGATGCCCCCAGGACATGTAACAAATCCTAGGATAGTTATTTCACTCTGTTTGTAAATGAACCCTCCGATTGTAAAGCACTGCGGAATATGTTGGTGCTATATAAATAAATATTATTATTATTATAAAATCCTGGGTTTTGTTCCTCCTCAACACATTAAAAGGTTCAATAAAAGGGAGCAATGGTCTAATGGCCCATTTCCACAAACAGATCAACTGACATTTCGAACGAGTGTATGGCTCGTATGCTAAATGTTTGTTAGAGCGATTGTTCCTGAGATTTGTGCTCAATTTCTGTTTCTACATGTCATTGGTCATGTGACGAATGAGATATCTTATGTTTGCCTAAATGATGATATAGTATATATTCTGTGTGAAACAATTATATATTGATGTAAAATAGGAATCACATTAATGATAAAGTACAACTTCCCACCCTAAAAAGATCTGGGATCTGGTAACACTGGTTGGGAGCTCCTGATCTAAAATGTATTACTAACATTCCAAAATTTGATGCTGCCATTGTTGAAATCATGTGATGGGCTTGTCTGTGGATGAATTTATCTAAAACAGGGGGTTTCTGCTTGTTTTTCTATCAAGTACCACTTTTCATGTTCTAAATATCTCAAGTACCACTTAGGTAATGTGTATGGGTAATGTTAAAACAGTTTTAAAAAACAAACAAAACTATCATATCAAGAACATGAAATGAAATGCAAAACATTGCACTTGCAGTTCCTATCACCTTTTGGAGTAGCTATATACTTATGGAGCAAATCAGGCTTGGGTAAAGTTTACATGGCATCAGATCAGATTGGGGGTACAGGCCAATCTGTGACCTGGAGTACCACCTAATTCATACCTCCCAACGGACCCTCATTTGGAGGGACTGTCCCTCTTTTGAGTTCATGCCTCACTTTCCCTCCTTGTTCTCATTTGTCCCTCTTTGGGGTTTAACATGCAGATCTTCATCAATAAATGATTCATATTATTATTAAAAGTGTTTATATTGTTGTAACTGTTACAACCTGCATCCTATCCACTGCTCAATGATGGGGTATGGCTTCATTTAAAAATGGTCCCTCTTTCCCACCCTCAAAACTTTTTGGGATCTTGTACCCCTGGTTGGAAACCCCTGATCTAAAATGTATTGCTAACATTTTGATTCAGATCCAGTGCAAAATTTTGGGGATTTGGATCCGAATCCTGACAAATCACAATGGTAATGCTCTCTCTGAACCTCTCTGATCCCAGTGATACATATGGCTTTTCAGTTACTAAAACCAACTAAAGCAAAAAAAGTACATTACAACATGTCCATAACTAGAATAATTGCACATTGTTTGGTGTCTTGTTGCTCGTCATTCATAGGATTTCATTGGCTTCAGACTGTGGCAATTTTATAGTCTTGATTGAAGATTCACTGCATCTATTCTCATTTAACATGAGAAAGAATGAGATGCCAATGTAGAACAGCTGAATGTTCAAGAAAAAAAAAAGAGCTCACCTACTGTACTTGGCTGGCGGTGGGAGTTGTGCACAATGTGAATGTCACGCCTGGGTTGGCGTAGCATCAGTATCTCCTGTGAAATGGCAGTGACAAGCTGTGCATGGCATGACACCACTCAAGGTGCAGGGAAAGCTTTCCACATTACTGGTGATGGCCATTTCCCTGGGGGAGGCTTCATTGCATGTAAACATTAGTTGCTTGCTGGAAGATAGAAATTGATAGCTGTCCTGGGGCGTTTCATGCCCTTGTTGGCAGATAGTAAGAGACAGGCTGGGCCGTGCTAGATGTAATTGCTTCACCACTGTAGCTGAAGCCGTTTGTGGGTCAAATTTCTGCCACTTGACAAATGATGATCTGATTTTCTTTACACTCTGTAAAGGATTGTTGTGCTGAATTTATGGTTATGCCCAAGGCAAGTACAATACCTCCCAACTGTCCCTAATTTGGAGACACTGTCCCTATTTTGAGTCCGTGTCCCCCCCCCCCCCGTCCCTCATTGTTTTCATTTGTCCCTCTTTGCAGATCTGTGTCAATAAATGATTCATTTGCCTATTTAAAGTGTTTACATTGTTGTAATTGTTACAACCTATCATTCTATCCATTCATCACCATGATACAGATGTGCAGTAAGATCTTCAGAAAAAGGTGAAAATCAGCATCTTACTTGTTTTTTGTGATTCCTTATTAAGAAAACAACACAATAGATGATGCATTCTGCTGTTGTCGCCCAGTATTCTTTAACTGAGAAATACAGCTTAGTAATATGTAGGCTGATATCCACTGATACTTCCTGCATGATTAAAGGGACATTCCAGGCAAAACGTTTATTTAGCCTCTTTCTGCTGTCTTCATGCTGGCTGTGAAGAGCTTTATAGTTCATTCAGCATCAAAGGGAAAAGGGTCCGCACTCCTTTATTCAGTTTTAGTTAAAAGCATCTCCATACACAGCAGCCACTAAAAACACTAAGGACCCACTGTGTCCGAAACGCATCAGAGGATCTTGAACCTTTTTCTGCCTGGGTCTGGTAATTACTGTTTTAGTGGCTGCTGTTTATGGAGATGCTTTTAACTAAAACTGAATAAAGGATGAACCTTTAGAAGTGCGGACCCTTTTGCCTTTGATGCTGCATTGTACTAGGACTTGAGACTGTCCTGGACCAAGCACTCTGTTACCAAACAATTTTCGGAGTGCGTCAACCCTTTCATTGATTTGTATAGTTCATTGTGGCCCTTATTTAACAAGGGATAGCGCCAGGTAGCGAATGGTGAGCGAACGGTAATGACGGTCACCGCCACGAGAACGCTGGCTCCCCTCCGCAATCACACATTTATCAAGCCGATCCTGCTTAGCGACTGACAGAGCGCCAGATAGCGAATCATTCATCATTATTCCAGCCTCACCCCACAGCGCCAGCGAGCGACCTTGAACAGCGACAGGTATGACCTCTCGCTACCTGGCACTCTCCAATGCATTTCAATGGAGCAATCTTTAAATATTCATAATTAATTGCTATTAATGTTTTTATTTTATTTTTTTTAAATGTCAAAAATTCTGTGACCACTTCTGCAATGTTAGATATTTTTTTTATGGTTAAAAAAAAAAAAAAAATTGTATTAAAATTTGTAATATTACTGGTCTGATATTAATGTATTCATATTACAAAATGTTTTGAAAAACTTGTATTTTTTTTTTCCAAAAAATATGGTTGTTTGGGGGTTAAAAAACTACTTTTAACCCATCGCCGCCAGCGCTCTGGGGTTTAAACAAGCATTTCACAGCGCGAGAATTTTTTGTCAACAACCGAACAACGGCCAAGCACAGCGAATACTAGCGGGCGCTGTGAAAATAACGCTACTGTCGCTCATCTGTCGCTACATGGCGCTATTAATGAATCGGCCTCCCCGCCTACTTTATATTTTTTCTGAAGAGTCCTAGTGGATTCTTTCCCTTCTGCTCAAGCAACACTGGTGCTGTTTGGCAGTGTTGGTCCCTGAGAAGTTCATTGATGGGACTGTGTGGGTGAAATCAGCAGAAAGAAATTCAGTAGAGTTTATCATGGTCAAGATGCATGGGACAAGCAGGCAAATTTAGCCCTTTGTCTGGAATGCCCCTTTAATTGTTAATCTGAGCCAACAAGCCACTGTTTATAACATGTTAATTGTATGTGGCTTCTGTGTGTCCATGTGTCATTGGTCCAGGTTCCAGCACACCTACCTGCTGTCTTGTTTTATTTGGTGTTTTTCTAGATGTAGACGGGGCTGCTGTGAAAGATGCTGTAAAGCTAGTATGGTGGAGATTGTAGCCTTGTCATGACTTTGTCTTGTGAGCTGTAAAGGATCTATAAGCACCAGCATTACCTTTTATTCAGATAGTGGTTCTATGGCTGCTGGGGTGAGAAAGAAAGACTCTTGGTGTCTGAAATTAGTAATGTGGAATCTGATGCTTCCTCATAGGTCCTCAAGCTATTCTGATGGTACTCAAAGCCACTAGTGGTAAAATGTAGGGGTACATGGAGAACTGCAGACAAACTTCTGCCCCAATGGAATGGCAACAAGTCAACAAGCTGCAGGCATGTGACATCTTGGAATAATGGCATTGCAGCTGAAATAGCTTGTGCCAGTAGGCCCTGTGTGGTGCATACTGTATAGTTCCATTTTAAAGTGACCCTCCACCCTGGTGTTGGTAGGGTGGTAGTGGATAATTGGAACATCAAGTGGTAATTCATGAAAAAAAGGTTGGGAATCCCTGGTCCATATGGTATCTTAGTGCTGGAGGGGTGGGGTTGATGTTCTTCAGTCTATTGTCTGTTAAAGCAACACTATAGAAGAAAATAACTTGCCCCCTCCCAGCAAAGTCCAATTAGGCAGTTGAACCAGAAAAAAAAGTCAGATGGTCCTAGATTTTTACCTGTCCAATGGATATAAAATGTTCCATGTTTCATTCTGGGGATAATAAGTGGCAGCGTTGTCACCCGACCACTGAAACAGTAGCAGCCCTGGGCTTCAGCATGTCATGTATTTAGATTATTATTATTATAAGAGGGGTTTTTCATTTTTTTAAAGTTGACCTTAGGTTTGCTTTACAGGACTGGAGAGGGGACACACTTGCAATATCTTTGTAGTTTCCTATTTTCTCTTAAATCTCTTGAAGTTAAATCAAATCTTCCGGTTCAGATTGTTTTGCTCTTTAGTGACCTTTATAACGGCGTTTATAGTTGAAAGCATGTTAGAGGATAATTCTTGCTTTCTCTGTTCTATTAAATAGCAGCTCAGACCAAACCCACTGACTTGCATTTATTTCAGCATGTACATTACTTGATACCCCCAATAGTGGCGTATCTGGCAAGCATGTCTTACTGACGACTGCCAGTTCCCATGCCCTCATGTGAGAACTCGATGGCCAGGTTATAAACAAAGGATATCCAGACTGCCTCAGCATTCACCACAAGGGAAAGCACAGAGAAAATGAATACTATTTATATTATGAATTTAAATCAAGATTTTAGTCATAGTAGTAATTAGGAAGCAAGCCTAGGCCTGACCTATAGATTCCAGGGACACTTGATTCCCTCCCCCTGGGGCATCCAGATTCGGGATGGCCTGCTATGTGAACCCCCCAGGTCACCCGGTAAACTCACCTTCTCCCCCAATCCAACGGTGCATGTGCAAGCAGCGGCTGCTCCCTGCTATACCATTCATGAATAGCTGGTGTGGGCAAGCTCCCTGGGTAGCAAGGATGCAGCTGCCTGTGCACTCAGCTGCAGTTGGCTAGACTCGGCAGGGGAAGAGGTCATACCAGCGCAGTCAAGCACGCTGATTGGACTGGAGGGATAGTCAAGATCCTGGGTTTTGGTCCGCTTTAATGTAGACATTTCAAACCGCAAAATGCACAGTGCAGAAAAGCATATTCCTGGCAGTTTCCACAGTTTCCAAGAGGACAACATCCCAAATCGGGTGGCCTGGGGGTTTTGGCATGCCTACACCAGTGCATCCTAAATCGATCAGCCTGTATTCTTAGCACTTCCACAATCCCACAACCTCTAAGGACTCTAGGGAGTGTCTTGGTCCTAATGGTTTTGCTGTGAATAGTAGCATAGTCTCTGTACAGTATATTTCACTCTGTCTGTAATTATCTAGCACTACAGAAGAAGGCGTAGTGCTAATTAAACAAAAATTACAATAACAATGTGCAGGTATAAAATATTCTCATCCTTGGCATACTGCCAACGTCGACAGTAGGAAGTGGTCATATTAATGTGTATTACCCAAATAACACATATATATTTATAACTGTCTTGACTCATGACCTTCATTTATTTTTGTTCTCACAAATGTTCAGGTGAATATAGACACAAGGAGGAAGCACGTTGCTGCTTCTTCTGCTTGGTTTGCATATGATCTGACTTTATTTGTCAAGCTGTTGTCGGTTTCTCGGTCATTATATCACCCTGAGAGTCCTGAGGCATTTTAGGTTTCCTGTGAAATGTGACAAACACGACAATACCGGTTGTTTTTAACATTTCATACATTTCACATAAACTAAAAGCTTTACATTAGCTAAAGCTGTTAAACACAATCTCCAAAGCCCTGTGGTCAGATGATTATCTACGTGCCATTTGGGATCCCATTACTAGCAGCACAACATTATCGCTGTTATTCAGATCTCTATGAGCTCCTAGGCAGCTGCTATAACTTTCATTTGTCCCTTTGGGGGCCAGTTCATTAGGATCTGGGGTGGCTCTCTACTTAAGAGCTTTTCTAATCTGTAATAAATATATATACAAATGTAAGAAAACCTCTTCAACTCAACACACAATACAATACAATAAAATATAAGTAGAGAAATACTAGGAGAAGCGTTTTCCCAAAAAATTTGAGAAAGGATGTCTGGCTGCAAAGAGTCTCTGCATCTTGCCTTTGAACATCTTACTGAGCAAGGGACACCAAACTTATGCCACCAACCGGCATTTATTCAAGTTGCTGGGCCAGCTGGTGCGTGCATACATCCGCTTATGCCAATCTGTTAAGCCCACACCAGGAGCACTGGGTGAGTGTGCTGGCTATGTTGACCAGGTGGGTTTATATTTTAACCCCTTTAAACATAGGCATTGACTTCTTGTCTTAGAAAGGGTCTTAAAACTTCAGCAAAAGTCGTAGAAAAAATATGTCTGTTTTTGGAAAAAAAAGGAACAGATTTTTACAAAGTTTGGCTAATTCATCAAATGAAAAGAAAATGCATTATTTTCTTTCACAAATGTTTTTTCACTTATTATATCTCTATATCTATATCTATCTATATCTATCTATATCGCACCCCCACCCTACCAGTCTGGCTTTTGGTGATCAGGTAGGGGGTATAGGCAAGCTACCCACTGCCATGTTGGCCTAGTGGCCTGTTGCTACTCCCACCCTTTGAACTTGTATTGGGGTAAAAAATCACAAAAAAATGCATTAAATGTACTAATTTAACAGTATTTACTCTCCCACTTCTTTTTTCTGTCACCCGCAGGGTGACATCCCCTTCACAGGTCTGCTGTTCAGGAGGATAAAGACCCCAGTCCTTCTACCCCAGCATTCTGCCAATGTGACTATCTGCATCAATGAAGGGGGGAAGAACATGGAGGGGATATACTGTTTAACCCCATCTATGCCCCTCCCCTCCTGTAATGCACATAGTCACATAAAAGCTGGGTGCTAGGGTAGAAGAACAGGGGGCTTTGTCCTCCTGAACAGCAGATGCCGGTGGAGTGGCTCTTAAAACCATTGTTGCTGACAGAAGATGGAAGAGCGGTGGAGCGTGTGGATTATTTTTACTTGTAGTACAACTGACAAGGGGTCCAAGGGATCCCTATACAAGATCAAAGTATAGGGGGGCGTCCACACCCTCCACCAGATTACCTGCACCCCCACTGGTTGAGAGGGTGCAAAAAAGCCTGGTGCTCCTCCACTGGATCTGTGCTGAAGGATGTAGGAGCTGGTAATTACTAGGGCCTTGTGCAAGATTTTTGCCAGGTGCATTGGGTTGGTAACCTTTAAGGGAGCTGGGCTATGCTTTGCTGAATCACCCAGTTTTTGGCATGTGCTAAATTTTTTTTTTTTTTTTTTTACATTCAGTGACTATTTCTGTAAAATGTCAGGGCAGCCTATTCATTTTAATAGGTGCCCACCTGTTGCCATATTTACTGAAACCTCTGTCATACCGAGCCTCCTGAAGACAGATACACTTTAAAGTGTGACTTCACATTTAATAACTGTACGATAAAGGTTAGAAGAAGATTCCGTAAAGGTGACACCATATATTGGAAAAGTGTAGCTTCTAAAAGACTGGTGGCTTATAGCCACTGTGAGCCGTATACTACCTATTGCTCATATACGAGCAGAGCAAATCTTGTTGTTTTGATGTTGTGTGCTCTTCCTGTCAGGTTTCTTGAGGTGACACGCAGAGATCATGAAAGTTCACGGCATCACAAGGTGAAACCACTCGCCCTCATTTCCTGGTTCTTACAGAGTTACATCTGTTCATGCACTCCTCACTGACTTCCTCAATAATACTGTAACTGACACCTTTGAGCTGTTTCAAGCTTTTTGCTTTGCCTTCCAAATTTTCCTATTGCTCAGTGAAATATTACACTGGGGGCAAACGCAAAACAACCAGACAACCATATAAAGTCATATGTGAGCGACTGCTTCCTCAGCTTCTACAGGGGCTGGGTCTTTTTCCAGTTGAGTTACGGCTGTTTCACACCTATTCTTTACATTTTTTAGTTTAGCAAACTAGAGGCACATCATCGTTCTTTATGTCCAGCGGGCTTGTTTACATCAATTCCTTCACAATACCACTTCATTCCTGGGACTAAATATAAAACCTAATGCTATGCAATGTAGTTTCCTATAATTCGTGCCCTAAAGCAATCCTTGACCCTGACAATCCCAATAATGTTTTGGTGAGTTCCTCTAAAGAAAAAAAAACAGGAGCACACAGCTGCATGGTCCAGAACGCAGCCACTAGGCCCAGAGACTGCCAACTTTTCACTAACCTGCTACCAGAGGAAGCAAGGCCAGTGAGACTGTTCCATAGGAGACGAGAGTTTGGCGGTGCACTTTCAGTAAGCTTTATAGACTAGTTTTGAAAACCTATGATAGAAAAAATGAAAACATGTGCACTGATGCATACCCACGTGGGGTAGGAATTTCCCATTAGCTGATCACTTGAAAGTAAATCTGTATTGCTGATGAGATATAAAGATATATATGGTTTAATTTAATCCAGCTAAATATGCAATATTTTACCACACCAACCGCACTTACCTATCCGGCTTACAACAACTGGGATACTAGTTGATTTTGGTGCTGCTCAATGAAGTGAATAGTTTACCAAAAAAGTTTCTGTGCAATTCCTTCATCCACAGATAAGTTCCACAGCTTTGAGTTGGGGAATCCCACTTTATAAATCTTAAAGAAATAACAGCCCATATGACTAGGTCACACAGGCACAGCAGATAACACCCCAACCCCAATTTAAAAGAAAGTAAAAGATTACATTTCCTGACTGAAGCGTCAACTTCTATTCATGAGGACATGGATTGTATGTCTTTTACAAGCTCTTCACTTACCTACAATAGTTTCTCTGAGCAACTGTAAACACAAAGAACACCATTTCTATACCTTAGAATTCTTGGTTTTTGGTCATTGCCATGTCTTAAGGGAAAATGATGCCATGATGGTGGTTAAGTAGTTACTTACCTGGTCTATGCAATCAGGATTTTTACCCCCTAGAAGCCGGTATGTTTGGCACTCTCATTATTCATGATACTTTGTAAACCAGTTATACAGGGCTTGGCTTTTTTAGTGAGTGCCGAACTAGGTAAGTATTTTTTTGTTTTAGGGAAAAAATGGAAATATGGGCATTTTTTATTTCTGGCACATGGACCTTGTAGGTCCACCTTAACAGATGCATTTTGGTGTGAACATCTCCTTAGATAACAATCACAGAAATGTATATGCCCCTGTGCGCTGGGTGCACTACTGTCCTGCGCCACCTTACACAGCTTGCAGGTTCTGCGCCTCAGTCGGATCGTTCAGTTTCCCCTGCGGCTTTAGGCTTAGACTTGTCGAAATGGTATACCCCATGGATGGGGTTCCTCCTTCAAATGTGGCGGACAGTGTGTCTCGGTTGGAGAGCATGGTCAGTGACCTTCATCAGCCGGGGCATCCTGAGTCTGTCTCTGCCTTTCCAGACGGGAAGGTTACCGTCAAGTGTAGGCATATTCAGATGGAGTCCTCTGAGGACTCTAGCTCCTACACTGAGGACCTATTTTAGGGTTCAGGATCTAGTTCCGGTTGGTTGAAGGGGGGGTGTCGTCCGGCAGCGGAGAGAAACCAGAAGCAGTGCATGCGCCGGGGTACCCTCCAGATCACTCGACAGATCAGATTGAGGAGCTTATTGAGGCAATATTGGAGGTTCTGCAGCTCGCTACTCCTCTCCCAAAGCAGCAGAAGAAGAATGAACCCTACAAGCGCCAGAAGGTCAGGCAGGTTTTTCCCAAGCTTGCCCATGTTGACAGGCTGGTGGCAAAGGAGTGAGAGAAACTGGATAAGCTTCCATCTCTTCCTAAGGTCCTGGATAGCAAGTACCCTTTTCCGGAGGAAGCGATCAGGGTTTGGTCTGTGCCACTTGAGGTAGATGAACCGGTGTTGGGTCTGGCTCGGCACACCATTATCTCTACTTCAGAGCAGTCTTGAGAGACCTGGCGGATAGGAGGTTGAACCAACTGGTCTGGCATGCGTTTTCCATGGTAGGCAAGGATAAAGCAGCAGAGGAGGCATTTGCAACATGGAGGTTTGCACTCCTCTGCACTTCGCTTGAACTCATTCGCTATGGAGGTCTTCAGATACAGTGTGCTGGCTATGGATGATTTGGTGCGTCTGGTGGCTAGGGGGCTGGCCTTGCTTTTCAGGGAGTCGTCTTTTCGGTGAGCCTCTGGATGACCTGATCCGGAAGGCCACTGGTTGGAAGTCGACTAGGCTTCCACAAAATTGGAAATTGAGGACATCGTTTCACAGGTTGCCGAATTTTCGCCCCTTCTGGAAGTTCAGAGGTTCTACAGATTTCAGATGCCACGAGGAGTTTTTGGGTAAGTGAAAGACCGCAAGGGGCCAGCTGTCCCAAGCTCTCAGCCAAGCCCTCTCAGTGTTGACGGGACAACCTCATCCGATCAGGTAGGGCAGGGACGGCTTTTGCATTGGCGCCAGTGTGGAGGGAACGGATACCTGACGCCTGGGTCCGAAAGGTTGTTTCGACCGGGTGCAAGATCGGTCCAAGCCTTCCCGCGTCACGGAAAGGATGACTACCCACGTCTGTGCGATAGAGCTCCTGCTGGACCGGGAAGTTGTAGTACCTGTGCCCCCTTCAGGGCGGGGCTGTGGCTTCTACGCAATACTATTCATCAGTTCGGTTGATCCTGGACCTCCAACATCTGAACAGTTATGTTTTGGTGCAGAAGTTCCACATGCAATATCTAAGGTCGGTCCTGGCGCCGCTGCAACAGGGGGATTTTCTGGCCACAATGGACATAAAGGATGCTTATCTGCATGTCCCGATCTTCTTGGGTCACCAACAATACCTGTGCTTTGCGGTGGGTGCCTGACACTTCCAGTTAGTGGCACTGCCTTTTGGACTGTCCACTGCCTCGCGAGTGTTCACGAAAATCTTGGCGGTAGTGATGGCACTCCTGCACATCACCCCATACCTGGACGACATGCTCATCCGAGCCCCATCTCTGGCTGAGGAACTGTGGGATGTTCGGATGGTCCTCTCCACGCTTGAACTTTTCGGATGGGTGATCAATTACACCAAGTCCCAGGTTGCTCCCTTTTTAGGTATGGTATTGGATACTCGATGGGCATAAATCCTTCCTGCAGAAGTGCACAGCTCTTCAGGAGGCAGTAAGGTTGCTGCTGACAGACGAACATTCCACAATCAGGCAGGGCATGTGTTTCCTTGGCTTGATGGCGTGGAGTGGAACTGTATGCCCAGTTCCACTCCAGGCCTCTACAAATGCTGCTCCTATCAAAATGGCGCAGGACTGTGCAGACGTTGGAAAGTTGTTTCATCTTGGTGGACAGTGCCCGATGATCCCTGAATTGGCAGCTGTCGCTGGTAGTGAGTCGATCTTTCCTGCCAGTCCGGTGGGTCATCCTGACCACAGATGTCATTCTGATTGTTTGGGGTGGTGTTCTGGACAACCAAGCCGATTATTCGAGCAGGGAGACGGTGAATGGTCCCTTCACCAGGACGTGTTTCAAGCCCTCTGTGACTGGTGGTATCGGCCTACACTGGCCCAGAAGGGTGTGGTTCGCGGATCTAGTCAGCCTGGTGGTGGAGCCCCTGTGGCGACTCACCATTTGCTCAGATCTTCTGCGGCACCCCAGTTCTCCAGCGATGGCTTTAGTGGCTTGGCTGTTGAGACAAGCATATTGGCATAGAGGGGTTTGTCCGATGCTGTAATTCGGACCTTGGTTCAAGCATGAAAACAGTCATCCTCTAGAATTTACTACAGTACTTGGATGGTCTTCGTGTCTTGTTGCGAATTTTAGGGCCATTACTGTAAGAGGTGCTCGATATCAACATTTTGGAACTCCTCTAGCAAGGTCTGGACACTGCCTTCAGCCCACGACTCTTAAGGGCCTCTGCAGCGGCCGATAGTCCCACCCTGGGATCTTGATCTGGTCCCCCCTTTGAACCCATGGCAGAGGCTCCCTGACAATGCTAATGTTGAATGTGACCCTTCTAGTGGTGATCACCTCCACCTGGCAGGTTTCAGATCTGGCAGAGTTCTCGATCACCCTTTTTGGTGCTGTATGATGACAAAGTGGTGTTTCTTGTGACGCAGGAATTTTTGCCCAAGGTGGTCTCTGCCTTCCATCTTAATCAGGAAATAGTGCTACCCTCTCACCATAAGGAGCGACTCCTGCATTCCCTCGATGGTCAGGGCATTAAAGTATTACTTGGCCTTTACTCGAGAGATATGTAAGAAGGATGTCTTGATCGTGATCCCGGAAGGGCCCAAGGAGGGGCTTGGCGGCTGCCAGGTACACGCTTAGCAGATGAATCAGGCAGGTGGTCATACATGCCTAGCCCTGCAAGGAGAAGTCCTTCTGAGTCACTCCACCAGGGCGATTACCACATCTTGGGCTTTCCGACACCAGGCTTCGGTGGAACAGGTCTGCAAGGCGGCGACCTGGTCGTCTCTCCACACCTTCACCGGGTTTTTACATGATGGCAGGGCATCGGCCGATGGCGTCAGTGACTGTTGTTGCTTTCTACATGGTTTTACTTTGTTGCACTGTTTCTAGTTGCATGCTGTGGCTGCACTGCTTTTTAATTAACTGAGGAGATAATGCCACAGCCTGTCCTCTAGGCCGGGAGGAGCTAGTTTTTTTCTATCTTGCAGTCCCCGTCTATGGCTGAGATTAACCCAAGTCGTGCCTGGTCGTGCCCTAGAATGGAAGAGGATGAGAAAAGATATTTACCGGGGAGTAAACAAATTTCCCTTTATTAGATGCTCCACCAAACTTTTCATGCAGCTGTTCTAATTCCTGTTCAGATGCCCAGGTTGTTTTTAAATTAAGGTTGCGTCCTTTTGTGGTTGTATGAGAAGTTTGATTCATATTTTTGATCACTAAAATGGATTTTAGTTTCTCACCATATAATCATTTTCTTGAAGCTTCATGAAAGACACGGCTTTCACCCTGTTTGGTGGCTGCACCCTAACACAGCTAGACTGATTTTTGGATAGGGAGTTGTTTGTGTGGGTGGTTTTCAAGATAGTACTGTTTGCTACAAACTGAGGCATCACTTTCAGGTAAGATTAGGTACCCAGTAGTAAAACAGCGTTATCAAGTGCCCATCTTCCCGGTGGGTGGTTTGACTTTCATTAAATTTTCAAAAAATATGTAAGTTACTAAAATCCGATTTCTGCAATGGAAGCCTCTTTGTGCAGAACCAACAGAAACAATTACATTTAAAAATATTTTGAATTTATGATCCTGAATTCTAATGGGATGTCTCAGCCCCCTGGAACGATAATTCAGTTGAAGTAAATAATTCAGTAGTTCCTCTTTAATACATCATTGATTGTACAGAAGGTTTCAGGGTAATTTCATGTCAGGCTAAATTGTCTGTAAACAAGGAACATTAAAAGGGAAGAACAGTGTTTATCTTAATGCTCGAGTCCTTTGCCAGATTAAAAAAAAGAAAGCATTCCAAGTTCTTCTTGCAGGCTATTCCGCCTTTTTAATAACATAACTTTAGCTTGTTCTAATGACTTGCGGTACACATTCTGTAATTACATTTCCCGGTACTGACTGTATTGTACCTGTTCTACCTTCCCTAGCATCTGGCTCAAAGGAAACCCCAGATAACAGAGATCTTTGTGGCTGCTTTCACCAGCTGCACGTTCAGAACAAAATGGCAGAATAAGAGAATGTACTGTTTTGGTTTAGTTCATTAATTGACTTGGCCGTGCCAGGGTACACCATGATGTGTCCTAACGAGCACTGGAAACATTACCACCGATTTCCATTATGCTGTAAAAGTGGAACTTTGAAAAACTTGGCAAACCAGCAACTCCTACTGTTTCTTTAGCACCTGCAAAATGACAAATGCATAGATATATTGGTCTTCCTACACGTATCAGCCAGTGGGTTTAAACTTTTACCTTTATCTTCCCATCTCCCTTGTTGGTTTGGGGTGTTTTCATTTTTTATATATTTTGAAATGTGTTTTTTATGTGGATTGTTTTGCTACAATAAATTGAGATTTTGATGATATGTAGTGGTGCTCCTATAGCAGCGATACTTAACTGGTGGACCAGGGTTCTAATGCGGACCTCGGTACCAGATTTCCAAACCCCTGCCCTGACAACACTGCACTTAGTTGCTTCTGTGTTGCCATGCTCAGAGCTGCCCCCTTGATCGGCGACGTGGTGCTTAGTCTCTCTGCCAATGTCATGGCATCCTGGCACCTAGCATTGCAATATGAAGTACTGCACAGGCGGCATTGCAAGGTAAAAGGAAAACTTTGTTGCTTGGACCCTTTGCCCCATCCAATCCTTTCCCCCCACCCCAGCTCAGCCCCATCAATCCCTGTTCCAACATCTTGTTCCCCCAGCTCTGTCCCATCCTTCCCTGTGCCCTGAGCTCTCCCCATCCATCCTTCCCTGTTCCCTCAACTCTGCCCCGTCCATCCCAGTTTTGCCCATCCAATCCCTGACCTCCCAGCTTTGCAAATCCATTACTTTTTCTTCCAGCCCTGGCCATCTACCCCTCCCCTCAGCTCTGCTTATTCCATCCTATACTTTTAGTTCTGCCCATCCATCCCTTCTCCCAGCTCTCTCTATCCCTCCCTGCCCTTCCTGTTCTGTCTATCCATCCCTCTTCCTCCCAGGTTCTCTCACATTCATCCCTCTCCCCCGAGCCCTATCCGTCCTTGTTACCAGACCTTATTGCCAGTAACATTTTGGGCCCTAGTCCCACCTGTACACGGCCCGCACAGAATGCACGAGGGGGGGGGGGCTAAAGCAGTGTGCAGCATGCCAGAGCTGTAGGTTTTCTGGGGCCCAAAAAAATGTATATATATATATATATATATATATATATATATATATATACATTAGGGAGCAAAATGGCAAACCACAGGCAACACTACAAACTCCAACAAAAAGTTCACTTTATTGCTCCAGAAAAATAAGGTTCCATTGGGTTACAGCATGCACCGAAACACAAACATAAATAAATAAGTCCTACTGGGCAAAATCTTGTATTGAGTGTTACAGGTCATCTGTAGCTCAGGCTGCATCCACTCATTATCTTATTTAAGACTTCTCCTTAAACCAAACTTTTATGACCTATTTGTACGGCGTGATTATCGAGCGAGCAATTGATAAAGCGACTGCAATTACCGTATTTTTCACCCTATAGGACCCACCTGCACATAGGACGCACCTAGGATTTGGAGGAGTAAAAAAAAAAAAAGAAAATAAATATTCTGAACTAAATGTTGTGCTAAAACACTGTCCCCCCAAGAACCCAGAATCCCACCATTACAGGCAGAGGGGCATTCTCCTCGGAGCGACAGATACAGCTGCTTCTGCTGCTTCTTCTCCACGGCACCAGCACACACAGAGCGAACACCCGGCTCCGTACAGCGGTGGGCGTGGCCGACGCCCGAGCCTGGTGTTCACTCTCTGTGACGAAAAACACGGTAAATGGTAATCGCTCCATGGAAACGGCCACTGCGATCAGACGATGCACAAGAATTGGTTGATTGCCAATCATATCGTTCTGGTTGACCCAAAAAATTCTTGTTCATCACTTAATGATTGGAATGTAGAAACAGAAGTTGCCCACAAAAAATGTGTTTTGCTGTATGAGGCATGATAGGGTCCATTCACATTTAGTTATGCCAATGTCTGCTATCATTAAACTGTACACTATACTTACAAATGGGTAGCATTTTCATCACTTCCACCAAAACCCAGATGCGTGAGACTGCACAAATGTGACTTCTTATTTTCACACACACAGCGTGCTTTACACCACTCTAGCTGGTGCCTAATATTATGCATGGTTCTGTAAAGCTTATTTGAAGATAGATGGCCCTATAAAGCCAGTTTATGAAGCTTCTGACAAACTGGTTTACCATAGATTCCAGAGACACTTTGGCACTTGGTGGTGTGCACTCTCGTGTAAAAATTTTAAGCCCTCGGTGGTCCCATTCTGTCAGCTTGCGTTGCCTGCTGTTTCATGCTTGATCTATTGTTGCCTCTAGACATTTTTACTGCACACCAATAGAAATAATGGATGATGGGGGTAGCTCAAAAAGGGTAGAAATGTGAAGAATCATTTTGTCACATAGAACCCTGGAATGCCAAATCAAGAATCAATCAGTATGACCCATTTTACTAACAAATTGCATGAATTATTATTTCCTTGTCCGTATTAATATTCCAATCTTAAACATTTTCCCTGTTCTCCAGATGTAATTATTTCATAAATATTTGTATTTTAGGTCTAGCTGTACTTTTCCCTGCTAGGATATTATTATATTGGTGAATAGGGATGTGGAATAGGTAAGAACCCTTTGCTACATTAAGTTTTGTTATTCATGTCTTCTAAAGCTTGTTGCTTGATGACCTCTTTTGCTTGTATTTCAGTCCTTTTTTTCTGCAGTCTGAGTGCAGTTCATAAAGAAATAAATCAATTGTCCTTGCTTTCTTTACAGGAAAATATGCAAGGCATGCTTTATGTTCTTTTCCACACCTTAAGGCATAAGGTTAAGACTTTGCTTTTATGAAGGTAATTCATACTACACAGTCATGTGCTTTTGAGTAACAAGAAGCCTTTGAAATATTTGTGGCATGCCCAATGGAAAGCATATTGAAGGTGCCAGAGCTAGGGGACCCTGAAGAGCCTTGCCACACAAAGCCTTTCAGTTGCAAAACAAAGGACTATTACAAAAGCTACGCAATAGTGGCAATTGTGTGGAAACTGGAACCTTCTTATTATCGTTAATATATATTTTTTTGCCTGATCCTGCTTTTGCCCCAACTAGTTCTTATATTAAATAAATATACCATAGTTCTGAGTAGATATATGTATGATGGGGGGGATGCATTTGTGTGAACTAAAAGGTATGCCCTACTAAGCCTTTACTTATCCAGCTTGGTAATACCCGCAACCCTAACCCAGCCTGAACTTGTCTTCAGTGTTTTGGCTTTGTTGTATAATGTAGACTTTTACTACCAATAGATTTGCATTTGTGTCAATTCATTGAACTTGAGTTGGTGAATTGGTCTTTTAATGAGCAGGCTCATTTACAGCTAGCCTTTTATTTGTCAGCTGCTATAGATTTCCCCTGCAAAAATAAAGAACTAAATAAATATAAAAATTTATTTAGCTAACATTTATTTTCAAGACTCTCCTGGAACCTTATTGTAAACCAACCAAGGTCACTAGGTTCATTTGTTGACCTCTTTTGAGCTGGACAATTGTCAGGTCTGTTGTGCTAACTGCCACAATAATACCTACACTTACTAAGTACGTGGCCTGGGGATGCTAGCTCGAAGTGGCCCATGCTGTCTATGCCTTTTTAGAACTTCAAGCCTTCTAGGAAAGGATTTAGAATTCCTGCTTAAGAATATTAAGATGCCATGATACTTTATAGGAAGCTGGATCCTCCTGAGAGGAGAAAGCCCCATTTAGAGGCAGGGCCACTTTAGTATCAAGACTAGAGATGAGCGAACTTTTGAAAAATTCGATTCGACTGATTCGCCGAATTTTCCGACAAAAATCGTTTCGACCCGAATAAATTCGCGACGAATCGCTATTAAAAACGGCTATTTCTGAGCCTCCTACAGCCTCAATAGGGTTGTAAACCATTCAGCCTTGCTGTAACACGCACAGGATGCGTGCTGGGTTTGTTAAATAATACTTTGAAGAAATATCACATGCAGATCAGAGGCATCGCTAATAGAATCGCAGAGCGGCACAATTGCAGAGAGTTGAAGTGGCATCACTATGAGGGGCAGAAGGAGCCCAAATATACACTGGAGTTGGCCTCAGGAGCCCAAAAATTGGATGAATCACACCCTGGAGTTGGCAGAAGTTGGCAGCAGCAGCAGGAGCCCAAATATACACTGGAGTTGGCTTCAGGAGCCCAAAAATTGGATGAATCACACCCTGGAGTTGGCAGAAGTTGGCAGCAGCAGGAGCAGGAGCCCAAATATACACTGGAGTTGGCCTCAGGAGCCCAAAAATTGGATGAATCACACCCTGGAGTTGGCAGAAGTTGGCAGCAGCAGCAGCAGGAGCCCAAATATACACTGGAGTTGGCCTCAGGAGCCCAAAAATTGGATGAATCACACCCTGGAGTTGGCAGGAGTTGACAGTAGTAGCAGCAGGAGCCCAAATATACACTGGAGTTGGCCTCAGGAGCTCAAAAATTGGATGAATCACACCCTGGAGTTGGCAGAAGTTGGCAGCAGCAGCAGCAGCAGGAGCCCAAATATACACTGGAGTTGGCCTCAGGAGCCCAAAAATTGGATGAATCACACCCTGGAGTTGGCAGAAGTTGGCAGCAGCAGCAGCAGGAGCCCAAATATACACTGGAGTTGGCTTCAGGAGCCCAAAAATTGGATGAATCACACCCTGGAGTTGGCAGGAGTTGACAGTAGTAGCAGCAGGAGCCCAAATATACACTGGAGTTGGCTTCAGGAGCCCAAAAATTGGATGAATCACACCCTGGAGTTGGCAGGAGTTGACAGCAGCAGCAGCAGGAGCCCAAATATACACTGGAGTTGGCTTCAGGAGCCCAAAAATTGGATGAATCACACCCTGGAGTTGGCAGGAGTTGACAGCAGCAGCAGCAGGAGCCCAAATATACACTGGAGTTGGCTTCAGGAGCCCAAAAATTGGATGAATCACACCCTGGAGTTGGCAGCAGCAGCAGCAGGAGCCCAAATATACACTGGAGTTGGCTTCAGGAGCCCAAAAATTGGATGAATCACACCCTGGAGTTGGCAGCAGCAGGCAGCAGCAGCAGGAGCCCAAACATTACTTTAAAGAGACCCTGGAGTTGGCTTCAGGAGCCCAAAAATTGGATGATTCACACCCTGGAGTTGGCAGCAGCAGCAGCAGGAGCCCAAATATACACTGGAGTTGGCTTCAGGAGCCCAAAAATTGGATGAATCACACCCTGGAGTTGGCAGGAGTTGACAGTAGCAGCAGCAGGAGCCCAAATATACACTGGAGTTGGCTTCAGGAGCCCAAAAATTGGATGAATCACACCCTGGAGTTGGCAGGAGTTGACAGTAGCAGCAGCAGGAGCCCAAATATACACTGGAGTTGGCTTCAGGAGCCCAAAAATTGGATGAATCACACCCTGGAGTTGGCAGGAGTTGACAGTAGCAGCAGCAGGAGCCCAAATATACACTGGAGTTGGCTTCAGGAGCCCAAAAATTGGATGAATCACACCCTGGAGTTGGCAGGAGTTGACAGCAGCAGCAGCAGGAGCCCAAATATACACTGGAGTTGGCTTCAGGAGCCCAAAAATTGGATGAATCACACCCTGGAGTTGGCAGGAGTTGACAGCAGCAGCAGCAGGAGCCCAAATATACACTGGAGTTGGCTTCAGGAGCCCAAAAATTGGATGAATCACACCCTGGAGTTGGCAGAAGTTGGCAGCAGCAGCAGCAGGAGCCCAAATATACACTGGAGTTGGCTTCAGGAGCCCAAAAATTGGATGAATCACACCCTGGAGTTGGCAGCAGCAGCAGCAGGAGCCCAAATATACACTGGAGTTGGCTTCAGGAGCCCAAAAATTGGATGAATCACACCCTGGAGTTGGCAGAAGTTGGCAGCAGCAGCAGGAGCCCAAACATTACTTTAAAGAGACCCTGGAGTTGGCTTCAGGAGCCCAAAAATTGGATGATTCACACCCTGGAGTTGGCAGCAGCAGCAGCAGGAGCCCAAATATACACTGGGGTTGGCTTCAGGAGCCCAAAAATTGGATGAATCACACCCTGGAGTTGGCAGCAGCAGCAGCAGGAGCCCAAATATTACTATAAAGAGACACTGGGGTTGGCTTCAGGAGCCCAAAAATTTGATGAATCACACCCTGGAGTTGGCAGCAGCAGGAGCCCAAATATTACTTTAAAGAGACACTGGGGTTGGCTTCAGGAGCCCAAAAATTGGATGAATCACACCCTGTGGAGAGTCATGTGGAGAAAAAGTAGCTTAGTTAGTAATATCTACATAAAATTATGAATAAACAAATGCAAAAGTATTGCCAAAGTGAAGTTTTGTTTGAGGGTGTGTTTCCACCTTTTAATTAAATCAGAAACAAGAAGGTATCATTGCCTCTGACTAATTAGCCCTCAAAAATTCTTGGAATTTTTAATCTGGAATCATGTCTGATCCGTCTTATCCGAAGAATATTAATAAAAAGTAAGAGTAACGGAAAGGATTTTTTATCAATACTTACTTGTGGTCCGATGCGGAGGAATGTCTGTAACTGGAGAGCAGCGCCTTAAATCTGTTTTGCACGATCCATCTTTCTTTAGTGTAGGTCTGGCCCCGTCATCAATCTACTGGAATACATCAGGCATTGTTGGGAGGAAAGCTTGGATGATCCATGCGCCATTCATTTCCACGCAGGGCAGTCTCTGGAAAAAAAAAGTCTGTATAAACCAGGGTCTTTTTCATATAAAAACAAATGGTTATTCTTGCTTGTAAACCATATGTTCCACAGATTTACCAGTCATTGTGTCAGCCAATGAAGCAACTTTGTCTCGAAGTGCTGCAAAAGCAGTCCACTGCATCACAAGTGGCATCTGACACCCCCAGTCAACTGTCTGTCTGTTATGCTTTGGGTTCAGCTCCACTATCCATTGATGAAGATCTGATAATCATAAAATTCAGCAGCTACTGCCCAGCCAAGAAGTGGAGGAGACACTCGCCTCTTCTTCCAGTAGCCGGCAATTAGTGATGAGGAGAGTGTCGTGGGAGGAGGTGTTGCAAGCCGAGGTAGTGGAAGAGGGTCCCTGGAGTCTGCGGCGGTGGCGGCGGCAGCAGCAGCAGATTATTGCGGACTGTTGTTCGGAAAAATCAGCTACTCAGCGATGTGGCAGTGTTTCATGCAGCATCCTGGGGAGAAAAAGTAGGTTAGTTAGTGTATATACATAAAATTATGAATAGACAAATGCAATAGTATTGCCAAAGTGAAGTTTTGTTTGAGGGTGTGTTTCCACCTTGTAATTAAATCAGAAACAACTAGCTATCATTTGCCTCTGAATAATTAGCCCTCAAAAATTCTTGGAATTTTTAATCTTGATGTCTGAGGGATTTCTCCTCTCAGACAGCGTCACCATAAGTCCAGCCTGCTGCATTACACTTGGAAGAACATCTTGTTTGCGCTGCGACAAGGAAGCCAAAGTCATGCGTCCTCACATGGCACACGTGTTCAGTCTAGTTTTTAAGTCTTGCCCCCATCTGAAAGAACAACAGGAAAGAAAGTTAGCATGCACTTCTGGCACTCCTACACCACGAAGCACAACCCTATTGAGCCTCAGCGTCACAACGGTGTACCCCACCATAGTCTGATTTGCGATGTTTCCACCCGTTGGAATTCCACCCTCCATATGCAGGATCCACTATAGCAGTGGTCCCCAACCCTGTCCTCAAGGCCCACCAACAGGCCAGGTTTTGCAGATCTCCACAAAGATGCACAGGTGGAGTAATTAGTGCAGCTGCAGAGCAATAGAGCTGGCTATTTGGAGATCCAAAAAACATGACTTGTTGGTGGGCCTTGAGGACAGGGTTGAGGACCACTGCACTATAGGAACAGAGAAAAGCCATCACGGATTTCTGGATGATCCAAACGGATAGGGGGACACCTGTGTAAATTCAATGTAAACCATTGGCAGCTCATACGTGACACCGACCGTTTGCTCAGGCCCTTTGAGGAAGCTACGTTATTAGTCAGTTGCCAGGACTATGAGATGAACGATGAGATTCCACTGCTTCATGTACTACAACACATGTTGGAAACCATGGCTGGTCAGGGCACTGGAGACATGGCACATACATTTCACAGCCACATGAAGCCTGTGGGGGCTGAAGTGGAGGAGGAGGAGGGGGTGGGGCAAAGCAAACCACAGTTTAGGTTTCACAAAATGACCATTTTATCTAGTCATCTGACAGAAGAGGAGGAGCAGGAGCAGCCACAGGAGCTAGAGGGTTGTGAGTAAGGTGAGACAGAGGACCCAGACACACCGTGGCAGTTTACAGTGGAGATGGAGACAGGTAGTCCCTCCGAGTCATTTGCACAAATGGCACGATGCATGCTCACATGCTTGCGTACTAGTGAGCGCAGAATTGTCTCCATTTGTCAGCGGGAAGACTTCTGGCTCTCCAACTTATTGGACCCTCGCTTCCGGCACAAAATGGGGGCATTTTTTACGCCCACTGAGAGGGAGGACAAACTGACCTACTACAGAGACATCCCACGTAGTCAGTTGGGCGATGTCTATCTGCGCCATGGCCCATACTCCCGCAGGTCTGACTCGGGGGGACCTCTGCGATCACCTTCCACTGCCATGGCTGCTGGGGGGGTGGAAGGAGCAGCAGCAGCAGCTCCATCAGCAGCAGCCTCAGTCTTCAGTCGCTAGTGAGTAGCTTTCTACACCCGCATAGTGAGTCTACTCATGAGCAGCAGGAAGACCTGGAGCTGGACCTCAAACAGCAGGTCATGTCATACCTTGACATGACCATGCCAACACACCTTCAAGATCCACTGGATTTGCTGGGAAGCCAAACTTGACTTGTGCCCGCAACTAGCAGAGTTTGCCCTGGAAAAGCTGTACTGGCCGGACAGTAGTTGATTTAGATGGCAACTGGGCTGCTCTATATAACGAAGCAAAATGGCAAATTTACCTCACTATATAAGCTATTGCCCCTCAGATTTACACAGGGGCTGCTCTATATTATGCTGCAAAATGGCAAATTAACCTCACAATATAAGCTATTGCAGCTCTATATAAATAAAAATAAATAAATAAAAAAAGGGCCTGTAGAAGCTTATTTAGTATAACAGATAGGGTGACATGTGCTGGTTTGGGATGCCCATATGGGCTAGTGTTTTGGCAGCAGTACAAAAACCAATGCAAAATGCAATAGCTTAATAAAGCTGATGCTGATCAACGCTTATTTAGTATAACAGATGGGGTGCAACATGCAGGTTTGGGATGCCCTGCGGCCTGGTGTATTTAAAGCAGACCAAAACCAATTCAAAATGCAATAACTTAATAAAGCTGAGGCTGTAGATGCTTATTTAGTATAAACAGGTAGGGTGCAAGGTGCAGCTTTGGGGTGCCCTGCGGCCTGGTTAAATGAAAGCAGTCAAAAAGGAAATGCAAACTGAAGTAGCTTAATGAAGCTGATGCTGATCAACGCTTATGTTGTATACCAGATAGGGTGCAAGGTGCAGCTTTGGGGTGCCCTGCGGCCTGGTTTATTAAAATCAGTCAAAAACAAGTGCAAACTGAAGTAGCCTGATCAACGCTTATGTTGTATAACAGATAGGTTTAAAATAGCATGTGCCTTGGGATGCCCGTGTGGCCTGTTATATTTCAAGCTGAACAAAAAGTAACAATAATCCAAGTATGAGACATCATTTTGACCTTCTTCACAGCGCCATACTTTGAAAAAAAAAAATTAATTTCATGCCGATCAATCCAAAGGTCAATGCCCCTAACAAAAATAGTGTTCGGCATAAGTTTTCCTTCTGGAAGGACGTAACCTTTAGTTTACATGGTTGTGGTAGTTTATCTTACAAATTGGGATACCACAGGCAGCAGTGTCATTGAAAGAGACAGATTGTAATGCAGGCCATACGCAAGCAGAGAAACTCAGGCTGCAACAGGCCTATTTAGTTTACATGGTTGGGGTAGGTTATCTTACAAATTGGGATACCCCACTGTATATGAAACCGAATATAAATGCACACCCAAAAGTGGACACTCAGCCTCCAAGAGGCCTGCTTAGTTTAAATAAGAGAGCTGCTTAGTATGGTAGGTAGGTTATGTTATGTTACAGAATGGGATGCCCCAAGCAGACTTGAGATCAGTATATATGCACACAGCAGCAGTGTGTTAGCAGGCTCATACAGGCCAAATTTCTTTAAATAACTGTGCAGCTTACAGTTAATGCAGAGGCTAATGGTATGTTACAGAATGGGATGCCCCAAGCTGACTTGAGATCAGTATATATGCACACAGCAGCAGTGTGTTAGCAGGCTCATACAGGCCAAATTTCTTTAAATAAATGTGCAGCTTACAGTAAATGCAGAGGCTAATGGTATGTTACAGAATGGGATGCCCCAAAGCAGACTTGAGATCAGTATATATGCACACAGCAGCAGTGTGTTAGCAGGCTCATACAGGCCAAATTTCTTTAAATAAATGTGCAGCTTACAGTAAATGCAGAGGCTAATGGTATGTTACAGAATGGGATGCCCCAAAGCAGACTTGAGATCAGTATATATGCACACAGCAGCAGTGTGTTAGCAGGCTCATACAGGCCAAATTTCTTTAAATAAATGTGCAGCTTACAGTAAATGCAGAGGCTAATGGTATGTTACAGAATGGGATGCCCCAAAGCAGACTTGAGATCAGTATATATGCACACAGCAGCAGTGTGTTAGCAGGCTCATACAGGCCAAATTTCTTTAAATAAATGTGCAGCTTACAGTAAATGCAGAGGCTAATGGTATGTTACAGAATGGGATGCCCCAAAGCAGACTTGAGATCAGTATATATGCACACAGCAGCAGTGTGTTAGCAGGCTCATACAGGCCAAATTTCTTTAAATAAATGTGCAGCTTACAGTAAATGCAGAGGCTAATGGTATGTTACAGAATGGGATGCCCCAAAGCAGACTTGAGATCAGTATATATGCACACAGCAGCAGTGTGTTAGCAGGCTCATACAGGCCAAATTTCTTTAAATAACTGTGCAGCTTACAGTTAATGCAGAGGCTAATGGTATGTTACAGAATGGGATGCCCCAAGCAGACTTGAGATCAGTATATATGCACACAGCAGCAGTGTGTTAGCAGGCTCATACAGGCCAAATTTCTTTAAATAACTGTGCAGCTTACAGTTAATGCAGAGGCTAATGGTATGTTACAGAATGGGATGCCCCAAAGCAGACTTGAGATCAGTATATATGCACACAGCAGCAGTGTGTTAGCAGGCTCATACAGGCCAAATTTCTTTAAATAAATGTGCAGCTTACAGTAAATGCAGAGGCTAATGGTATGTTACAGAATGGGATGCCCCAAAGCAGACTTGAGATCAGTATATATGCACACAGCAGCAGTGTGTTAGCAGGCTCATACAGGCCAAATTTCTTTAAATAAATGTGCAGCTTACAGTAAATGCAGAGGCTAATGGTATGTTACAGAATGGGATGCCCCAAAGCAGACTTGAGATCAGTATATATGCACACAGCAGCAGTGTGTTAGCAGGCTCATACAGGCCAAATTTCTTTAAATAACTGTGCAGCTTACAGTTAATGCAGAGGCTAATGGTATGTTACAGAATGGGATGCCCCAAGCAGACTTGAGATCAGTATATATGCACACAGCAGCAGTGTGTTAGCAGGCTCATACAGGCCAAATTTCTTTAAATAACTGTGCAGCTTACAGTTAATGCAGAGGCTAATGGCATGTTACAGAATGGGATGCCCCAAAGCAGACTTGAGATCAGTATATATGCACACAGCAGCAGTGTGTTAGCAGGCTCATACAGGCCAAATTTCTTTAAATAAATGTGCAGCTTACAGTTAATGCAGAGGCTAATGGTATGTTACAGAATGGGATGCCCCAAAGCAGACTTGAGATCAGTATATATGCACACAGCAGCAGTGTGTTAGCAGGCTCATACAGGCCAAATTTCTTTAAATAACTGTGCAGCTTACAGTTAATGCAGAGGCTAATGGTATGTTACAGAATGGGATGTCCCAAAAACCAGAGAGCACCTGGCAGGCAGCAGTAAGACTATGCACAGCAAAAGTGTCTTTATCATGCCTAATTTCAATTAGAATAGGTGCAAATGGTTAGGTTCTTAAATAGAGGCTGGTGTAGTCACAGAATGGGATGCCCTAAAAACCAGCAGTAAGTACACCTGGCAGGGACAAGTTGTGCTATGCCCAGCAAAAGTGTCTTTATCAGGCCTAATTTCAAATATGATAAGAGCAAATGCTTATATGGTCTTAAACAGAGGCTGCTTTAGTCACAGAATGGGATGCCCCGGGCAGGAATCGAGCTGGCAGGGTACAGTAGTGCTTTGGCCAGCAAAAGTGTCTTTATCAGGCCTAATTTCAAATATGATAAGAGCAAATGCTTATATGGTCTTAAACAGAGGCTGCTGTAGTCACAGAATGGGATGCCCCGGGCAGGAATCGAGCTGGCAGGGTACAGTAGTGCTTTGGCCAGCAAAAGTGTCTTTATCAGGCCTAATTTCAAATATGATAAGAGCAAATGCTTATATGGTCTTAAACAGAGGCTGCTTTAGTCACAGAATGGGATGCCCCGGGCAGGAATCGAGCTGGCAGGGTACAGGAGTGCTTTGGCCAGCAAAAGTGTCTTTATCAGGCCTAATTTCAAATATGATAAGAGCAAATGCTTATATGGTCTTAAACAGAGGCTGCTTTAGTCACAGAATGGGATGCCCCGGGCAGGAATCGAGCTGGCAGGGTACAGGAGTGCTTTGGCCAGCAAAAGTGTCTTTATCAGGCCTAATTTCAAATATGATAAGAGCAAATGCTTATATGGTCTTAAACAGAGGCTGCTTTAGTCACAGAATGGGATGCCCCGGGCAGGAATCGAGCTGGCAGGGTACAGGAGTGCTTTGGCCAGCAAAAGTGTCTTTATCAGGCCTAATTTCAAATATGATAAGAGCAAATGCTTATATGGTCTTAAACAGAGGCTGCTGTAGTCACAGAATGGGATGCCCCAAATAGGAGTGCACCTGGCAGGGTCCAGTAGTGCTATGCCCAGCAAAAGTGTCTTTATCAGGCCTAATTTCAAATATGATAAGAACAAATGCTTATATGGTCTTAAACAGAGGCTGCTTTAGTCACAGAATGGGATGCCCCGGGCAGGAATCGAGCTGGCAGGGTCCAGTAGGCCTTTGGCCAGCAAAAGTGTCTTTATCAGGCCTGATTTCTATGAGAATAAGTGCAAATGTTTATTATGCTATTAAATAGAGGCTGCTTTAGTCACAGAATGGGATGCCAGTGCCACAAAAACCAGAGAGCATGCACAGCAAAAGTGTCTTTATCAGGCCTGATTTCTATGAGAATAAGTGCAAATGTTTATTATGCTATTAAATAGAGGCTGCTTTAGTCACAGAATGGGATGCCAGTGCCACAAAAACCAGAGAGCATGCACAGCAAAAGTGTCTTTATCAGGCCTGATTTCTATGAGAATAAGTGCAAATGTTTATTATGCTATTAAATAGAGGCTGCTTTAGTCACAGAATGGGATGCCAGTGCCACAAAAACCAGAGAGCATGCACAGCAAAAGTGTCTTTATCAGGCCTGATTTCTATGAGAATAAGTGCAAATGGTTATTATGCTATTAAATAGAGGCTGCTTTAGTCACAGAATGGGATGCCAGTGCCACAAAAACCAGAGAGCATGCACAGCAAAAGTGTCTTTATCAGGCCTGATTTCTATGAGAATAAGTGCAAATGTTTATTATGCTATTAAATAGAGGCTGCTTTAGTCACAGAATGGGATGCCATTGCCACAAAAACCAGAGAGCATGCACAGCAAAAGTGTCTTTATCAGGCCTGATTTCTATGAGAATAAGTGCAAATGTTTATTGTGCTATTAAATAGAGGCTGCTTTAGTCACAGAATGGGATGCCAGTGCCACAAAAACCAGAGAGCATGCACAGCAAAAGTGTCTTTATCAGGCCTGATTTCTATGAGAATAAGTGCAAATGTTTATTATGCTATTAAATAGAGGCTGCTTTAGTCACAGAATGGGATGCCAGTGCCACAAAAACCAGAGAGCATGCACAGCAAAAGTGTCTTTATCAGGCCTGATTTCTATGAGAATAAGTGCAAATGTTTATTATGCTATTAAATAGAGGCTGCTTTAGTCACAGAATGGGATGCCATTGCCACAAAAACCAGAGAGCATGCACAGCAAAAGTGTCTTTATCAGGCCTGATTTCTATGAGAATAAGTGCAAATGTTTATTGTGCTATTAAATAGAGGCTGCTTTAGTCACAGAATGGGATGCCAGTGCCACAAAAACCAGAGAGCATGCACAGCAAAAGTGTCTTTATCAGGCCTGATTTCTATGAGAATAAGTGCAAATGTTTATTATGCTATTAAATAGAGGCTGCTTTAGTCACAGAATGGGATGCCAGTGCCACAAAAACCAGAGAGCATGCACAGCAAAAGTGTCTTTATCAGGCCTGATTTCTATGAGAATAAGTGCAAATGTTTATTATGCTATTAAATAGAGGCTGCTTTAGTCACAGAATGGGATGCCAGTGCCACAAAAACCAGAGAGCATGCACAGCAAAAGTGTCTTTATCAGGCCTGATTTCTATGAGAATAAGTGCAAATGTTTATTATGCTATTAAATAGAGGCTGCTTTAGTCACAGAATGGGATGCCAGTGCCACAAAAACCAGAGAGCATGCACAGCAAAAGTGTCTTTATCAGGCCTGATTTCTATGAGAATAAGTGCAAATGTTTATTATGCTATTAAATAGAGGCTGCTTTAGTCACAGAATGGGATGCCAGTGCCACAAAAACCAGAGAGCATGCACAGCAAAAGTGTCTTTGTCAGGCCTGATTTCTATGAGAATAAGTGCAAATGTTTATTATGCTATTAAATAGAGGCTGCTTTAGTCACAGAATGGGATGCCAGTGCCACAAAAACCAGAGAGCATGCACAGCAAAAGTGTCTTTATCAGGCCTGATTTCTATGAGAATAAGTGCAAATGGTTATTATGCTATTAAATAGAGGCTGCTTTAGTCACAGAATGGGATGCCAGTGCCACAAAAACCAGAGAGCATGCACAGCAAAAGTGTCTTTGTCAGGCCTGATTTCTATGAGAATAAGTGCAAATGTTTATTATGCTATTAAATAGAGGCTGCTTTAGTCACAGAATGGGATGCCAGTGCCACAAAAACCAGAGAGCATGCACAGCAAAAGTGTCTTTATCAGGCCTGATTTCTATGAGAATAAGTGCAAATGTTTATTATGCTATTAAATAGAGGCTGCTTTAGTCACAGAATGGGATGCCAGTGCCACAAAAACCAGAGAGCATGCACAGCAAAAGTGTCTTTATCAGGCCTGATTTCTATGAGAATAAGTGCAAATGTTTATTATGCTATTAAATAGAGGCTGCTTTAGTCACAGAATGGGATGCCATTGCCACAAAAACCAGAGAGCATGCACAGCAAAAGTGTCTTTATCAGGCCTGATTTCTATGAGAATAAGTGCAAATGTTTATTGTGCTATTAAATAGAGGCTGCTTTAGTCACAGAATGGGATGCCAGTGCCACAAAAACCAGAGAGCATGCACAGCAAAAGTGTCTTTATCAGGCCTGATTTCTATGAGAATAAGTGCAAATGTTTATTATGCTATTAAATAGAGGCTGCTTTAGTCACAGAATGGGATGCCAGTGCCACAAAAACCAGAGAGCATGCACAGCAAAAGTGTCTTTATCAGGCCTGATTTCTATGAGAATAAGTGCAAATGTTTATTATGCTATTAAATAGAGGCTGCTTTAGTCACAGAATGGGATGCCATTGCCACAAAAACCAGAGAGCATGCACAGCAAAAGTGTCTTTATCAGGCCTGATTTCTATGAGAATAAGTGCAAATGTTTATTATGCTATTAAATAGAGGCTGCTTTAGTCACAGAATGGGATGCCATTGCCACAAAAACCAGAGAGCATGCACAGCAAAAGTGTCTTTATCAGGCCTGATTTCTATGAGAATAAGTGCAAATGTTTATTGTGCTATTAAATAGAGGCTGCTTTAGTCACAGAATGGGATGCCAGTGCCACAAAAACCAGAGAGCATGCACAGCAAAAGTGTCTTTATCAGGCCTGATTTCTATGAGAATAAGTGCAAATGTTTATTATGCTATTAAATAGAGGCTGCTTTAGTCACAGAATGGGATGCCAGTGCCACAAAAACCAGAGAGCATGCACAGCAAAAGTGTCTTTATCAGGCCTGATTTCTATGAGAATAAGTGCAAATGTTTATTATGCTATTAAATAGAGGCTGCTTTAGTCACAGAATGGGATGCCATTGCCACAAAAACCAGAGAGCATGCACAGCAAAAGTGTCTTTATCAGGCCTGATTTCTATGAGAATAAGTGCAAATGTTTATTGTGCTATTAAATAGAGGCTGCTTTAGTCACAGAATGGGATGCCAGTGCCACAAAAACCAGAGAGCATGCACAGCAAAAGTGTCTTTATCAGGCCTGATTTCTATGAGAATAAGTGCAAATGGTTATTATGCTATTAAATAGAGGCTGCTTTAGTCACAGAATGGGATGCCAGTGCCACAAAAACCAGAGAGCATGCACAGCAAAAGTGTCTTTGTCAGGCCTGATTTCTATGAGAATAAGTGCAAATGTTTATTATGCTATTAAATAGAGGCTGCTTTAGTCACAGAATGGGATGCCTCACAGCAGACTTAAGATCAGTTCAGTATATATGCACAGTTAGTTACTATAAGCAGCCTGAAAACGCTAACAAAGGCTGGATGAAAAAAAAAAAATCTCCCTGTCACAGCCTCCGTTTTTCCTACCTTTCCCTGGCTTTCTGTCTGTCTCCTGTCTGTCTCCTGCCTGTCTCCTGCCTGTCTCCAGCCTGTCCCTGTCTGTCCCTGCCTGTCTAAGTGCCTCAGCTACACAGCGTTCTGTCTGTCACGAATGCAATAGAGAAATGAGGAAAAGCAAGATGGCCGCCGTTAAATACCGCTGTGTGACGTCACCGGGCTTGCTGGCTGCTGATAGGCTGCATGTGACTGCCCCAGCTTGCACTGGCGCGGGATACATGTCCAGACATGTCCCGCCCGCCATCTTAGAATGCCTGTAATGTAAATGAATGGATGTTAAAGGAAAACTTCGAGTGATCGAATCGCGGGGAAATTCGGATTCGATCCGAATCGAATTTTTCCTGAAATTCGGATCGAATCCGGGTTCGTCCGGATCGATTCGCTCATCCCTAATCAAGACAAGTAATCATGTTTTCCTAGTCAATTCATAAAAGGTCCATAACATCATACCACTTTACCCTGTAAGGCCATGGCACTCATTGAAGGCAGGTTTGGTATGAAGGGACAACTCACTTGACAGGTTCCTTGGATACTTGCTGGCATTCAGATCTTGCCTGATCAGTTCTTTTTTTCAACGTAACCTAAATTCTCCACTACGGTGGTTGGCTTTTTTGAGAGTAGTGAAGTATGTTCAGAAAAGCTCCTTTTACACCTGCTGAATAACTTAAAGAGGAACAAAACCCGGGAATTTGACTTTGCCAGTTTCCGTTCTGTGCCCCCGATTCGGAATGCCCTGCCAAACCCCCCAGTTTGCCCCTACTCACCTTTCCCAACTCCAACGCCTCATGCGCTGGCTCTCATCCGTGACTATGTTATTTGGCAGATGGCTCTCATTCACTTAAATAGGGAGCTGAATGGCTGGGGTGGGAGTGTGCGCACAATGCAGGGGATGCAGCAGTGTGCTTCCCTTTCAAAACAATGTGGGGTATTACACAGTAGGACGTCCCAATTCAGAATGCCCTGGAGAAAAACCCACGGCATGCCCTGGAATCTTTTAAATCCCGGGCTGGCTGCTAGTGGGTTTTGTTCTGCTTTAAAGTGGACCTAAACCCCACAGGGCTGCTGTGTATACCACACCTTTGGTATGCTGATTTGGAATACCCATTCACTTGAAACTCCTTGGAAACTCCTGAAATACAGAAAACTCACCTCCTGCCCAAACTTGCGGTGCCTCTTATGTATGGAAACCGTGACTACTGGTGGTCAGTAGTTTTCAAGGAGCAGGCATGTCCATTATTGTCCCACAGCTACAAGTCATTTTGTAGTGTCACTACAAGTGTCATTCTGCCACTGCACCAAGTCTGTTCAAATGATACCCCAACCTCTCCAGTGTTTACAAAATGTGCTGAATTTCACAGAGGGAACAAAATCTCTGAAAAAAGCGTGAGTAAAAAAAAAAGATGGCGCTGAATCAACTGTAATAGAAACAGAGAAACATAGAAGGTTGACGGCAGAAGGAGACCATACGGTCCATCTAGTCTGCCCTTATATGTATACTGTATGTACTCTTTATCTTAGGATAGATGTGTGCTTATCCCAGGCATGTTTAAATTCAGTGACTGTTGATTTTTCAACTACCTCTGCTGGAAGTTTGTTCCAAGCATCTACTACTCCTGTAAAATAATATTTTCTAACATTGCTCCTGATCTTCCCCCGACTAGCTTCAGGTTGTGCCCCTTGTTCTATCATTAAGTTTCTTCTTAAAAACACTTCCCTCCTGAACCTTATTCAATCCTTTCACATATTTAAAGGTCTCAATCATGTCCCCCCTCTCCCTTCTTTCCTCCAGACTGTACAAATTAAGTTCTTTAAGTAATGATATTTAATAATTTTGTTAGCTGTGCTTCCCCAAATAAATTAGAAAATAATAATAAAAGTACACCAAAATCAGTTCATGACTTTGGCACATGGCACTCAATAAGGATTGCCTATGCTGGGGTACCAAGCCAAGGTGTTTTTTTTTTGCCTTTCGCCTGAAAGTAACAGCATATGCATCTGTATGGAATCAGATGACATTCCCTCCGGCTTTAAAGGACAGTTCCTGGAGAAACAAGAATTTTGAAGTTCAGACTGCCCCAACCACTTTCTTCTGTCACAGCCTGTTGCAGCGTCAACAAAATCCCCACATGGTTCAATGGACCAGACAAACTCATTGGAGGGTGTTGAAGCAGTAAGTACAACCTGAATTTAAGCTTTCCAACTCCAACAACTAACAGACTTTAACCGCTAGGTTTTTAGTGAATACTGTACCAGATTCTTCTGTTAAATAGTTTTTTTTGTTAGGGGAACATATAATTTACAGAGCCTATAACATTGTATAGGCAAAGTGGCTGAACTTTAGTTTTTCCAAAAGTCTGGAGTTGGCTCAGCAGGTGCTAGAAAGACATCATGAGTGGTACTTGTGAAAATTAGGTCTACAGAGAGCTGTCTTTCAGTTACAAAACAAGTGGTATGCATTCCTCCGACATAATAAAACTGAGAATTTCATTTTTGTAAATGTTAAATAAAACAGGTTTCATGAGCAGCTGCGAGCGGTGTGCTACGTCTCCTTGTCCTCTACTGGCTCTCTTTTTTTTACTGTTGATCAGTTTTTTTCTTTGCACACTCAGCCTCAACCTTTCTCTCGTTTTTATTCTCCCAGCAAGTTCTCCTGCTTGATGGCTGTCCTGAAGTTAAATCGATTCATTATCCCTAGCTTTCCAGATGTTGGCAAATTGTATAGACTGTAGTGATAAGACTGAGCAACAGCTGGAAAGCCACATATTACACAGGAAGTGTAGGCTCACAGTTTTACAATATATTATCTAATCATCATCAGTAGTTTATAAAATAACACAAAACACTAACTTTTATCTGTGCACAATCTTTCATTAGTGATTATTGTAAAGCACTTCAAATCAATGACTTTGATTCAGAGCCTGGTGAAAAAAATGTACTTTTTTTTAGGAGAGAAAACTCCTAAAACCAGTGGGGAGATGATCAGGGCATGCATTAGAATTTTCGTGGTTTGAGGTGTGAGGAAATGATGGATGCTTGAGATGTTCTTGAGGTGGAGTCGGCAGCAGGTGGCTAGTGACTGGATGTGGGGTTGGAATGAGAGAGAGGAGTCCAGTATAACACCAAGACATCGGGCTTAAGGAGCCACTGTAATAGTCAGGTTATTGACAGAAATTGTTATTGGGGAGACAGGAGCAGAATTGGGTGGCTAAAAAAAGGACAAGCTCTGTTTTGTCCATGTTTATTTTGAGAGTTAGCGAGAGACATGAATGAAGATATAGCTGTTAAATAGTCTGGAACACAAGATGGAAGAGGAGGGAGATCTGGTCTTAGAGGTAAATTTGAGTGTTGTCAGCATAGAAGTGGTGGTGGAAACCCAATGAGTTTATGAGTTGGCCAAGGCCATAGGTGTAGACTGAGAGAAGTAGGGGTCCCAGGAAGGATCCTCGTGGTCCCCGATGGATTAAGTGTGAGGAGACTGTATTGGAGTGGGATACACTAAAAGTGCGGTCTGAGAGATAGGAAGAGAGCCATGAAAGGGCAAGAAGGAGGAAGCGGTCAACATTGTTGAAAGCAGAGGATAGGTCAAGAAGGATGACAATGGACTAGTGGCTTTTAGATTTGGCAGTTAGTAGATCATTAGTGACTTCAGTAAGGGCAGTTTCAGTGGAGTTATTAGAACGGAAACCAGATTGGAGGGGATCTAATAAGAAGTTAGAAGAAATAGAACTTGTTAGTTATGAGTGAACATGCTGCTCTAGAATTTTGGATGTTAATGTGAGTAGTGAGATGGGTCAGTAGTTGGTGAGGACAGAGGGGTCCAGGGAGGGTTATGACCCTGTGTGAAGAGTGAAGGAAAGGTGCCTGTTAAGAAGTAAAGGTTGAAGAGAGATGTGAGGGACAGCAGAATGTATGAGGACAGTTGTGGAATTAGGTGGGATGGAATAAAATCAAGGGAGCAAGTAGTAAGGTGGGCCTTGGAGATGAGGGAGGATAGCTTTTGATTAGACAGCAAGGAAAAATGTCATAGGGTAGCAATCTGGGATGGGGCCAGAGGGGTTATCTGAAGAGATTAGTGGTGCTAAGCTTAGTCAGATGTTGTTGATATTGTCCTGGAAGAAGGAGGCTAATTCCTCTGCTGTCCTCTGAGGTGGGGGGAGTTAAACAGTTATTTGGAGTTCCGGCCTGTGATGATATGAGGGAAGGAAAGTATGCTTGTTTGGCTGATAAAAAATGTATTCCTGAGGTTCTGGAGGGCTTGTTTATAGATTAGGAAGTCGCCACTGGTTTTGGTCTTTTGCCATCGGCGTTCAGTGACCCAGTCTGGCAATGTCAGTGTTAAGCCAGGGTTGTGGGTTTTCACGGCGAGGTTGGTTGTAGGTGAGGAGAGTGATAGAGTCCAGGGCGAAGGTTAGTGTATTGTGGTAGTGCAGGGCTGCAGAATCAGTGTTAGTGAATGTGGATAAGGTGTGAAGAGGTAGTAGTGAATCAGAAAGGTGCTGAAGGTTGAGTACATGCAAGTTTCTGTGTAGGATTGCCTGTGGCACGAGGGGGGGGGGGGGGGGTGGAGAAAAGGGTCCGTATTAGATTATGGTCAAAGAGCGGCAGCGGAGAGGAGACAAAGTTAGATATTAGGCTCGATTCAGAGAGACAACAAAAACTTCTGTTTTAGTGCCGATCTGTTTTTTTGGTGAAATGTTTCCGTTCTCGTATGAGTGCACAAGCGATTCTGTGCATGCATTGAAAACCTTCTGTAAAGTTTCCGTCCGTTCATACGGCAGATTACGAATACGAGGATGTCATTTTCCATCCAGACTTTTCCGTTTCATTTTCACATGTTACAACGTAGGCTTTCGTTTTTGCCCTTTTCCCATCGTATACTCCAACGAATCCTTTACGTTTCCCGATAGATTCTGTTTCCCTTTTTCAATAAATAATCGTACAGACTAGAGATGAGCGAACTTCTTGAAAGTTCGATTCAGGCGATTCGCCGCTGACAGCGCAGCTGGCCTGCCCGCTCCCACCATGCCGGCATTTTTTTTTTTTATTTCAGGGAAAATTCGATCGGCACGAACCCAAAAAAATTCGGGTTCGTGCCGAATCGAATTTTCCCTGAAATTCGGAGCGAATTCCGGTTCGTCCGAACCGGTTCGTTCATCCCTAGTACAGACGGAAATCCTTACGATCTTGCGCCTGCGCACTACAAACTTAACTCATTAAAGTGCTCGCCTACATATTTGCCACCCTCACTTCTACTACAATGTTTAGCTAAATCACTTAGCACTATCCTCCATCTTCCCTTTTGGACCCTTAAAGCTCACCCAAACCACTTAGCACTGTCCTCCATCTTCCCTTTTGGACCCTTAAAGCTCACCCAAACCACTTAGCACTGTCCTCCATCTTCCCTTTTGGACTCTTAAAGCTCACCCAAACCACTTCTCCTTTAGGTTCTTCTTCCATTTTGGCCTACTAAAACTTACCCAAATCACTTCTCGGTCATGTGAATATTCATCTTTAAATATTTCTGGGCCCATTAGTTTTGTGTTAGTGTATTTTGTAAATGAAATGACAATGTAACATTTTTTTTTATTCCATCATAAAATATAAAATTGTAAAAAATTTTGAAAATTTCAAATTTTAACAACTATAAAAAACAAAATACATAGCAATGGCAGGCCACTGAACATTATTCTTCATCTGTGGTCCCCAACGAGTTGCGCAGCTCCTGCATCTCGCCCACCAACTGAAGGACCCTGACACTCAGTTGTGCCACTCTGGCACGTGTGGTCCCTGTTAAAAAACGTAAATTAAAATATTGGTCTAACCTTGTTGGGGTCATACTGCAGTGCCCCCCCCCCCCGTATGGTCCAAACACCTAAATCTGGACTTCAAAAGCCAGAGGGCCCTCGCCACGGGCCGGGTTTTGCATGGTGCCCGATTAGAGAACCCCTGGCCCGCATTCTGCAGACAAAGAACGGGCATCAGGAGCAAGGGCGAGTGGCACATCTTGCAGTTCCTGCAACCAAATATAAAATAATTACACAAAGCAAAGGAAACCAACTAAAACAATAACTCCTACAACAAATTTAGATTCAAGTTCAACAATCCAAATATAATTCACAAAGGATATAAGTCTAAAAAAATATAGCAGTTATATGGATGTGTGGGAAAATAAATGTTTACATGCTAAGGACTAATTTAGGTCAGCATTAAAATGCTTCTATAAGGCATACATGAAAAGTATTGATTCAGATATGCATTGCTATACAATTTATGGCCTCGGCCATGCTGATACATGCAATGCCTTGGAGCTAAAGGCGCGCAGACTCCTCCACATAGCCGCAAAACATGTTCAACAATAGCAATCCGAGCCCTCAAAGGTCCCGTAAGTGGATCGGAAATGAAACGGATTTATAGGGTGGTGGTCCGTCGGAAATCAGCTCTCTGAATCAGACGGAAACCCATCCCAACAACGGAAGTTATCTGAACGAACGGAAAATTTCCGATTTTGTTTGGAAAATGATCCGAACTAACGGAAATGTTCCGATTTGCTTCCGTTCATCGAAAGCGCATTCCCGAACATTCGTACGAATAAAAAATGAACGAAAAAAAGCAAAAAAAAGACTAACACCCACCCAAACTTTCACAGACGGCTACGGAAGTCCGGACGAATGTGTCTTTGAATCGAGGCTATTGAGCAGAGAGTATGTGGGTAGGGTCAGTGGACCATTGTTTCATGCCAGAGGAGGAGGTAAGAGAGAATAGTTTGGTGGCAGCTGGGTTTGTTGGTGTTGATAGGTATGTTAAAGTTTCCTAAGATTATTGCAGGGATTTAAGTAGATAGAAATGGGAGGAACCAGGATGAGAAATGGTCGAGAAAGGGCCAGAAGGGCGATAAATTACATTGATTTTCAGATGGAGGGGAGAGTAAAGGCAGATGCTGTGGGCTTCAAAGGAAAAGAAGGTTAGTGAGGGCAAGGCAGAGATTGGGTTAAAAGCAAAGCAGTCAGAGACAAGGACCAAAACACCTCCACAGGGCAGCAGGTGAAACTGTGTCAGAGGTGGTCAGGCCTGTTTCTGTTAAGGCCATGATGGTAAATGAATTATTATTAAACAAATAATGAATGGGTGCTCCGGTGACAGTGGTGGGGGATATTGCCGTTATGTGTATGAGATTAGTTAAGTTTCAGGCGTTAGTGGAATTAGTGGGGTGGTGAGTGTTAGAAGGCAGCATGGAGATGGGGTTGTAGAGATATGGAGGGAGTTCGAAGGACCAGACCAGGACCATTAAAAGCAAGAATTACAAGCTGGATGGCAGTGAAAGGGTTAATGGCTTGCAAGCTGTTGAGTTCAACATACCTATGGATGAGAAGAGAAAGTTAATTAGGTTATAGGTGATGGATGAAGAAGCAGATCAGATTGTTGTGCATGTCATGGTGTTCATTCGGGTATAATTCGTCTGTGAACTTAATAACGTTTTGCATTTTAGAAAGTTTTGGCACAATGTCTGCCAGAGCTGGACATGGCTGCCTACTAACCACTGCCAATATAGATTTACTTCAACAATATAGACAGATAAATTGCTACTGTTATTGACCCACATGTATTAAAACTGACCTTACAATATTGATTTCTTTAGTCTTTCAGTCTTTTAGTAGATTGTCCACGTTAGCCTCATTAGCCTGGTACTGCAAAGAACACATAGTGGATTTTGACAAAGCAAATAATCTCTAAATCATTCTGCTCACTGCTATTATGTATCATTGTTACCTGGTTCTTCTGATTGAACCCTGTCTGTGACAGACAGCTCTTCTGGTACTTTACTTTGTGTGACAGTCCAAATTGTTCCAGAAGTTACGGGCCCTTGCCAAATGCAAAGCAAACTTTAGTCTTGCCATGATGTACTTTCTAGTTAGCAATGTTTTTCCTCTAGCACTATACAGGCAGTGAGTGGCATCCCACTATACAGGCAGTGAGTGGCATCCCACTATACAGCCAGTGAGTGGCATCCCACTATACAGGCAGTCGTAGCATCCCACTATACAGGCAGTGATAGCATCCCACAATACAGGCAGTGGGGCATCCCCAATCCCCCCCAATTGTGAGGAGGGAGCAGGACAGACACACACACATAGACACGCTTATACAGGCAGTGAGTGGCATCCCACTATGCAGGCAGTGGTGGCATCCCACTATACAGGCAGTGAGTGACATCCCACAATACAGGCAGTGAGTGACATCCCACTATGCAGGCAGTGAGTGACATTCCACTATACAGGCAGTGGTGGCATCCCACTATACAGGCAGTGGTGGCATCCCACTATACAGGCAGTGAGTGACATCCCACAATACAGGCAGTGAGTGATATCCCACTATGCAGGCAGTGAGTGACATCCCACTATACAGGCAGTGGTGGCATCCCACTATACAGGCAGTGGTGGCATCCCACTATACAGGCAGTGAGTGACATCCCACAATACAGGCAGTGGTGGCATCCCACTATACAGGCAGTGAGTGACATCCCACAATACAGGCAGTGAGTGACATCCCACAATACAGGCAGTGAGTGACATCCCACTATACAGGCAGTGAGTGACATCCCACAATACAGGCAGTGAGTGACATCCCACTATGCAGGCAGTGAGTGACATCCCACTATGCAGGCAGTGAGTGACATCCCACTATACAGGCAATGAGTGGCATCCCACTATACAGCCAGTGAGTGACATCCCACTATACAGGCAGTGAGTGACATCCCACAATACAGGCAGTGAGTGACATCCCACAATACAGGCAGTGAGTGACATCCCACTATGCAGGCAGTGAGTGACATCCCACTATACAGGCAGTGAGTGACATCCCACTATGCAGGCAGTGAGTGACATCCCACTATGCAGGCAGTGAGTGACATCCCACTATACAGGCAATGAGTGGCATCCCACTATACAGCCAGTGAGTGACATCCCACTATACAGGCAGTGAGTGACATCCCACTATACAGGCAGTGAGTGACATCCCACAATACAGGCAGTGAGTGACATCCCACTATGCAGGCAGTGAGTGACATCCCACTATACAGGCAGTGAGTGACATCCCACTATACAGGCAGTGAGTGACATCCCACTATACAGGCAGTGAGTGACATCCCACTATACAGGCAGTGAGTGACATCCCACTATACAGCCAGTGAGTGGCATCCTACTATGCAGGCAGTGGTGGCATCCCACTATACAGGCAGTGAGTGACATCCCACGATACAGGCAGTGAGTGACATCCCACTATACAGGCAGTGAGTGACATCCCACTATACAGCCAGTGAGTGACATCCCACTATGCAGCCAGTGAGTGGCATCCCACTATGCAGGCAGTAAGTGGCATCCCACTATACAGCCAGTGAGTGACATCCCACTATGCAGCCAGTGAGTGGCATCCCACTATGCAGGCAGTAAGTGGCATCCCACTATACAGCCAGTGAGTGGCATCCCACTATACAGGCAGTGAGTGACATCCCACTATACAGGCAGTGAGTGGCATCCCACTATACAGCCAGTGAGTGGCATCCCACTATACAGCCAGTGAGTGGCATCCCACTATACAGGCAGTGAGTGGCATCCCACTATACAGGCAGTGAGTGACATCCCACTATACAGCCAGTGAGTGGCATCCCACTATACAGCCAGTGAGTGGCATCCCACTATACAGCCAGTGAGTGGCATCCCACTATACAGGCAGTGAGTGGCATCCCACTATACAGCCAGTGAGTGGCATCCCACTATACAGCCAGTGAGTGGCATCCCACTATACAGGCAGTGAGTGGCATCCCACTATACAGGCAGTGAGTGACATCCCACTATACAGCCAGTGAGTGGCATCCCACTATACAGGCAGTGAGTGACATCCCACTATACAGCCAGTGAGTGGCATCCCACTATACAGGCAGTGGTGGCATCCCACTATACAGGCAGTGAGTGGCATCCCACTATACAGGCAGTGAGTGGCATCCCACTATACAGGCAGTGAGTGACATCCCACTATACAGGCAGTGAGTGGCATCCCACTATACAGGCAGTGAGTGACATCCCACTATACAGCAAGTGAGTGGCATCCCACTATACAGGCAGTGGTGACATCCCACTATACAGGCAGTGAGTGACATCTCACTATACAGGCAGTGAGTGGCATCCCACTATACAGGCAGTGAGTGGCATCCCACTATACAGGCAGTGAGTGGCATCCCACTATACAGGCAGTGAGTGGCATCCCACTATACAGACAGTGGTGGCATCCAACAATACAGGCAGTGAGTGGCATCCAACAATACAGGCAGTGAGTGGCATCCAACAATACAGGCAGTGAGTGGCATCCCACAATACAGGCAGTGAGTGGCATCCCACTATACAGGCAGTGAGTGGCATCCCACTATGCAGGCAGTGGGGGCATCCCACTATGCAGGCAGTGGTGGCATCCCACAATACAGGCAGTGGGGCATCCCCAATCCCCCCCAATTACACGTGTGTGAAGAGGAAGCAGGATAGACAGACACACACACACGCTTATACACTCACACAAAATTATTCAGTACTTTACAGCACTTCCCCGCTGCCGCTGTACGAGTTCCTAGCTCAGGTAGGGGGGGCGGGGCCTATGCAGCCTGGTGTTCATTCATGAAGCCCTCCTAACTTCTCAGGTGTTCACAAGAGAGGGGGGCAATAGATGGGTCCTGGCTGAAGTCATCCACCAACGTAACTATCTTAGCTGAGGTTGAGTATCAGAGAGGCCAATTTCTCCAGCCTCACTATCCTTCCCATAAGTTACCTTGTTATCCCTGATTAGACCAATTCATTTAAACCATGTCTGCTGAGGAGGAATAATCATTGATGAAATTGGAAAATAGAAAGGGGGAAAAGACGCAAGACCAATGCCAGTGTTTATAAATCGTATGCTTGATATGCTGGTATCAAGTTCAAGTTTATAGTTATCTATAACTATAATCATTTTAGTGTCAATTATAAACTTCTTTTCTTTTTTCCTCTTTTCTCCACAGATTACAGATTGCAGAAATGCAACTAAAGACAAAGGAAAATGAACTTCACAAATTCACCAATGACCTAGAACTCTGTCAACAAGCCACACGCGATGCACAAGAGCAAAACCAACTGTTGGGGTAAGAAAATTTTGCAAGTAATGTAGTGGCCTGAATTCATTTTCTAGACTTTGTCGTGCCATACAAACATCAGTGTTTCCATAGCAAACACCACGGTAATCAGTGTAACTCTATACCATTAATCTCTACAATTCCAGAGTTCAACTCCAGCTGAAAAACTCTTGACCTGAATTTATGGGAGTGCTTTTGATCAGTGTGACACAATACAGGGGTAGAATTATTATTCTTAGTATACAGTACGTCCTGCTCCAAATCTAATACTTACAGTTGGGTTATACTCCGCCAGATGGCGCTGGACTGCAGAGACATCGAAAATAGGCTCCTCCCGGCCCCTAAAATACCCAGGGACCTCCCACAAATCCCCAGAATTTCTCTGCAGTCTGGCTGCGAAGGACGAGAAATTGGCTCTCTACTCGCAGGTGAGCGGGGTTATTAACCTGCGGCCCTGTAGGACTATTCCCACCCGTTCCATTAATAATAATATGCCTCCCAGCCTTGGCTGCGCTGGTCGGGTGAAGGTAGGCAGCACTGCCGTTGGTGCTTAGGAGCGCTGCTCCACCGCAATCCCCCACCAAAGGGTAGGCGGTTCAGGCTTATGGTGAGCCTCTATGGGATGCCCCTCCCGCACTATTGCCCCTTACCCCTGCCTATCGATGGGCCCTATTTAAGTGACCGCCGTCCTCCCTCATCCTCCTTGTAGTCTTCGGGGGAAAAGAGGGGGGGGGGGTGTATGTGTCTGTGCTTTCACTTTTCACATGTCTTTATTCTTGTGTCAGCCACCACGCTGACTTGTCTTTATTGCTTTTGGCGGCGGCATTACCTCAGGCGCTGGTGCACCATCACTGGCTGTTGGCCTTCTGGCTTCGCACTCTTTGGGGGGGCGGGGCCTGTCTTTGGTGTGATGTCATCGCTGTTACTGGCCCGCCCCTCGAGGTATACCAATGCCATCTTTTCTGACTTGGTTGGCCTATGCGCGACGGACTCCTACCTACCGCGGTCCGTAAGTGCCCTCGCGGGCGGCTTTATCTGCTTCACCTTTGTTACAATGTACTTAAGGTCTTGTCTGCTTGTGTCTTTCAGGCGGGACGAACCCTTCTTGGTTTCTCCCGGCCCTGTTTTTAGTATATTACGTTGTAGGCCTTGTAAAAATTATACTCCCACGCCCCTAGCGGGTTATTGGGGCATCCAGGGTTGCTATATAGCGTTATTCCCTATCAGCGTATAGCGCCGCTATAATCACCATATGGAGGCATCCCAGGATAATGTTACCGAGGTCCCTTTGGGACAAGACAGGCTGTGTGTAGCGTGTGGGCAGCCTCATGCTGACGCTGACAAGGCGCGGGTCTGTGTACCCTGTGCTCAGCAGGTGCTTGCATTGCAATCAGGCCTGCCAGTGGCTGCACCTCGTTTCACTTCACCTACTCCCCCAAGCTTAAATCTCACTCCTGTTGAGTTGCATACTAGTGGGGATTCTCAGCCTGATGTGTCTTCTAGATTGGCTACTGTTGAACAGATTATTGCGAAGTCTTTAGCGCGTAAGGCCCCTGCTAAGAAGCGGCACTTGACGCCTAATGTTACTGTTTTCCCTATGGGAACTGAGGAGTTTATGAATCTGTGTGGCTATACGCCGTCTGATGAAGGGGAGCTCTTTTCTGATTCAGGCTCATCGGATGAGAGACCGAGGGGTCATGACGATTCTGGCTCTGACCCCTGGGCCCCGGATGACACTGACAGATTATTGACCCAGATTTTTTGAGGTTCTGTCTATCTCTCTCCCTGTTGAGGCTCCCAGGCAAAGAGGAGAGCTTTTCCATACAGCAAGATCATGTTTGGAATTTCCAGAGCAGGCACATTTCCATAACCTTGTGCTCAAGGAATGGGAGCGCCCCAGTAAACTTCCCGGGGTTCCAAAGAGTTGGGATAGGAAGTATCCTTTTCCTGCTGAGGTGGTTAAATGTTGGTCATCCCCCCCCCCCCAGGTGGATGCCCCGATCCTAGGGATATCTAACACCCCTGTCATGCATTCCCCTGATTCTACTACCCTGCGGGATGCCGAAGACCGGCGTATTGATCAGCTGGCATCCCATGCCTTTGCATGTGCGGGGACAGCGCTGCGCCCGGTCTGTGCCTCTGCCATTACTACTGTGGCCACTAGATCCCTTATCAGAAATATGCTTTATAGTGCCCCTGATGATTTGCCTTATGAGGTGTTTAATGCACTCTCCAGTTGTGATGTTTTTGTAAATTTTGTCCTATCAGCATTGGATGACACCATCAGAATGTGTGCCAGAACTTCTGCCCTCGTGGTGGCTATACGCCGCTCGGTTTGGCTGCGCCAGTGGGCTGCTGACAACGCTGCCAAGAAGGCCCTCACTGGGTTTCCCTTTAAAGGACTGCATCTGTTTGGAGACCGCCTGGACCTTTTTGCTAAGGGAGGCAGGTTACCCCAGCGCAGGCGGCAACCTCTGCCCTTTCGGGGTCAGGGTTCCTTCTCCTCCCCTTACCATGGTGCAAGACAGGGAAGGGGGGTGTCTTTCCCTGGGGCCCGGGGAGATTTCTGGGGTAGAGGCAGAGGACGTGGACGTCCTGGCTCCTCCTGGGGTCCCAAAGCTAAATCCTTTCCCAAGCCCCCTCAGGCATGATGGGGCGCCCTCACCCATCCGGGTGGGGGGACGGCTGCAGCACTTCGCTCACGTCTGGAGGCTTCATGTCTCAGGCCGGTGGATTCAGGAGGTAGTGTCCTCCGGTTACAAGTTGGAGTTTGCTGCCGATCCCCCTCCAAGATTCATCAGATCCCGGATTCCTCAGGACCCTGTGTCAGCTCAGGAGCTAGTGCAAGCAGTGCAAGGCCTCCTGGAGCTGGGGGTCATCTGCCAGGTCACTTTAAGAGAAAAAGGCAAGGGCTTTTATTCCAACCTATTCACAGTACCCAAAAAGGATGGTTCTGTCAGGCCCATCCTGGACTTAAAGATTCTCAACAAGTTTGTCAGGGGCAGGCGCTTTCGCATGGAGACTCTGCGCTCTGCCATCAGTTCCCTGCGCCAAGGGGATTTCATGACTTCTGTGGACATCAAAGATGCTTACCTTCAACACTACCAATTTGTGGCTTTGCCCTTCGGCCTCACTTCAGCTCCCAGGGTGTTCACCAAGGTGCTGGCTGGCGTGATGTCTCTGCTCAGATGTCAGGGCGTCCACGTGCTTCCCTATCTGGACGACATCCTCATCACTTCCCAGTCTCTACATCAGGCAGAGTTGGATACTCAGCTGGTGGTGTCCACTCTGGAGTCATTTGGATGGGTTATCAACCACCCAAAGTCCTCACTGTCCCCTTCCTTGGTAGCTCCATTCCTAGGAATGAATCTGGATACAGCTCAGGCAAGGATCTTCCTTCCTCAGCAGAAGGCGGACAGTCTGATTGCACAGGCTCAGTCCCTCCTAGCTTGTCCCCATCCCTCCATCAGGCAGGGGATGAAGCTGGTGGGCCTGATGGTGGCATGCTTCGAAGCGGTCCCTTATGCTCAGTTCCACTTGAGGCCTCTGCAACTTCACCTATTACCTGTATGGGGCAAGGACCCAGCGTCCCTGGACAGGGTCTGTGTGCTCTCCCCCCTGGTCAGGAGGTCCCTCTTGTGGTGGATGGACTCAAGGAACCTGTTGGGGGGCAGATCCTTTCTTGCCCTTTCCTGGGAGACGGTCACCACGGATGCCAGTCTGTCAGGTTGGGGGGGTTTCTGGAAGTCTCTGCGGTTCCAGGGGAGGAGGAGCTTGGCTGCTGAAACCTCCATCTTGATGGAGAAGGGGCTGTCTTCCTCAATTGTGGATACTTCTCTTCCCTGTCTCTTCTGGAGTTCCTGCAGCATGGGTTGGAGATGGGGCTCCAACTCAGTACTCTGAAGGGTCAGGTTTCTGCCCTGGCTAGAAGTCCTTTGCTCAGCACCCTCTGATCAGGACTTTTTTCCAGGGGGCCACTCATGTGCGTCCCCCACGTAAACCTATGGTGCCTGTTTGGGATTGGAACTTGGTTCTGTCAGCCTTGCAGGGTGCTCCTTTTGAACCTGTGCAGGATGCTGCCTTGGCCATTCTTACGCTCAAGGTTGTGTTTCTAGTGGCTATCACTTCTGTCAGGCGTGTGTCTGAGTTGGCGGCGCTGTCCATTCAGCCCCCCTGCTATGAGAGGCACCAGGACAAGGTGGTGTTTCATTTCAAACCTGATTTTCTGCCTAAGGTAGTGTCTGCCTTTCATTTGAATCAGGATATTGTTCTTCCTTCTTTGTGCCCTAATCCTAGCAATGCTAAGGAGAGGGTTTTGCACTCTTTGGATGTGGTTAGGTGTCTGAAGTACTATCTGGTGGCTACTGCACCTTTCAGGAAAACTGATGCTCTTTTTGTGGTCCCTTCTGGTCCTGGGAATGGTTTGGATCCTGCCAAGTCTACTATAAGCAAGTGGATTTGTCAGGCTGTGATTCAGGCCTACTCTGCTAAGGGGAAGAATCCTCCTTTCCGCCTTACAGCTCATTCCACTCGTGCTATTGGTGCCTCTTGGGCCTTCCAGCACCAGGCTTCTGTTGAACAAGTTTGCAAGGCTGCTACTTGGTCTTCTGTTCATACCTTTTCAAAGTTTTACAAGGTTGATGTTAGGGCCTCAGCTGATGCTGTTTTTGGCCGAAAGGTTCTGCAGGCGGCAGTAGTTTAAAACTGCCTGCTGCTGATTTTTCTTGGGGATCCCACCCTACTTTATGGATACTGCTATTAGATTTGGAGCAGGACGTACTGTATACTAAGAATAATACAATTCTGTGATTACTCACCTGTAGAATTGGTATTATGAGTATACAGTACGTCCTGCTCCACCCCACCCTTGGTTTGCATTTTCTTGGATCCCCTGTATGGTGATTTTTAGCATTGTTATAGTTGATAGTTTGGATTGTTTAATGCTCCCGGCTTCTCCTTAACTGCTTTTCAATGCTGGGGATTTGTGGGAGGTCCCTGGGTATTTGAGAGGCCAGAAGGAGCCTATTTTCGATGTCTCTGCAGTCCAGCGCCATCTGGTGGAGTATATCCCAACTGTAAGTATTAGATTTGGAGCAGGACGTACTGTATACTCATAATACCAATTCTACAGGTGAGTAATCACAGAATTGTATTTTTTACCAGGACCAGATTTGGTATATATATATCCTTAGCTCCTTATAAAGAATATAAAGCACATAATGTTTTCCATGAAGTCTGAAGGTTTATAGCAGAGCTTTATGGATCGTGCCTCAGGGTATACATGAGATATCACTGGCAATCTGTTTCTGCTCCAAATTATCCACAAGTGACATTTATTATCCCTCTAAATTGTTATTCTTCTTATAGGTAACCTTCAGCAATAACTTTTTTGTCTTTAACTCAACAGAATGTTGGGTCACACAATGGCAAGTTCTAATTGTTTGCACTTCTAGGTCTCAACTTCATGCAACAATGACATGTAATTTTTAAGAATGGAACGCTTAACTGCATTTTAGCAACAAGCATAGTAATCTTTACCTGAAAATATGATCAGAAGCAGAATCATATTTAGCCCTGTAACCAGCCTGGCCGTGATCTTCTAGAAGCAGAAGCATGGTCAGAATATAGCCCCCTGCATACATGATGATATGTATATTCTGGCCATGCTTCTGGGGCCCCGAGGCAAAAGCTCAGTGTGCACCTTAGGACTGTCACTATGGTGCTGTGCTCCTAAATCAGCTGTCGCCTCTTTGCTTTGTGCAACAAAAAGAACATTGAGGTCTGGAGGGAGTGCTCCAAGCTACCTTTCAAACCTCCCCACAAAAACAGTGAGTGCGCTCTCAAACACTGTGCTGTATACAGAAAGGAAGAAATGCCAAGGGAGAGGGGAGGAGCCATGAGAGATCAGTGCCAAAAATACAAAAACAGTGCTGAATCAGCTGCATTGGAGCTAAAATAGGTTTAATTTTACCATTTAAAGTAGACCTAAAGCATCTCAATTTGCCATGCTCTTCCGTGAAAAATACACCAGGAAGCACAAAATAGTGCAGGATTATTCTTGTAGTATTCCTGAGCCACTCTTTTGCCCTGTGTGATCTGCACTGTACCTACACTGTAGCTATTTGACACTAAACTAACTATCCTACACTCTCACACCTTCAATGAGCCCTGCATTAGAGAAATACTGACTCTTACCTAACAAGGCTGCGTCAGTTGGGAAACAGTTAATAAGCTACACCAGTCCAAGGTCTGCAGCTTATCCAATAGGAGACTTGCACTGAATTGTGCAGGTACTTCCGGTTCCCCATCGTAAAGGGATCAAAGCTCAGTTTTGGCTTCCTAAGGATCTTGACGGTAGAGGAATCCCAAATTGGGATGTCTCAGGAGAGTTTGTTGAAAGGGACAATTTTGACTGCTCGTCTGCATTAACCCTTTAAATGCCAGCTATGTAGCTGCCTCTCCTAACAATACGTGTCAGCCACAGGAAATTCCCGTAGCTGATATTTCGCCCATATTAAAGAAAAGAAAAAAACATGCTCACCTCCATGAGTGTTCGATCGCCGCGGTTATCCTCTTCACCCCAGGCTTCACCCCAGGCTCTTCCACCTACTGGAGAAGGCCCCAAACAGCCCCCCCCCCCGCATCTGATGGCTCTGCCAGACGCCGCTAGCCCCTCCTTTTATAGGAGTAGGATGACGTCATTCCGCTTCTCCCAGGATAAAAGCTTCTTCCGGGACTGGCAGCAATTTCAGATGCTGGTAGCAATCGGTGGGCGGCAGGTGAAGGGGCTTCCACTGTTCACCATTGGCAGTCATCGCAAATGGTGTGGGACAAAGAATCAACGTAAAAAAAAACGAAATAAATGACATTTCTCTCTGCTGTTTGATGTTTTTTTGTACAGTTAACTGTTTGCGAATTAGCAAATGGTCCATGAGACTCTTCAAAACTACTACAAAACTTGTAAAGTGAATTAGAATGATGGCCACATCTCCAATTATCATATATAGGCAAAGCTTATCATCTTAAAATGATTTTTCCAGAAATTCCAGAAAATGTCCTACAATTCTTACCCATTTTTTTAAATCCCTAAGGAAAAAGTATATTTAGGGAATTTATCTATCATGACGAACACTATTCAACTATCTTTATTTAGCTGCTTGAGGTCTGGGCCAAAGCTAGCTTCACTCCAGATCTTGCTGATTTGTTCGGGTTCTCTCTATCCCAGATACAAGCACGATCAGAATATCCGGCATGCCACCTTCTAATGTTGCCAGGTGGCTTACTGGCCATCACTATCCTGTGAACTAGTACAGGGGTCCTAGGACCCCTTATCAGTTCACAAACAGTTAAGAAGAAAATAGATTTTTAAAATAAAAAAATAACTCACAGGTTGCCACTTCTTCCTTCATATGTCCCCCACCGAGTGTGGTCCTCCCTGCTGGTCTGTTGGGTCAGGGACCCCCTCCTGGTCTGGCGGGCTGTAATCTTCTTGATGCTGGGGAGCCTCTATTGCAGCCGTGCCACCAGCATCTGCCGGGGAAGGGAGGCTTTTATAGCACAGGGGAGGAGGCTCTATGGTATCCCCCTTTTTGACTAATGATGGAGGGGGATTCAAATCAACCCCTTTGGAAGGGACATGGTGCACCGGCTCTGCTCTTCATCTCTGGGGTGGGTTAATTCTAGTAAAGAAGCAGTTTCTTAGTAGGAAAAATGTTGCGGTCATGGTATTGATAACAAAGCATATTACACCGTGTACAGTACTAATAAGAACCACTAATGTGTTTACTTAGAGAACCATGATGTTCACTTCTGGAATTTTATGAAAGCCAACTTTTTTTACATAAACTATACTAACTAATGTGTTTGTACAAAATATTATTTTTAATAATATAGCCTTAAACCTGGCCATATTTCAGAACTGATGGATATAGTAATTATGCCTGGGGGGGGGGGGAGGGGGTTATTGGGATGCGACATAAGAACTCTGCAAACCGGACCAAAAGACTATTTAGACTTTTGGTCTGGTTAGCATAGTTCCTTTAGGGCAGGGCTACTCAACCACTTTTTGTAAACTTTGCCCTGCCTCACCCCCTGAGGGATGGAGAGAGAGCTGGGAAAAGGGTTGGATGGGCGGAACTAGAAGGATAGGAATGGTGCGGGGGGTAGATGGCCAAAGCTGGAAGAAATGGATTGGCAAAGTTGGGAGGCCAGAGATTGGATGGGAAAAACTGGGAGGACAGGAATGTATAGGGCAGATAGACTGGGCTGGATGGGGTAGAGCTGAGGGGAAAGGGATTGAATGGGCAAAGCTAGGATGACAGAAATGGATGGGGCAGAGCTGAGGGTACAGACATGGATGGGGCAGAGCTGGTGGGATAGGGATGGATGGGGCAAAGATGTAGAGACAGGAACAGATGGGGATGTGATGAATGAGGCAAATCTGAGGGGGCAGGAATGGATTGGGCAAAGCTAGGGGGGCAGGAATGGATGGGGCTATGATGGGAGGATGGGGGTGGGTGGGACAGTTATGACGGCACAGAGATGGATGGGGCTGAGCTGGGGTGGGAGAAAGAAATGGAGAAACAATGTTTTTGTGTACCCTGCAGTGCCACTTTCTGTGCGTGCAGTACTTCATATTGCAATAATAGGTGCCAGGTGACACTGGCAGGGAGACTAAGCACTACATCGCCGATCAGGTAAAGGGGACAGGGCTGTCAGGGCAGGGGTCCCGAAATCTAGCACCAAGGTCCGCATTCGGACCCTGGTCCGCCAGTTGAGTACCGCTCCCAAGTATCCAATTATTTCTAAAAACAACCACTGTGTTAACCAAAAATATGAAATGGACTTTAATTAAAAAAACAACTTTTTTTCTTAATATATGATGCCATATATACAGCATATAAAGCTCTCCACATTTTAGTGAAAACCCATAGAGCTTTGCTATTTTATGGAAAATATTTCTTACTTAAAAAAGTAACTTCTGCATCTCATCAGGAGTATTTTTCCACCAATAATTTAACAGCTGAAAAGGAGCATGGAAATGGGCTTTATTTAATCTGTATCCAAACAGCAACACACAAGCAACACAACAGCAGGGTATCCTTACACTGAAAGAACCTACTATTGTTGGTTAACAGGACTCAAGCTCCCCAAGCCTTAGCTTTTCTAAAAATGAAATCTTCTACAGGGCATGTCAGTGTAGTTGTCACTGAGGGAGGTGAAAAGTTTCCATAATTTTTTTTCTAAATCACTTTCCATATGTCATATAGAGAAGACCCTGCTTTAGCATGACAACATATTTTATTTGCAGTCTTAGCAGATCTTAGCTTTGCTTTGTCTACAGCTGCTTTGATCCATTGACATTTCTATAGGAGAGAATGTTCCCTTATTAAATACGCTATACTCTTGTCTTCTCTCCTGCAAAGATCACAGAAGCTCGCAGGATTTATCAGGCAAGAGCTAACATATGTTTTTAATGGAGAATATCATATCAGCATGCAGCATGTATTTCGATAAATAAGGGAGTGGCATCCAGGAATGAGTGTTCAAATGTTTGACATGAAATAGAGATAAGGAGCGGTGTCAAAAACAGGCCAAGATGAAACACATGAAAAATGATTTCATCTGGAGGCCACATGACATATTTTGTGCCCGAATGGTGGACGCATGAGCACATTTTTCTGTTGCTTTCTCTCTCTCTCTCTCTCTCTGTATATATATATATATATATATATATATATATATATATATATATATATATTGAAATGTAGCCTACAAAATGCATCTCCTGCTGACAGGATGGGCTTTCTTTAGGGCTGGTCCATACTAAACCCTTCCTCTTAACCTAGGCTGATCTCCTTTTCAGTTGACTGATAAATCATCTGGGACTAGAGATAGCCTGGGGAGCTGGCCACAATCCAGAGTACTAACATTTTCAATATGAAGTGATCACACACTTATCAGCAGTTAGTTACTTTGAAAATTCAGCAATCACATACTCTTCTTAAAGTCCACTTTCAATGGCAGTTTTAAAAAAGTGTGTATTTTTTGTGTGCTATAAAAAATGTCCCTAAGGTGCTGAGTGTATCCAGTATTTGTTTAATTTGTTATTATGTTAGCAAATTTGTGTTTTATGGAAGCAGTTTTTACTACCTGCAATGCACATCACGTCTGTACACCAAGAAGAGAGATGTGAGCCCTGTACACCCAGAATACTGCTGCTGGGTATGTGTAATAGTGAGTGAGCTCCCTCACCTCAGCAGCAGCCATAGCATCAGTGTTCTGTGTTTATAGTTGAAAACGAAAACAGACATTTTCTAACATAATTAGGACAACCTTTTGCCACAGTTTTTAAAAATGCCAATGAATGTGGACTTTCCTTCATAAATGAGAAGCCAAGACTTTTCTTTATTTTTGTTGGGTAAAAGTTATTGCTGCCCTTGTCTTTACGTGATAGCAAGCTAGGGTTTTTTTTGTCCTTGTCTTGCATGGTCCCTGTTTTAAGCCATAGTGTTAGGACAGATATGAAGTGAGAGGGGGAGGCCGATTCATTAATAGCGCCAGGTAGCGACAGATTAGCGACAGTAGCGCTATTTTCACAGCGCCCGCTAGTATTCGCTGTGCTTGGCCGTTGTTCGGCTGTTGACAGCGACTCAGTCGGTGTGTGGTAATGTTGAATACGGGGTTAGGAGTCGCTGTTTGACAGGTTCCGCGCTGTATGGGAGCGCATGACAGCGAATGGCCATAGCGAACGGCTCCCAGCATATTCATTAACAAATCACGCTCAAAAAATTCTCGCGCTGTAAAATGCTTGTTTAAACCCCAGAGCGCTGGCGGCGATAGGTTAAAAGTAGTTTTTTAACCCCCCAAACAACCATATTTTTTGAAAAAAAAAAAAAAAACATGTTTTTCAAAACATTTTGTAATATGAATACATTAATATCAGACCTGTAATATCAATTCTGCACAAATTTTTTTTTTTTTTTTTTTACCTTAAAAAAAAAATATAACATTGCAGAAGTGGTCACAGAATTTTAGACATTTAAAAAAAAAAAAAAAACATTAATAGCAATTAATTAAGAATATTTAAAGATTGCTCCATTGAAATGCATTGGAGAGCGCCAGGTAGCGAGAGGTCATACCTGTCGCTGTTCAAGGTCGCTCGCTGGCGCTGTGGGGTGAGGCTGGAATAATAATGAATGATTCGCTATCTGGCGCTCTGTCAGTCGCTAAGCAGGGACGGCTTGATAAATGTGTGATTGCGGAGGGGAGCCGGCGTTCTCGTGGCGGTGAGCGTCATTACCGTTCGCTCACCATTCGCTACCTGCCGCTATCCCTTGTTAAATAAGGGCCTAAATCTCTCAGTTATGGAAAAGCTATAGCTGCCTTGTTAAAGCAGAATTGTTCTATTAACAGTTAAATGTAAGGCTAATTGCATAAATATATTACGTGAACACACTCTTGCAGTGCTGTCCACGTTGGACCTTTAAGCAGATGACAATTCTCTTTCTTGTCTTCTACAATGCAGTTTCTGTTGTCACCAGCCTACTAGGTACAACCCCAAGAAAGTTGGGACACTGTGTAAAAAAAGCATGAATGTTATTATGGGGTTGCATTTGTGCCTATGGCATGGGCAGCTTACACATCTTGAAAGCCACTATTAATGCTGAGCAAGATATAGAGGTTTTAGAACAACATATGCCTCCATCCAAAAAAAATCTCTTTCAAAGAAGGACTACATTCATCACAACCGCATGGCTTTGATGAAGAAGAGGCGGGGTGCTGATCTGGTCTGCTTGCAGTCCAGCCCTATTACCAATAGAAAACATTATAAGTATTAACAATTGATAAAAAGACACAGGACAGATAGATAGACAGATAGACCCTACATCAGCAATTGGTATCCTCTCTTCCCAGGCCTGGGGATGCTACATAATTGTAGACATAGCTCTGTCCCAATTTCTTTTGAGATTTGTCTCTACCATCAATTTCTAAATGAAAAATGTCTAATTTTCAATGCCTTAAATGTATGTTCTATTGTGAATACAATTTTATACGAGATTTTCAAACCATTTCATTCAAAATGTCTTTACAATTTACACAGTGTCCCAACTGTTGGAATTTGTGTTGTATGTAAATGATTTATTAGGATAGGGCAATGTGACCCCCCCCCCCTTGTGTGGAAACAAATTACTTTATGTGACAAGCTCACTCACGAGGAGAGTATTTTACACTTTAGTGCCTAGGCCCCACACTAGGCATCACAGGAAATGTTTCTTCAACCCAGTACCTAATTAGGTAAATGGCATTTAAAAACAAACACATAATTGGCTGAATGAGAAGGCAAGTTCACCACCTAAAGAATTAATAGGGAGTTGCCCGTCTGTTTGAAGCCAAAACAACTTCCATGCTTCCTGGAAGGCTTTCTACAAGATTTGGGGGATTTATTTTGCCCACTCACCCAAAAGCAGACTTATGCTTAAGAGGGCATCAATCCCCATTTTAGTTGAGAGCCACAGGTTTTGATTGAGGTTGATGTCAGGGCAATGTGTTGGCCAGTCAAGGTCTTCCACAGTAACCTTGCTTTGTGCAGACCCTGGCATTCTCATAAGGGACACATGGTTTGTCACTCCACACAACGTTTCTACTACTAGTAGTGGCTGGCTTTACACCGCTCCATCCAGCTTGACTTAGGCCCTCATTTATGAAGGAATAGCAACAGGTAGCGACTGGTGAGCGGCCGGTAATGACGGGCCCCGCCACAAGAACGCCGGCTCCCCACCACAATCACACATTTATCAAGCCAATCCTGCTTAGCGACTGAGATAGCGCCAGATAGCCACTCATTCATCATTATTCCAGCCTCAGCCCACAGCGCCAGCGTCCGACCTTGAACAGCGACAGGTATGACCTCTCGCTACCTGGCGCTCTCCAATGCATTTCAATGGAACAATCTTTAAATATTCATAATTAATTGTTATTATTTTTTTTTTTTAAATGTGAAAAATTCTGTGACCACTTCTGCCATTTTAAATAATTTTTTAAGGTAAAATAAAAAAAATGTACAGAATTGATATTACAGGTCTGATATTAATGTATTCATATTACAAAATTATTTTAAAAACTTGTTTTTTTGGGTTTCCAAAAATATGGTTGTTTGGGGGTTAAAAAACTACTTTTAACCCATCGCCGCCAGTGCTCTGGGGTTTAAACATGCATTTCACAGCGCGAGAATTTTTTGAGCGTGATTTTTTAATGAATATGGTGGGAGCCAGTCGCTAGGGCCAGTCGCTATCATGTGCTCCCATACAGCGCGGAACCTGTCAAATTGCGACTCCTCACCCAATATTCAACATTACGGCAAACCGACTGAGTCGCTATCAACTACCGAACAACGGCCAAGCACAGCGACTACTAGCGGGTGCTCTGAAAATGCCGCTACAGTCGCTCAACTGTCGCTACCTGCCGCTGTTAATGAATCGGCCTCCCCGTGTTTGATTATATAAGGCTTGCATGCACCTGCTGAGCCATAGCACATGCTTTATGTACTTAGGCCCTTATTTAACAAGGGATAGCGGCAGGTAGCGAATGGTGGGCGAACGGTAATGACGCTCACCGCCACGAGAACGCCGGCTCCCCTCCGCAATCACACATTTATGAAGCTGATCCTGCTTAGCGACTGACAGAGCGCCAGATAGCGAATCATTCATCATTATTCCAGCCTCACCCCACAGCGCAAGCGAGCGACCTTGAACAGCGACAGGTATGACCTCTCGCTACCTGGCACTCTCCAATGCATTTCAATGGAGCAATCATTAAATATTCATAATTAATTGCTATTATTTATTATTTTTTTTAATGTCAAAAATTCTGTGACCACTTCTGCAATGTTAGATATTTTTTTTAAGCTAAAAAAAAAAATGTCTGCAGAATTGATATTACAGGTCTGATATTAATGTATTCATATTACAAACTGTTTTGAAAAACATGTTGTTTTTTTTTCTAAAAATATGGTTGTTTGGGGGTTAAAAAACTACTTTTAACCCATCGCCGCCAGCGCTCTGGGGTTTAAACAAGCATTTCACAGCGCGAGAATTTTTGGAGCGTGATTTGTTAATGAATATGCTGGGAGCCGTTCGCTATGGCCGTTCGCTGTCATGCGCTCCCATACAGCGCGGAACCTGTCTAACAGCGACTCCTAACCCCGTATTCAACATTACCGCACACCGACTGAGTCGCTGTCAACAGCCGAACAACGGCCAAGCACAGCGAATACTAGCGGGCGCTGTGAAAATAATGCTACTGTCGCTCATCTGTCGCTACCTGGCGCTATTAATGAATCAGCCTGCCTGTAATGCCAGAGGAGTGGGAATGAATGGGCCTCACTTTTTTTGAGAGAAAATGATTTTTCTCATGATTTTATCCCTAGGTACATTTCAGTGCCATATTTAGTTGTGCATTTGTTAAAAAAATTGCTTGATAAATATGGAGCTGAATAGCACAGAGGGACAAAAATGAGTAAAAAAATAGTCACAGTGCTGAATCAGCACTAATATGTTGCCCACATACCACACCACCCTTTCCTTGGTAAATATTGTCACATTAACCATTTATTTTCCTAGCATGATGATCTGACACTGCTCTTCATTTCAGCTACTACAGAGGAAAGTTTCTTAATAGCATGAAACTGTGACTATTACATAGGTGCAGCTATGGGTGTTCATGCCGGGAACCCTGCATCTAGCTACTGTATATTGTTCTGTACAACAGAGCAGAGGCACTTGGCCCAGCCTAGCTGGAAGAATTCCTTATCAGTGACAAGTCTGGGTAGGCTGTCTGTAGTCATATATGATTTTAGTTTGGCTGGACTGAGTAACAAAAGGGTGACAGCAAAAAGACATGATGTAATAACAGTTCTATTGGTCAGAATAAGAAATTAATTTCTTTCCAAGGAAGGTGTAACCAAGGTATTTTGTGTCTGTGAGGGTTCTCATTCATCCATATCTGTATGGATTTTTTTATTTTCTTGCAGGCATTTCTCTAGACATCTGACTTGCTTTGTAAATTACGAGTGACATTTTTCAATCTAGCAGCGATAAGTAATAGCTCTTATTGCTAATAGATTCCTGAACAAGATAGGCTCATGGGATTCAACTGGTTGACTAGAAAAATGTCTTCACAAAAGAAAGTCCAGTTGTCTTGATTTATTCCGTTTTTTTTTCGTGTATCTGTTATAATTCTAGTGCAAACCTGCTACAAACTTCGTAATAGTAAGATATGGATTTAATGGTACAACTGGCTAATTGTTCTATATACAGTGCAGGTGTGTGCTGCAGGGTAAAAGTAGTCCATGTGAAGTCCACTTTGTACAGTATATGTTGATTCCTTTTTCAAGTACTCTGCGCTCCTTCACCTTTAAATGGATGTACTGGTGTGTTTATATCGTCCTTGTTAATTAATGAGGCTTTCAAAATGTTATTTTCTGCCACCCATTAATTTTGTATGGGGCGCTATCTGAAAATGAATTTGATAGTATCCCAAAATATCCCTATCCTAAAGTGCACCATAACCCACCCTGGAGTCTTTGAGCTCCAGGGCAGGCTTACTCCCTCCCCCGAACTGGGATGCCCCACTGTGTGAAACCCCCAGGATGTGCAGTAAACTCGGCATTCCCCCAAGTCCATGGCGCCTGTGCAAGCAGAGCAGGCATTACTCGCTTCCCTCTTTAGTTGTGCGCTGCTCACAAGTGTGGCTGTGATTTGAGCTGGTTGCTCAAGCCACAGTGTGGGCCCGAGAACATGTAAGCAGACTCGGCGACCTGGGGGGTTTCACACAGCGGGGCGTCCCAAACCTGTGTGCCCCAGATGACAGACCAAAAGCCAGGATAGTAAAAATCCCAGGTTTTAGTCCACTTTAATAAATAACAAGCTCCAAACGATGCCCAAACTGATATAAACATATAAGGTTTACTCACCTCCATGGCCCAGGTCTAAGACCTCAGGGACTGCCCTAAAAAATGTGCTTTTTGTCGCTTCTAATTACAGGTCACCTCCATAACCTGGCTCTCATGTTCAAGAACCATAACTTGACAAGCTCATTCTGCCATCCTCTCGCGCTAACAGCTGATTTCCCCTTCAAACGTCTTCATAGATTCTCCTGTCCTGGGGGTGGCTGTCTTTCATGTCTTGGGTTTGAAATTTTTCCATAAAATAAAAATTAAGTACACTTAAAACTGACATACGTTTCCTCACTTTCAAGTGACGTCATCAGATCCTGTCTAGTAGTCTGTTTGTTCTCTTTTTGAACACCCACATTCCTTTTTAGAATTACCATGGAGATAAAGTTTTCTTGTAAGCCTCTGTGCCTTGGACTGATAATACAGAATGGCAGTATACACAATCTTAATTTATTGTATAAAAAATGTTTAAATTATACTTCTGCTTAATCATGTTATGTTTCAATACTAAATATATGATGTGTCAAAATATGTAAGAACTTGAAATGTTGCCGAATTTTTACCAAAGACATAAAGACCAGTGATATTGGCATTATACAGTAAAATATTCGTATCTACATGATTTAAATATATACATATTAAAGTATAATTGATTTACAGTTAATATCTATATTTAACCCCATTGGTTCCAAGGCGCTCATGATCCAACATGTGTATTTTTTGGACAATTTCCGAACTATTGTCTAGAGACTATAGTCCAAAATGTCAGATCTTTTGGATTCCTATTATGTATCTGATTAAAGTGTGCTGATGTCTGGTTGTATTCAACATAAAACATAATATCTGATAATAGGAAGTGTAATAAATTGGTATTTAGAGAGAAATTGTCTTGATCAAATATTCCAAAACTATTATAAATCCCGAATTATTTAACAAGGACAGGATAAGCACACCAATTCGCCTTTACCATGCGTTCCATTCCAGGGACTGCATTGTAATCATTTTTGGTTTACTTTGAAAATGTGATTTTCCAATATATGTACTGCATGTCATAATGAAATGACCAGAAATCACATATCACATAAGTAATTTTACTACAAAATATTGTAGAGGGTCACTTAAAAAATGTGTAATTCATATCCTGGATTTTTCTTGTAGAGGGAAATCAGCTAAACAAGAAGAAATTCTAAAGAAGACCTTGATGTTACTGAGATTATTTCAGTCTGAGCAGAAATCTATCAGAAAGGATATCGGTGCCTTTATATCAGTGTACAGTGTATTCAAAAGGAATATTTGCTGTACAATCGAAGATATAAGTAAAAGCCATTCTGCAGGTTGGTCGATAAGGTTATAAATTAATACAATTATTAATATGAAAAAAGACATTACAATAATATAATGTTAATATTAAATAAGTAACCAAATGTATTGATTCACCTGGACAGTCCAGACAGAGGCTCTGACACATGCAGAGAATAGCAATAACATACATGGATAGATGTTGTCATAGCAAATACAGCTTATAAAAAATAATTACATACTCAATTAAAATCTGCACACCAATTTAGGGTGCTGTCCCCAATACACACCCCTCACTCAAAAGGGTGCACAAATTAAATGATTAATATTATATTATATTAATTTTTAACTTGTGCAGCATTTTGAGTGAGGGGGTGTATATTGGGGTACAGCACCTCAAAGATGTGTGTAGTATAGGAGTACAGTGCCCCCTCTTGCTAGCACAGTGCTGAGTATTGATTTGGTTGTGCGTTGAGGTTTGGGTTGCTCTATGAAAAATTGACTGACTATGGATTTAATTTGTTTTTTACTCCAGATCCATAGAAAAATAACCTTTTATGAGTGAAAACAGATCTCTAAAATATGGTATCTATGAAGAGACATCCAAATCGCTGATTGCATAAATATCTACTCCTCCAAGTCAATATGTTGTAGATTGGCGTCCGTGAGGATAGATCCTTATCCACTTAGCACATCTGGACACATCTCCAACAATTTCCCTGTTTCTCTATTGCACACTTCTCAATTTCTGCCAAATTGCATAGAGACCATGAGTAAAAAAACAGCCTTTTCAACTCATTCCTCAAATGTTTGGTCTGATTCAGATCTGTGTATGTATAACATTGTTTAAACTATCCTTGAATAGATTATTTTACTTCCCTCCCTTACTTTACTTTACCTCCCAAGCCTTATCTTGCAGACAGACGTCTTTAGGTATCTTCCAGGATTACCAGTACTTTGCGACATTCATTCTACCCTTTGCAAGGGTTCTATTGTCTAGTACAGAGAAACACTGCCATATAATGATGCTGCCACCACCATACTTCATGGTGGAAAAAGTTTATAATGAAGGGCATCTCTCAGATTGGACCAAATGTGCCATTTAATGTCTCATGTACCTGACCTTTTAGTTGTGTAATAGAGGACTGGGGTGATTATGAAGTCACGTCAATCCTGATTTAAATGCACAGATAGTCAACAAAACCGTGGACAGCTGCAAAAACCATTCCTTGATCTTGCTAATCTGGGCATGACAATTTACTGTTGTCATGCCCAGACTAGCAAAATCGAGGTTCAGGAATCTCCAGGTCTAAGGACTGAAACAGGGGAAATAGAGGCAGTCTTTAGTCAAGAGTTGTACCTTCCTGTGAATCAATGCCATATGGACTAGAAACAAGGGCAGAGAGAAGGGGTGCAGAACAGAGTTAGGCAGACGGAGTAGGGACAGACCATGAATAGGTAGGCGGAGTCAAAGACTGAAAAGGTGGGCAGAATTACTGACTGAGAACATGTAGGCAGAATGACAGCCTGGGATCATATAGGCAGAAAACATCACATCAACAAGGGAAGGAGGAGCCAAATGATTACTGAGACCAGACACATACATAACACCGTGTGGCGTAAAAGGAAAGACATAAACTTGGGAAGAAGATAGTATTTCACTTGTTCAGGTATCTGCAGTGGTGATTCTTACAACTGTCCATGGCTTTCCTTACACCTGACAAATGTGGCTGTGACTATCCTCACTCCTGATAACCTAGGATTACCGCCACTCCTGACCCATAACTATTTGTATTGCTTACTTAATGAGGAAGCCCAACCTCCACTGTTGATGCCTCCCATCTGGTGCTAATCAAAACTCATAAAAAATAGTTGGTTCTCTTTAAGACTTTAAGAGATTTTTTTTAGGGACAGCCTATTTTGGGAATGGGAATCCATCGCTAGTGAGATAAGCTGGAGGGGAGGAGGTGCTGGTCAGTGGAGGAGAAACTATGACTACCCTGAATTCAGAATGTTAACACTTTTGATTTGACAATCAATGTCTAACCTTGCTTCTGATTAGCAAGTTACAACTACCCTCACTCCAGGCTGACTGTGAACCAATGATTACCATATCTTTTGATTAGCAACCTAAGATTGCCCCTTAGTGTTGATAATGTAAAATGATGGAAACCATTTGTAGCAGTAGTGCTCAATCCTCTTCTACCTATGTGTAGACCCACAAAACATGGCCTAGTGTTAGTTCTTGAGGAGGGGATTGACCACCACTCATTTGTCAGGAAGGGGACCTGCTCCTAAGTTTAAATTTTCGAGGCAAGATGCTGCAGTTTGCAAGGAAGTTGTGTTGTGCATACTCAACACAATCCTCTTTTAATGTTTTTCCACATAGACTAAAATGGATTAATTGAACTGCCTAGCGAAACATTATTTATTTAAAATTAAAGGGGGCCACCCTTTGTGCCATGTTTTTAAATAATAAATACAAACTCTCTAGTGACACATTAGTGTGGTCTTTGTCTGTCATCACTTAATGCAGTTCACTAAAGACACACAAGATGTAATTAATGTGAGCTTTGGAGTGAAGCGGTTCAATATCGATATCATACTGTCATTGTTTAAACACTTAAATGAAGGCAATATATAACCGTTAGAGATGAGCGAACTTTTGAAAAATTCGATTCGACTGATTCACAGAATTTTCAGACAAAAATCGTTTCTACCCAAATTTATTTGCGACGAATCGCTATTAAAAACGGCTATTTCTGAGCCTCCTAGAGCCTCAATAGGGTTGTAAACCATTCTGCCTTGCTGTAACACGCATAGGACGCATGCTGGGTTAGTGAAATAATACTGTAAATAATTATCACATGCAGACCGGAGGCATCGCTAATAGAATCGCAGAGCAGCACAATTGCAGAGAGTTGAGGTGGCATCACTATGAGGGGCCCCTATAGTGCCTGAAAAACACACCCTGGAGCTGGCAGCAGCAGGAGCACAAAAATTAGCTGAATCACACCTTGGAGTTGCAAGCAGCAGCAGGAGCCCAAACATTGGTTGAAAGAGACACTGGAGTTGGCAGCAGGAGCCCAAAAATTGGATGAATCACACCCTGGGGTTGCAAGCAGCAGGAGCCCAAACATTGCTTTAAAGAGACACTGGAGTTGGCAGCAGGAGCCCAAAATTTGGATGAATCACACCCTGGATTTGCAAGCAGCAGCAGCAGCAAACATAGCTTGAAAGAGACACTGGAGTTGGCAGCAGGAGCCCAAAAATTGGATGAATCACACCCTGGAGTCGCAAGTAGCAGCAGCAGGAGCCCAAACATAGCTTGAAAGAGACACTGGAGTTGGCAGCAGGAGCCCAAAAATTGGCTGAATGACACCCTGGAGTTGCAAGCAGCAGCAGGAGCCCAAGCTGGCAGCAGGAGCCCAAAAATTGGCTGAATCACACCCTGGAGTTGCAAGCAGCAGCAGCAGGAGCCCAAACATAGCTTGAAAGAGACACTGGAGTTGGCAGCAGGAGCCCAAAAATTGGATGAATGACACCCTGGAGTTGCAAGCAGCAGCAGCAGCCCAAACATAGCTTGAAAGAGACACTGGAGTTGGCAGCAAGAGCCCAAAATTGGATGAATCACACCCTGAAGTTGGCAGCAGCAGGAGCACAAACATAGCTTGAAAGAGACACTGGAGTTGGCAGCAGGAGCCCCAAAATTGGATGAATCACACCCTGGAGTTGCAAGCAGCAGCAGCAGCCCAAACATAGCTTGAAAGAGACACTGGAGTTGGCAGCAGGAGCCCAAAAATTGGCTGAATGACACCCTGGAGTTGCAAGCAGAAGCAGGAGCCCAAGCTGGCAGCAGGAGCCCAAAAATTGGCTGAATCACACCCTGGAGTTGCAAGCAGCAGCAGCAGGAGCCCAAACATAGCTTGAAAGAGACACTGGAGTTGGCAGCAGGAGCCCAAAAATTGGATGAATGACACCCTGGAGTTGCAAGCAGCAGCCCAAACATAGCTTGAAAGAGACACTGGAGTTGGCAGCAAGAGCCCAAAATTGGATGAATCACACCCTGAAGTTGGCAGCAGCAGGAGCACAAACATAGCTTGAAAGAGACACTGGAGTTGGCAGCAGGAGCCCAAAAATTGGATGAATCACACCCTGGAGTTGCAAGCAGCAGCAGGAGCCCAAACATTACTTTAAAGAGACACTGGAGTTGGCTTCAGTAGGCCAAAAATTGGATAAATCACACCCTGGAGTTGCAAGCAGCAGCAGCAGCAGCCCAACCATAGCTTGAAAGAGACACTAGAGTTGGCAGCAGGAGCCCAAAAATTGGATGAATCACACCCTGGAGTCGCAAGCAGCAGCAGCAGCAGGAGCCGAAACATAGCTTGAAAGAGACACTGGAGTTGGCAGCAGGAGCCCAAAAATTGGATGAATCACACCCTGGAGTTGCAAGTAGCAGCAGCAGGAGCCCAAACATAGCTTGAAAGAGACACTGGAGTTGGCAGCAGGAGCCCAAAAATTGGCTGAATGACACCCTGGAGTTGCAAGCAGAAGCAGGAGCCCAAGCTGGCAGCAGGAGCCCAAAAATTGGCTGAATCACACCCTGGAGTTGCAAGCAGCAGCAGCAGGAGCCCAAACATAGCTTGAAAGAGACACTGGAGTTGGCAGCAGGAGCCCAAAAATTGGATGAATGACACCCTGGAGTTGCAAGCAGCAGCCCAAACATAGCTTGAAAGAGACACTGGAGTTGGCAGCAAGAGCCCAAAATTGGATGAATCACACCCTGAAGTTGGCAGCAGCAGGAGCACAAACATAGCTTGAAAGAGACACTGGAGTTGGCAGCAGGAGCCCAAAAATTGGATGAATCACACCCTGGAGTTGCAAGCAGCAGCAGGAGCCCAAACATTACTTTAAAGAGACACTGGAGTTGGCTTCAGTAGGCCAAAAATTGGATAAATCACACCCTGGAGTTGCAAGCAGCAGCAGCAGCAGCCCAAACATAGCTTGAAAGAGACACTGGAGTTGGCAGCAGGAGCCCAAAAATTGGATGAATCACACCCTGGAGTCGCAAGCAGCAGCAGCAGCAGGAGCCGAAACATAGCTTGAAAGAGACACTGGAGTTGGCAGCAGGAGCCCAAAAATTGGATGAATCACACCCTGGAGTTGCAAGTAGCAGCAGCAGGAGCCCAAACATAGCTTGAAAGAGACACTGGAGTTGGCAGCAGGAGCCCAAAAATTGGCTGAATGACACCCTGGAGTTGCAAGCAGAAGCAGGAGCCCAAGCTGGCAGCAGGAGCCCAAAAATTGGCTGAATCACACCCTGGAGTTGCAAGCAGCAGCAGCAGGAGCCCAAACATAGCTTGAAAGAGACACTGGAGTTGGCAGCAGGAGCCCAAAAATTGGATGAATGACACCCTGGAGTTGCAAGCAGCTGCCCAAACATAGCTTGAAAGAGACACTGGAGTTGGCAGCAAGAGCCCAAAATTGGATGAATCACACCCTGAAGTTGGCAGCAGCAGGAGCACAAACATAGCTTGAAAGAGACACTGGAGTTGGCAGCAGGAGCCCAAATATTGGATGAATCACACCCTGGAGTTGCAAGCAGCAGCAGGAGCCCAAACATTACTTTAAAGAGACACTGGAGTTGGCTTCAGTAGGCCAAAAATTGGATAAATCACACCCTGGAGTTGCAAGCAGCAGCAGCAGCAGCCCAAACATAGCTTGAAAGAGACACTGGAGTTGGCAGCAGGAGCCCAAAAATTGGATGAATCACACCCTGGAGTCGCAAGCAGCAGCAGCAGCAGGAGCCGAACATAGCTTGAAAGAGACACTGGAGTTGGCAGCAGGAGCCCAAAAATTGGATGAATCACACCCTGGAGTTGCAAGCAGCAGCAGCAGGAGCCCAAACATAGCTTGAAAGAGACACTGGAGTTGGCAGCAGGAGCCCAAAAATTGGATGAATCACACCCTGGAGTTGCAAGCAGCAGCCCAAACATAGCTTGAAAGAGACACTGGAGTTGGCAGCAGGAGCCCAAAAATTGTATGAATCACACCCTGGAGTTGCAAGCAGCAGCAGGAGCCCAAACATTACTTTAAAGAGACACTGGAGTTGGCTTCAGTAGGCCAAAAATTGGATGAATCACACCCTGGAGTTGCAAGCAGCAGCAGCAGCAGCCCAAACATAGCTTGAAAGAGACACTGGAGTTGGCAGCAGGAGCCCAAAAATTGGATGAAACACCCTGGAGTCGCAAGCAGCAGCAGCAGCAGCAGGAGCTGAAACATAGCTTGAAAGAGACACTGGAGTTGGCAGCAGGAGCCCAAAAATTGGCTGAATGACACCCTGGAGTTGCAAGCAGCAGCAGGAGCCCAACATTGCTTTAAAGAGACACTGGAGCTGGCAGCAGGAGCCCGAAAATTGGCTGAATCACACCCTGGAGTGGCAAGCAGAAGCAGCAGGAGCCCAAACATAGCTTGAAAGAGACACTGGAGTTGGCAGCAGGATCCCAAAAATTGGATGAATCACACCCTGGAGTTGCAAGCAGCAGCAGCAGGAGCCCAAACATAGCTTGAAAGAGACACTGGAGTTGGCAGCAGGAGCCCAAAAATTGGATGAATGACACCCTGGAGTTGCAAGCAGCAGCCCAAACATAGCTTGAAAGAGACACTGGAGTTGGCAGCAAGAGCCCAAAATTGGATGAATCACACCCTGAAGTTGGCAGCAGCAGGAGCACAAACATAGCTTGAAAGAGACACTGGAGTTGGCAGCAGGAGCCCAAAAATTGGATGAATCACACCCTGGAGTTGCAAGCAGCAGCAGGAGCCCAAACATTACTTTAAAGAGACACTGGAGTTGGCTTCAGTAGGCCAAAAATTGGATGAATCACACCCTGGAGTTGCAAGCAGCAGCAGCCCAAACATAGCTTGAAAGAGACACTGGAGTTGGCAGCAGGAGCCCAAAAATTGGATGAATCACACCCTGGAGTCGCAAGCAGCAGCAGCAGCAGGAGCCGAAACATAGCTTGAAAGAGACACTGGAGTTGGCAGCAGGAGCCCAAAAATTGGATGAATCACACCCTGGAGTTGCAAGCAGCAGCAGCAGGAGCCCAAACATAGCTTGAAAGAGACACTGGAGTTGGCAGCAGGAGCCCAAAAATTGGATGAATCACACCCTGGAGTTGCAAGCAGCAGCAGCAGCCCAAACATAGCTTGAAAGAGACACTGGAGTTGGCAGCAGGAGCCCAAAAATTGGATGAATCACACCCTGGAGTTGCAAGCAGCAGCAGGAGCCCAAACATTACTTTAAAGAGACACTGGAGTTGGCTTCAGTAGGCCAAAAATTGGATGAATCACACCCTGGAGTTGCAAGCAGCAGCAGCAGCAGCCCAAACATAGCTTGAAAGAGACACTGGAGTTGGCAGCAGGAGCCCAAAAATTGGATGAAACACACCCTGGAGTCGCAAGCAGCAGCAGCAGCAGCAGGAGCTGAAACATAGCTTGAAAGAGACACTGGAGTTGGCAGCAGGAGCCCAAAAATTGGCTGAATGACACCCTGGAGTTGCAAGCAGCAGCAGGAGCCCAACATTGCTTTAAAGAGACACTGGAGCTGGCAGCAGGAGCCCGAAAATTGGCTGAATCACACCCTGGAGTGGCAAGCAGAAGCAGCAGGAGCCCAAACATAGCTTGAAAGAGACACTGGAGTTGGCAGCAGGAGCCCAAAAATTGGATGAATCACACCCTGGAGTTGCAAGCAGCAGCAGCAGCAGCAGCCCAAACTTAGCTTGAAAGAGACACTGGAGTTGACAGCAAAAGCCCAAAAATTGGATGAGTCACACCCTGGAGTTGCAAGCAGCAGCAGGAGCCCAAACATTACTTTAAAGAGACACTGGAGTTGGCTGCAGGAGGCCAAAAATTGGATGAATCACACCCTGGAGTTGCAAGCAGCAGCAGCAGGAGCCCAAACATTGCGTGAAAGAGACACTGGAGTTGGCTGCAGGAGCCCAAATATTGGATGAATCACACCCTGAAGTTGGCAGCAGCAGGAGCACAAACATAGCTTGAAAGAGAAACTGGAGTTGGCAGCAGGAGCCCAAAAATTGGATGAATCACACCCTGGAGTTGCAAGCAGCAGCAGCAGCCCAAACATAGCTTGAAAGACACACTGGAGTTGGCAGCAGGAGCCCAAAAATTGGATGAATCACACCCTGGAGTTGCAAGCAGCAGCAGGAACCCAAACATTACTTTAAAGAAACACTGGAGTTGGCTTCAGGAGCCCAAAAATTGGATGAATCACACCCTGGAGTTGCAAGCAGCAGCAGCAGGAGCCCAAACATTGCTTTAAAGAGACACTGGAGTTGGCAGCAGGAGCCCAACAATTGGATGAATCACACCCTGGAGTTGCAAGCAGCAGCAGCAGGAGCCCAAACATAGCTTGAAAGAGAGACTGGAGTTGCCAGGAGGAGCCCAAAAATTGGATGAATCACACCCTGGAGTTGCACGCAGCAGCAGCAGCAGCCCAGACATAGCTTGAAAGAGACACTGGAGTTGGCAGCAGGAGCCCAAAAATTGGATGAATCACACCCTGGAGTTGCAAGCAGCAGCAGCAGGAGCCCAAACATAGCTTGAAAGACACACTGGAGTTGACAGCAGGAGCCCAAAAATTGGATGAATCACACCCTGGAGTTGCAAGCAGCAACAGGAGCCCAAACATTACTTTAAAGAGACACTGGAGTTGGCTTCAGGAGCCCAAAAATTGGATGAATCACACCCTGGAGTTGCAAGCAGCAGCAGCAGGAGCCCAATCATAGCTTGAAAGAGACACTGGAGTTGGCAGCAGGAGCCCAAAAATTGGATGAATCACACCCTGGATTTGCAAGCAGCAGCAGCCGCAGGAGCCCAAACATTGCTTTACAGAGACACTGGAGTTGGCAGCAGCCGCAGCAGGAGCCCAAAAATTGACTGACACACCCTGGAGTTGGCAGCAGCAGCAGCAGGAACCTAGAAATTGGCTGGAAGGCACCCTGAAGTTGGCAGCAGCAGGAGCACATACATTAGCTGGAAGGCACACCCTGGAGTTGGCAGCAGCATAAGCAGGAGCCCAAACATTGCTTGAAAGACACCCTGGAGTTGGCAGCAGCAGCAGCAGGAGGCCAAAAATTGGCTGAAAGGCACACCCTAAAGTTGGCATCAGCAGGAGCACAAAAATTGGCTGGAAGGCACACCCTGAAGTTGGCATCAGCAGGAGCCCAAAAACTGGTCTAAGACATAAATATGTTTTGCACCATTTGGAAAGTGTAAAACGTGGCACCATGCTGAATCTAGTCGCATGCATCAGCCATTGGTGGGTGGAAATCCTGGCTGATCCATCCCTGAATCATTTTGACAAAGGTGAGTCTCTCCACATTTTTAGTTGACAGACGAGTTCTCCTCACCGTAACTATGGCCCCCGCCACACTAAACACCCGCTCAGATGGCACGCTACTTGCCGGGCAGGACAGCTTTTCCAGGGCAAACTCTGCTAGTTGCAGCCACAAGCCAAGTTTGGCTGCCCAGAAGTCCAGCGGATCCTCAAGGTGTGTTGGCATGGTCATGTCAAGGTATGACATGACCTGCTGGTTGAGGTCCTGCTTCAGGTCTTCCTGCTGCTCATGAGTAGCCTCACTATGCTGGTGTAGAAAGCTACTCATTAGCGACTGAAGACTGAGGCTGCTGCTGATGGAGCTGCTGCTGCTGCTCCTGCCAACCCCCCCCAGCAGCCATGGCAGTGGAAGGTGAGCGCAGAGGTCCCCCCGAGTCAGACCTGCGAGAGTATGGACCATGGCGCAGATAGGCATCGGCCAACTGACTACGTAGAATGTCTTTGTAGTAGTTCAGTTTTCCTCCCTCTCGGCGGGTTTAAAAACTGCCCCCATTTTGTGCCGGAAGCGAGGGTCCAATAAGGGGGACAGCCAGAAGTCATCCCGGCAACAAATGGAAATAATTCTGTGGTCACTACGCAAGCACGTGAGCATGCTTCCTGCCATTTGCGCAAGTGACTCGGAGGGACTACCTGTCTCCATCTCCACTGCATACTTCCACGGTGTGTCCGGGTCCTCTGTCTCGCCTTCCTCAAAACCCTCTAGCTCCTCTGGCTGCTCCTGCTCCTCCTCTCCTGTCCGCTGACTAGATAAACCAGCCATTTCGCCAAGCCTAAACTGTGCTTCACTGGGCCACTCCTCCTCCTCCTCCTCCAGTTCAGCTCCAACGGGGTTCATGTGGCCGTAAGATGTAGATGCCATGTCTCCAGTGCCCTGACCAGCCATGGTTTCCAACATGTGCTGTAGTACATGAAGCAGTGGAATCACATCGTTCATCCCGTAATCCTGCCGACTGACAAATAAAATGACTTCCTCAAAGGGCCTGAGCAAACGGCAGGTGTCACGTATGAGCTGCCACTGGTTGACATTGAAGTTACACAGGGGAGTCCCCCTATCCGCTTGGATCATCAGGAAATCCGTGATGGCTTTCCTCTGTTCATATAATCGGTCCAACATGTGAAGGGTGGAATTCCAACGGGTGGAAACATCGCAAATCAGACTATGTTGGGGGCTACCGTTCTGACGCTGTAGCTCAAGAAGGGTGTGTTTGACGGTGTATGAGTGGCTGAAGTGCATGCAAAGTTTCCTTGAAGTTGATGTCTTGCAGATGGGGGGAAGACTTCAGACAACCAGATTAAAGACGTGAGCCATGCAGGGGGCATGGGTCAGGCTTCTATGGCTCAGCGCAGACAAAATGTTCTTCCCATTGTCGGTAACCATGATTCCCATTTTAAGTTTTCTTGGAGTAAGCCATGTTTGGATTTCCTGATGAATAAATGTAAGCAGTTCCTACCCTGTGTGACTCCATTCACCAAGACAAACCATGTGAAGCACAGCGTGACACCTCCGTGCCCTGCACACATGGTAGACTGGATGGGCACTGAGACTTGAGCCTACAGTGGAGGGTGAGGAGATGGCGGAGGATGAGGAGGCCGAGTCGCACAGTGTCACAGGCCCAGGGAGCGCGGAGGCCGAAGCGGCGTGACCTGTCCAAGTTGCTGCTGCTGCTGCAAAGGGACCACATTCACCCAGTGGGCCGTAAACGACATGTACTGTCCCTGACCGTAATTACAGCTCCAGACGTCGGCGCTGCCATGCACTTTGCTACACATGGACAGGCTCAAGGACTGGCCCACCTTCTGTTCAACAAAAGTGTGCAGCACTGGTACTGCCTTCTTGGCAAAGAAATGATGGCTTGGGACTCTCCACCTCGGCTCGGCACAAGCCATCAGTTCTCTGAAAGATGCAGAGTCCACCACCTGAAAAGGGAGCGACTGCAGCACCAGCAACTTGGACAGGAGCACATTCAGCTTCTGCGCCGTAGGATGAGTGGGCGCATACTGCTGTCTCTTGGACATGGCTTCACTGATGGATTGCTGGCGGGATGCATGACTTGGAGGAGGAGGAGGAGGAGCAGGAGCGACAGAGGATGGGTATGACGCACAGCAGCCTTCGGCTGAGGTGCTGGAGCCTTGGCTGGCAGAAATTGGGAGCGGCATGCCACTTGGTGAGGAAGCAGGCTGGACCACCTCTTCGGAGCCTCGGTTCTCCCAGGCCGCTTTATGGTGACGCATCATATATTGACGCAGGGCCGTGGTGCCAACATTTGGGCCCTGGCCACGCTTCACCTTCTGCCTACATATCTTGCATGTGGCCATGTTACCCTCCTGCGGATGCTTCAGGAAAAACTGCCACACTGCCGAGTAGCTACTTTTCCCACCAACAGGCCTCACTGATTCACTGCTACTGTCGCCAACTCCAGGAACCCCTGCTCCACTACCTCCCGATAAGGTAGCCTGCCGCGCAGCAGGTGCTCTACCCCGCCCCGGCCCCGTTTGGCTCCAGGCTTTACAATTGTGCCCCCATGCTGACTGCCAACCATGCTGCTAACACCTTGCTGCCTCAGCTGCTGACTCCGGGGCAACCTGCGCCCCTCTTCTCCTGATTATGACGATGAAGCCCCTTCATCACCCGGCTCCCAAGTGCGATCGGCTTCATCATCATCATCATCACCGAGTTGTGGCTGCACGTCACTGATGTTCTCGGTTTCCTCAACAGTGTCTGGCGCAGGAGCTGGAACGCTCGCAACACCCACAACACTGTCCACATCACTATTTGTCTGCCTAGCTAAAGAAGCCACCTCCATTTCTTGGCTGGGCAGTAGCTGCTGACTGTCCTCTATCTGATCGTCCTCCTCACTAAAGAGTGGAGCTGAACCCAAAGCATAGGATACGTCGCTGGGGGAGGGAACGGCATAGGACAGAGGTAATGGGAGGACAGGGACTGCTCTCGGGGCATGCCAACTCAGGGTTGTGTCAGAGGAACCTACCGACCCTAGACTGGGGGGTCTCAGATGTAACTTGTGATGATATTGATGAGCACGTTAACCAATCTACCACGGCAGATGCGTTACTGGTGGAGACACGACCGCTAGCAGATACTGGCAGATCAGGTCTCTCACCGTGACTCCTGCTGCCACTCGCTCCTAGTCTGCTGCGACCTCTGCCTGCTGAATCTTGGCCTCTGCCACTCCTCTTTGAACATCCTTGCACTTGTCTGCCTGACATTTTTATGTATTTGAAATGCGCAATAGGTACGATAAAAAATGTGTTTACTTTAAAAAGAAGAAGCTAAATAAAGTGAGGGACTGCTTCTCTGCACCAGATACTATGAAAATTGGCAATATGAGATACCCTGCGGCCTAGTGTTTTGGCAGCAGACCAAAAACCAATTCAAAATGCAATACTTTGATTAAGCTGAGGAAGGATGAACAAGTGTATTTAGTATAACAGATAGGCTGCTAAGTGCAGGTTTGGGATGCCCTGCGGCCTAGTGTTTTGGCAGCAGGACAAAAACCAATTCAAAATGCAATACTTTGATTAAGCTGAGGAAGGATGAACAAGCGTATTTAGTATAACAGATAGGCTGCTAAGTGCAGGTTTGGGATGCCCTGCAGCCTGTTTTTTTTTGTTAAAGGCAGACCAAAAACCAATTCAAAATGAAATACTTTGATTAAGCTGAGGAGGATCAACAAGCATATTTAGTATAACAGATAGGCTGCTAAGTGCAGGTTTGCGATGCCCTGCAACCTGTTTTTTTTTGTTAAAGGCAGACCAAAAACCAATTCAAAATGATATACTTTGATTAATCTGAGGAAGGATGAACAAGTGTATTTAGTATAATAGATAGGCTGCTAAGTGCAGGTTTGGGATGCCCTGCGACCTGTTTTTTTTTTTTGTTAAAGGCAGACCAAAAAACAATTCAAAATGAAATACTTTGATTAATCTGAGGAAGGATGAACAAGCGTATTTAGTATAACAGATAGGCTGCTAAGTGCAGGTTTGGGATGGCCTGCGGCCTGGTGTTTTTTTTGTTAAAGGCAGACCAAAAACCAATTCAAAATGAAATACGTTGATTAATTTGAGGAAGGATGAACAAGCGTATTTAGTATAACAGATAGGCTGCTAAGTGCAGGTTTGGGATACCCAGGTGGGCTGGTGTTTTTTTTGTTAAAGGCAGACCAAAAAATATTTAAACTACTCCAGTTATATTATGATAAATGCTTGTGTATAGGGTTAAATAAGCCACTGCATAGATCGCATGCACAGTGGCAAGGCAGATTTACAGCACAAAGAACTGAAATTGAATTGAAAACTGATCTGGCTAATGAAAAAAAAAATAATTTCACTGTCACTTCTAAGCTGTCCCTGGCTGGATGGTTCCGGCTTTTCCCTATCTTTCCCTGGCTCTGTCTACCTCTCTGTCTGCCTCTCTGACTCTCCCTGCCTGTCTGTAAGTCTCTCCCTGTCTGCAGCAACCTCCGTTCTGTCTGCAATGCAAGGCTGAAATGCGCAAAAGGAAAATGGCCGCCGGTTTATATAGCCGCCGGTATTTATAGTGACATCACCGGGCTTCCTGGCTGCTGATAGGCTGCATGTGACTTACCCATGATATCTTGCCCCAGGGGGTATGTCTGGACATGTTCATCCACCATTTTAGAATGCCTGTAATTGAAATAAATGGAGTTTAAAGAAAACTTTGATCGATCGAATCGCGGGGAAATTCAGATTCGTTCAGAATCTAATTTTCCATGAAATTCGGAACGAATCCGGGTTCGTTCGGATCGATTCGCTCATCCCTAATAACCGTAATGGAGTTTTGATTATTTTAAATCCATGGATGAAATAAAGGCTTTGGGTGTTGCTCTCTTATTACAGTACACAAATTCATCACTTTACTGAAAGGTCAGAATCATTAACGTGAAAGGTAGAGATTAGAAAATGAAATGCAAAATATAGTATTAGCAGTATTGTAAATCCTGCAGCAAATATGAACTTTACTGGGCAATTTATTATTCATCTGTTGCCATAAAAGATGCCTTTGCCAAACAATTGTACTTTTCCTATAAGAGTAACTGTTTTAATACAGCCTTGGTTAACACAAATACTGTGACTTGGCTTGATAAACAGACAAAAGCATAGAAATGCTCCTACCGCACAATAGGGGTAGATAGGTCCCAAAATGCAGTCCACTTTAAAGGGACACTTAAGTCCTGAGCCAGCAGGGTAAACAAGTAAGTGATAACCACAGGTGTCCACACTTTTAACCCAGCTTTGGGTTTGTGAATATTTTTCTGAGTAGAAAACTAAACATCTTGGTTGGTGTTTTTGTCTATTTTGTGTTATTTAACACTTTTTTGTGATAGGTCACTGTTTTGGAACAATTAGTTTATATACAGTACATAATAAACAACATATGCAAATATAAAGTACACATGTAGGGTTAGTTTTTTTGTATAGGGAGAAAGAGCCACAGTCTCCTTGGAACTGGAAGCCCTCAGATGTTATACTTTCTTCATGTCCGTGAGCTACAGTGTAAACTGGTGCTAAAATCAATAGGTATTTTTCACACTGCAGTACCTGTGATGTTTTGTTTTGCATTCCTGTTCTTTGCTGTATTCAGCTGTAGCCTTGGAAGGACATCACGTAACAGCCTTATTGATCCTCTGTTAAATTTGTTGAGCTAGTAAAATGAAAGCATCTGATATGTTCACCTTTCTACTTCAGCTGTTTTCTGTTTTTTTGTTTGCTTTCTATTTAACAGCTTTTCTTTCTTTTTTAATGTCATTCCACTTTTAAACAAATCTCTAAAGCTATTAAAATATGTGTAGCCTTGCCTATTAAAATGATTAAAAGATTAATACCATTGGATATTTAAAGTGGTTTTTGGTCTGTCCCCTGGGGTTTGGGATGCCCATTTGTCAAGTAAAACTTACCTCTCATCGGTCCAACTGCTCATGCAAGGCCTCTCCAATTAGCTTCTCCAGCCGCGCATTACTATATTAGTATATTCGGAATAGTAATTTCAGAAAATAGGAATAAGGATCAGGTGAAGGACCTTGGCAGCCTCAGAAGCCACTACACAGGCAGCCTGTTACTGGGTTTGATAGTAGAGCGAAAAGGAGGGGTACACCTTACACTAGGAGCCTCATACAAGGTTATGTCTGTAAATGTAAAAGACAATTTTACTGGTTCCTGGTTGGTTGTAGTTGGTAACTGATTAGCCAATATAGGTTGGTGCAAGTGAGGATGGTTGGGGTAGCAGGTCTTTGGGGGGAGGTATGACTTCAATTAGGAGGGTTTCCATAGACCTGGGGATATATTGGAGGGTTCTGGGAAGGAGAGCATGTATGGGGGGCCTGCACAATGCATAGGATGTTGTGGGAATTGCTGGTGGGCCCACAGTTTTCTTGGGGAGACAGGGGGGTCATGAGTGATTTTTGCATATTTCACTGGAAACATGCACCTCTCCTGTAGAAATGTCTCATCATAGGTGCAGGTAATTTGTTTGGAAAAATTAGGCCACTGATGAGTGGGGCTCCTCTTGGCACCCTCCATCCAACCACCCCCCGGTTTACCCAACTATGCAGACTTTTTGTGGAGGCATTTTAAAGAACTTATCACAATGTGCTACCTACTTACTCGAGGTGGGCTCGTAAGCTATTCAGACCTTAAAGTTCCAGGTTATTTATTCCAAGTATACAGCACGTCCTGTTCCAGAATATTCCTTAGACATGGGTTATACATCCACAAGATGGCGCTGGACTGCAGAAAACAACTTGTGGCTCCTCCCGGCCCCATATAAGTCAGGGACCTCCCACAAATTCCCCAGTTCTTATCTGCAGTCTGGACTGCGAAGATAGAAGATGGCTCTCTATACTGCGCAGGTGAGCGGGGCTTATCAGCCTGCGGCCCTGTAGGACTATTCCCACCCCTTCCGAACCCACTGCCTCCCAGCCTTGGCTGACTGGTTCGGGTGAAGTAGGTTTAGCACCAGGGTAGGTGCTGAGGAGCGCTGCTCCAACCGCAGTCCCTGCTTTGACATGGGTAGGCGGTACAGGCTTGTGGTGAGCCTTGTGGGATGCCACCTCCTGATCTCCGGGGTTCTCCTTAATCCCTATCCCCCTTAGGTGTCTGCCTCCTCCTCTCCATTTTATTTGCACTGGCGTTGTGTGGCTGCTGCTCTCTCTTGCCTCGCTCTCCCTGGGGAGATCTCGGGGGGGGGGCGGGGGGGGTGGCGGTATGTCACTTAATGCTTTCACTCATGCCTTGCTGTTCGCCTCCACCGTGCGCTTGTACAGCGCTCAGCGGCCGGTGGCGACATTACCTCCGGTGCTGCCGTGCCGTCATTGGACGACGGGATCACGTGGGGCGCGATCCGCGCTCTTCGGGGGGGGGGGGGGGGGGCGGCCCCGCCGGATGACGTTTTTTGCGTCACTTCTTCGCGGCCCGCCCCTCGAGCTATATGCGGACGCCATTTTTCCTTCTCCTTGTGCTGCGTGTCTGCTGTCTCCCTACCGCGGTCCATGATTGCCCCTGCGGGGTGGTTTTATTTGTATATTATATTGCATTTTCTTATGGGGATGTCTTCTTATGTCTTTCAGGCGGGTTTTGGCCTGTTGCGCCACTCAAATCACCATATGGAGGCTTTTGGGGATAATGTGCTTGGGGTTCCTTCGGGACAAGCCCGGTTATGTGTCGCATGTGGGGTATCCCCACATGATGATGATGTGATGTCAGGGTGTGTGTACCCTGCACCCAGCAGGTGCTTGCGCTGCAGTCTGGGTTGTCTGTTACTGGGCCTGGTGCTGCGCCCCCTCTTGCTTCGCCTACCCCCCCCAAGCTTGCATCTGACCCCTAGTGAGGGGCATACTAGTGGGGAGTCTCAATCTGATTTGGCTGCACGGGTGGCTAACATTGAAAAACATATTGCTGGGTCTGCCCCGTGTAAGGCTTCTGCTAAGAAGCTGCATTTATCACCTGCTGTTTCCCTCTTCCCTGTAGAGGATGAGGGACCTTACTCACTCCCTGGTCCTTACCCCCTTGAGGAGGGGGAATTGTTTTCTGATTCAGAATCCTCTGAGGAACAACCTAAGGTATATGGTGGTACCGGGTCTCCCTTTGGGGAAGACCCATGGTCCCCTGATAACACTGACAGATTGTTGAGTCACGTATTTGAAGTGCTTTGTATTTCTCCCCCTGCAGTGGCTCCGCAGCAGCAGGGTGAGCTTTTTCATACGGCTAAGCCACACTGGGAGTTCCTTGAGCAGTCTCACTTTAATAATCTAGTGTTCAAGGAATGGGAACCGCCTAGCAAGTTGCCCGGGGTGCCCAAGAGTTGGGACAAGAGGTATCCCTTTCCTGATGATGTGATTAAGCGTTGGTCATGCCCTCCCGAGGTGAACGCGCCCGTTCTAGGGTTGTCCAATACATCTGTCATGCATTCTCCTGACACTACTACTCTGTGGGACCAGCTTGGACCAGCTGTCCTGTCATGCCTTTGCTTGTGTGGGGACGGTTCTGCGCCCGGTTTGTGCCTCTGCCATTACGGCTATTGCTATTAAAGGGGTGCTTAAGTGTCTCTTGGATGGGGCCTCTGAGGATGCGGGAAGAGAAGAGTATAGATCTCTCCTGCTTTGCGAAGAATTTATTGCATATATTCTTTCTGCCATGGATGATGCCATTAGAATGTGTGGTAGGACTTCTGCCCTTTTGGTGGCTTTATGCCGCTCTGTCTGGCTGCGTCAGTGGGTAGCTGATAATGCTGCTAAGAAGGCTCTCACTGGGTTTCCCTTCAAGGGGCTGCGCCTCTTTGGTGAACGCTTGGACTTGTTTGCCAGGGGCGGTAGGTTATCTCAATGTAGGAGACCGTCCCGGTCCTTTCGGGGGATGGGTGCCTTTCTCCCATCCTTCCGTGGTTCCAGAACTGGTCAAGGAGTCTCCTTTGCTGGGGCTCGCGGAGACCATTGGGGCAGGGGCAGAGGACGTGGCCGCCCTGGCCTCTCCTGGGGTCTCAAGCAAAAATCCTCCCCCAAGCCCCCTCAGGCATGAAGGGGCGCCCTCACCCATCCTGGTGGGGGGACGGCTTCGGCTCTTTGCTCACGTCTGGAGGCTTCGCGTCTCAGACCGGTGTATTCAGGAGGTAGTGTCCTCCGGTTACAAGATAGAGTTTGCAGCCTGGCCACCCCCAAGATTCATCAAATCTCGGATGGCTCAAAACTCCTTGTCAGCTCAGGGCCTGTGTCTTGCTGTCCAAAACCTTCTGGAGTTGGGGGTCATCTGCCCGGTGCCTTTCAGGGAAAGAGGCTACTATTGCAATCTTTTCACTGTCCCTAAAAAGGACGGATCCCTCAGACCCATCCTGGATTTAAAGCGTCTCAACAAGTTTGTCAGATTCAAACATTTTCGCATGGAAACTGCGCTCAGCTGTCAATTCTCTGCGCCCGGGCAACTTCATGACCTCTGTAGACATCAAGGACGCTTACCTTCATGTACCAATCTTTCCAGGTCATCAAAAAATTCCTCAGGTTCGCTTTGAAGTATCAACACTATCAATTCGTGGCCTTGCCTTTCGGTATCACCTCGGCTCCCAGGGTATTCACCAAGGTGCTGGCGGGCGTGATGGCTCTGCTGAGGTCTCAGGGCGTTCGTATCCTTCCTTATTTGGATGACATTCTCATCACATCTCAGTCCTTCCAGCAGGCCCAGCGGGATACCCAGATGGTGGTGTCCACACTAGAGTCCTTCGGCTGGGTGATCAACCATCCCAAGTCTTCCCTGTCCCCGTCACTGGTGAGGTCCTTTCTGGGCATGACTCTGGATACATCTCAGGTCAAGATTTTTCTCCCTCAACAGAAGGTGGAGAGTCTTCAAGCTCAGGCCCTTTCTGGCAGATCCTTTCTGGCCCCCTGCTGGGAGACAGTCACCACAGATGTCAGTCTGACTGGTTGGGGGGGGGGCTTCTGGGAATCCTTGAAATTCCAGGGTCAGTGGGGCCCTCAGGAGGCCCATACCCCTATCAACATCCTGGAACTGAGTGCGATGAGGTTGGTTCTCACCCAACTGACTCCACACCTTCGGGGTCGGGTGGTTCAGATCCACTCGGACAACCAGACGGCGGTTGCCTACATCAGTCATCAGGGAGGGACCCGGAGCAAGAGGGCCCTCAAGGAAATGGCCCTGATACTGTCTTGGGCGGAGGAGAATGTTCCCTGCATCTCAGCTGTGTACATCCCGGGGGTGGAAAATCTGGAGGCAGACTCCCTGAGCAGGGGGACTTCTCGTCTGGGAGAATGGTCCCTCAGCAGCAGGGTGTTTCGCTCCCTGTGCCACCACTGGGGTCAGCCAGATGTGGATCTGTTTGCGTCCCGTCACAATCACAAGCTCCCAGTCTTTGTCTCTCTATCCCAGGACCCTCTGCCCATGGCCATGGATGCACTAGAAATGTCTTGGAAGAGCTTTCAGCTCCTCTATGTGTTCCCTCCGTTTCCTCTGCTGGACAGGGTGCTGCGCAAGATAGCACAGGAAGGGGTGCCAACCATTCTGGTGGCCTCTTGTTGGCCAAGAAGAGTGTGGTCCACAGACATCGTGCAGTTGGCAGTGGGTCAGTATGCCCTGCCCAAGGTTCCAGATCTGCTCACTCAGGGGCAGCTACGCCATCCCAATTTACAAACTCTGGCTTTAACGGCCTGGCTGCTGAAACCTCCATCTTGATGGAAAAGGGGCTGCCTGCTTCTGTAGTTAATACCATGATTCGGGCTAGGAAGAAGTCCTCGTCATCTATCTACTATAGGGTATGGCATGCTTACATTCACTGGTGTGAGTCAAAGTCATATTCATGTCGGGTGTTTTCTGTTCCCAGGATTCTGGAATTCCTGCAACATGGTTTGGATTTGGGTCTTCAACTTAGTACCCTCAAAGGTCATGTTTCAGCTTTGGCCATTTTCTTCCAAAGATCCTTTGCCAACCATCGTCTGGTTAAGACTTTCTTCCAGGGGGCTACTCACGTGCGTCCTCCACGTAAGCCTATGTTACCAGTCTGGGATTTGAACTTGGTCTTATCCGCCTTGCAGGGTTCTCACTTTGAGCCCTTGCGTGAGGCCCCTTTGTCCATTCTGACGCTTAAGGTAGCCTTTTTGGTGGCTATCACTTCTGTTAGGTGTGTTTCTGAGCTGGCGGAGCTTTCCATCAAACCTCCTTTTTTTGAGAGACACCAGGATGAGGTGGTGTTTCATTTTAAGCCAGATTTTCTGCCTAAGGTCTGCATTTCATCTCAATCAGGACATTGTTTTACCTTCTTTGTGCCCAAATCCTAGTAACTCTAAGGAGCGGGTCTTACATTCCCTGGACGTGGTCAGGACTTTGAAGTTTTATCTGGTAGCTACTGAATCCTTCAGGAAGGCTGATGCTCTTTTTGTTCTCCCTTCTGGACCTAAGAAGGGTTGGTCTCCGGCTAAATCCACTATCAGCAAGTGGATCCGTCAGGCTGTGGTACAAGCCTACTCTGCTAAGGGGAAGGAACCTCCCTTCTGCCTTACTGCTCATTCTACTCGTGCTATTGGTGCCTCTTGGGCTCATCAGCACCAAGCTTCTGTTGAACAAGTTTGCAAGGCCGCTACTTGGTCTTCTGTTCATACTTTTTCCAGGTTTTACAAGGTTGATGTTTGGGCCTCAACTGATGCTGCTATTCTAGAACAGGACATGCTGTATACTTGGAATAATACAATTCTGTGATTACTCACCTGTAGAATTGGTATTTTAAGTATACAGCACGTCCTGTTCCATCCCGCCCTTGTTTTCATTATTCTTAGTTACTTCTGTATGGTGATCGTTCAAATGTTCATTTTGGAATTTTTGTTATTACTGTTTCTCCCGGCTTCTCATGTAACTGCTTGTCAATACTGGGGAATTTGTTGGAGGTCCCTGACTTATAAGGGGCCGGGAGGAGCCACAAGTTGTTTTCTGCAGTCCAGCGCCATCTTGTGGATGTATAACCCATGTGTAAGGAATATTCTGGAACAGGACGTGCTGTATACTTCTAATACCAATTCTACAGGTGAGTAATCACAGAATTGTATTTTTTTCCATTTTTAAACCATGTTTGAGATATCAACATCTAGCGCATTGGAATAGCTTGCTTGTTGTGAGCGAAGAAACCCACTTGTCCCCAAGGTGCCCGTATGGTGTCAGCACTTTACTCTGCTCCTATTCAGATACATTTCTATACTGTGCAAAATATATGGATGTGCACCGTCTCACTATCTACAAAATTATTATTATTATGAAGGTGCTATGGCCCGTGTGGTCAAACAAAAGAAGCAACAATTATGTATAGTAAAGGGGTTCTGGATAAATCCCCTTAAATGACCATCATGTAACAGGCCGCACTCAAGAAAATATAAAAGAATAATTTCAATTTTATTTGAAAATACATGTACAATAAAAATTTGTTACTGGTAACAACACATACAAGAACATATAACACAATTAAAAAACATATACACAACAAAGGGGATCCTATATATGGAGACTCTAATGGCAATAATTATAATAATACAGGGTGGCGTATATCACACTGGATAAATAAATAAGTATGGTTAGGGGCCACGCATGGGCTGCAATATAAGAAAACAATACTATACCCCCTTAAAATATATAACAAAGTGCATAGTGCAATATGTGCAAATCTATGTGCGATATCAAACAATGTAACGAAAGCTAACAAATGTGCATCCTCATTAATGCATATGAAATTCAAAAGTGAAAGCAAAAACAAAATGAAACAAAACACATGTTATTATTAGGAAACATATAACCAACCTCAAAGTACATTAAAGTGCTATAGTACAATGTAGCGCACGCATGGTGCTATACCTAACCAGAAAGATGGTAAAAGGTAGTCAATGGCGCCACCAGATTAAGAAAATACAAGATAATAATAATAGATCACAAGATAAACATCACCTGATCTCCAGAGGATCCCCCGCAGCCGCCGCCACCGACGCGTTGCGTGTCCTATAGACACTTCGCCAGGGTGTACCGGCAGCTGGGGAGACCCCCCCCCCTTTAAATACCCCAAATAAGTAAGACGCTGGCCAATGGGAGGGGGCCGCGTCACCAACCATACGCGCGCCCCGCCCGGCCAATCAATGTGGCCGTAAGGGCAGACACATTTATTTATCCAGTGTGATATACGCCACCCTGTATTATTATAATTATTGCCATTAGAGTCTCCATATATAGGATCCCCTTTGTTGTGTATATGTTTTTTAATTGTGTTATATGTTCTTGTATGTGTTGTTACCAGTAACAAATTTTTATTGTACATGTATTTTCAAATAAAATTGAAATTATTCTTTTATATTTTCTTGAGTGCGGCCTGTTACATGATGGTCATTTAAGGGGATTTATCCAGAACCCCTTTACTATACATAATTGACATTTCTATACTGCACATTCATATGTCCTAAAATATGAGTGTGACCTTGGGATTTCTCAATGCAATGTTGTGCATTAATATGCATGACATAAAATGTTAATTATGAGAGCCCCTATAACAACACAACCCACGAGTTATGGGACGATAGCATGGTAATTACAAAACTATGAATGCCACCTTAACTTTCTACCAGGTCTGCACGTTCGGAACATGTCAAAACTTTCTGGTTGTCAGACATTGGAATTAGGTGCAAACAACATAGCTAAAGTGGACCAAAACCCCCAAAACAACTCAATCTATTTTGCTTCCCGCCCCCATGTACATTACCGTTTGGATGTTTTCTGCCCTCATTGTTGTTTGGTATTCCTGTTATACTATGCCATTGTATCCCATTGGTTTCTGACAGGATACCATTGTTCTAACCTGTTTAAGCCCCCCTCTTGCCCCCGCCTCCCAATTTCCTACTGGGAGCAATCAGAGGCTATTGAAAATAGTGCTAGAAGAAAGATAAGAGCCAAAAGAAGATTTAACTTCTGTTTAATTTTCCCCTTTTCCTTTGAAGCCCAAATTGTTTGTGAGTAATTGTATCCATTTCATTATCAAGACACTAAGGGGCGTTAATACTTGAGTTTTTTTTTTCAATCTATAGGATGTGGTTGGTCCACTTTAACTATTCATGAGCTTGGTGGGTTCAAGTTAGCTGAGGTGCGCAATATTACTGGAAAATAGTATTTTAGTTAATGTCACATATGGGCGCCTAGCGTGTATATATGAACAGCATATATTAATAATAGCAATGTGGACACTATTTTATACCACTACAAGTTTAGGTTGAGGGTAATCTTTCTGTATTACTTTTAATATAAATATACACACAGTGCCATTTTACAAGGGTACTGTTTCTGTAGAACACCATATGTCTATTGTGCACAAATAGAATACTGCATGTATTCCCCACACAACAATTAATACAAATTCATATAGACCTTTTCAGTGAACACCAACTAATTGGGGGTCCAGTAGTTTGTACTGTTTCTGTAGGTTCTATGGTCTGTTTTATACAGAAACATTCTCATTATTTAGGATGGGTGTAGTGTATTTAGACACCATTCCTACTAGCTGCTTGCTGGAACAGACAGTCCAGGGACTCAGGGACAAGGAAGAGGAGGAAAAGGAAGAGCCTCAGTTCTCCAAATGTCAATAACAGCTTAGCAGTACCTAACCCTACACAGAAAAGTCTTCTGCCTGAGAAAGAGAGTCTTCCACTTTGTCACGTGTTTACCTCTCTGGGACAGACATGTAGGAAAAGAAGGTTGAGGAAAATATTATTCCAAAATCGGAAAATGAGGTAAAAAAACAGACATCCCATCCATTTTAACCTAGAGCCATTGTCTGTTTATGTAAGGAGAAGCCAGAAGATGTAATTTCTCTGATTTGACCTTGGGATTTCTGGGCGTTTAGCTGTAAAAATATTCATGTTTTTCTACTTTGAGACCCTCCCAAGTTAAAACCACGGTTCATTTTTGGGTGGCCTCCCGATTCTATGCAACAAGACACAGGACTCATCCCAACAGAGAAGACACAGAGGGAAAATCTGTCAGCTGCAGGTTAGGAACTAGGGGTGCCTAACCCTCTCCTCAAGGCCCACCGACAGGTAGATCTCAACCCAGATGCACAGGTGACGTACTTGGTGTTCCGACAGGACTATAGAGCTAGCTATGTGGAGATCCACAAAACATGACCTGTTGGTGGGCCTTGTGGAGAGGGATGGGGAATAGCAGTAGGGATGCCACTTGCCACTTGCTCCAGCTATGTGATTGATGCCAGACATGCAGTAAACAGCAGTGGCACCACCACTCTCTGGCAACTGTTTCCATATTGGCGACTATTATAGCTCAGTCTTGAAGCTCCTGCAAGATACTTCTGCCTTGGCTCTAAGACCTGTTGCTTTTTTATTTTCACCAAGAAAGCTATGTCTGCTTTCAGCTAAGAAAACTATGTCTGCTATGTCATACCATGCAAATAGGGTGCCAGAGAACTTCAAACACGTAGGCCTTAATCCCGTGTATGTTTTCAGCCTGGAATCCTCCGGTCTCAACTACTTTCACCAGCACTTCCGTGCTGGTTCTTGATTCCTGCATCAGTCACAGGGCTGCAACCACACCCTCTCCATTAACTACAATGGATGGGGCTTGTCAGGCCTCAGCACGTGCCCTTCATTGCAATGAATAGAGAGGGTGTGTTAGCGCTCCTGTGACTGATGTGGGTTCAGGAGCTCGATGCGACATCAATTAGCCAACATTGGCCCATGTTTGGTCCTAGACTTTGGGCTGTAGTGCTGGCTCGGATCCAGTGATCAGGTGAGTTGCTGATCATCATACTATTACCGATCAGCTGAGGGGGTCAAAAGTAACATGTCTTTTTTTGACACATCTTGAGCTGCTAACGCCAAACGATTGTTTATCTTGTTCCCTTTTATTTATCACAATTATCCTGAGACATTTGGTGTCTCCATGCAATGAGGTCCTTCTTTAGGTACTTTCCAGAGACCAGAATGCACTTACAAAATGTTTCATCACATTCTTTAATGGTCTATAGATTCTGAACTTTCTGAAAACATTTGGACAAGTTTATATGAATCTCATCAGAACCAGAAAGAGTAAACTAGTGCCCTTTTTTGTCTCCTCAGCCCATAAATGTATTTTTGCTTCTTAAGCTGGATATAGTTTTGCATAAAAATACTTTGTAAGAAAATGTGCTTAAATTGGAATAATAGTAAAACTGTTGCCCCTGGCAACCACATTTCCAGCTCATTAAAAAGCCATGATTGGTCTCTCTGGAATCTAGCGCCACTTTACTTACAGTTTCCAGTTGTTTTGTATGAGTAATCGCTGTAAGAATAAATGTTCTGTTCCAAAACACAAGAGTAGCTTATTTAATCACTATAAAGCCAAAGGACATCTCTGAATATTTTAATTAAGTTGATGGCCCGGTACAAGACTATGGCGTAACCTTTAGATAATACGCTTAGACATGCAGTTGCAGTTTTCTTCCAGTTGTCCTTATTAAAAGGGATATACTGCAGCCTACAGCTATACTGAGAAGTCCTGAATAATCAGAAGACTCCCTGTTTGCTAAGGACATTTTGCAGCAAATAGCATTTGCATGTTCCCTGTAATCTCCCGGATAGTGAATGAATACAGCAATCTTACCCATATGTATATCCCTGTAATGTTCTCTTGATATTGTAGGGAAGACTATTGTTTGCAGCGTGAAAACATGCAATGTTCTAAGTTTTGAAGATTTACATTTTTTTTAGTATTATAGATAAACATGACTGGGATAATGGAAGATAGAAAACACCAGATACATTTACATCATTTAGTGCACATATTACTGGGGAAAAATCCCTTAGTAAATGGCAAACATATTGGACCATGTCACTCAAGCAACCAATACAAGACAGACAATGAATATCATTACAATGGTATACGACTAATGACACCAATCTCCTCAACTAACAGCCCCTTCAAAGTTCCTTATCCCTGTGACAAATGTCCTTAATGTTTCCCTTTAGCCATTACTTATTCTATATATTTCTGTATATAGTATAATGATCATCAAGTTACTTTTTTATGTTTAATGCCCAGAGTGAGGCATCATTTTAAGCTTGGTGTAACATGTTTATTATCAGGGTTCAAGTTGCCTATAAGTCCCTAAGAAAAAATGCCTGGCCCTGGGTCAAAACAATAGAATACTATGGAGAGTAGAGATTGAGGACTGTACATGCTTATCTCGTCTTTGTATTGCCAAATTTCACTATGTATCTAGCTTATCTAAAACATAGTGATGCAATGTATATTTTTTAACTGTATTATGCACACCACTATAGAAATACATGGACTTCAGGCACATCTGTCAGAGCTTCAGTCAGTAAATGTTTCCCTTCAAAGTCAGCTCCAAGACTTGTGCAGCGAAGAAAATGAAGTGAAAAGCAGATGCCATCAGCAGCAAATGCTCATCTTGGGTAAGAGAAAGCTAACATTTTATTTAAATTTTTTTCTTCAACATAATGTTTATATTATTAGATAACAATCGGTGTAGGTTGCTAATCCCTTTGGCGCTTACTTGTAAAACACCAGAAAAAAAAATTCTCAGCTAGTAGAAGTTAGGTGGATCATGTGTCTCCGCATAGTTCCTGTTCAGAATGCCGATAAAGGGGCTAGTAAACGATAGCTGGAAGTGTATTTTACTTTGTATCCAGGGATGGACGCGCCATTGGGAGGGCTGGAAGAACTTTTGGTGGGCTGCACTGCTTTGGGACCCACCTCACCAAGACATGTGCCAGAATTCACTCTGTACTGTTGGTGCACCACTGCTGCTAAGTCTTCCTCATAGCTGTCCACAGTGTACTCCCCTGCCAACAACTCCAGCCCATGTTCTGCCCTGGCAACTCTATTGCCTTGGCATCAAAGTTTTGGGCTCCCCCCCGCCTTATTCTTTGCCACTACCATACTAAAGCAATTGCTAGGCGTGGGAGGGCATCCAGAATGCTTGAGCCCCCCACCATATAATCCCACCAGCAAACCCCCAGGTTCACTTCCGTGCACCACAATCCCCCTGCAAGATCTGACCTAGCAAATATCTCTTCCACGATTCCTGGTGTTGAAAGAGCCCCGTACAATATGAGCCCTCGGTGGCCCATTGCACAGCTGTATTTCACAGGTGGATCACAGTGCAGGTAAATAAAACCAGGGTTTGCAGGAGTGGTATGCATGGTGGTCTTTGCCAATCCACCCCCCCCCCCCCGCGCCAAGCAGTTTGCTGACCAACACCCATGTTTTAGAAAACTTTTGTTGTGCTCACCTTTAAAGAGGAAAAATATTGATTTTTGCTATCCCAGTTTTGTTCCTCCTGCCTTGGGCATCCTGATGAGTCCAGGATGAGTTTGACCCCATTCTGCACCTGCTTACCGTATGGGAGGACAAGGAGGGGCAGTGTGTAAAGATGCTGATCGAGTTTCTGGGGTTTAGGTAAGGCCCTTAATTGTACAGAAAGCTTTGAGTAGCCAGGGGCTCTGTATGGGAAATCCGGTAGAGTGTCTGTTCTAAGCAGGGGTCACAGAAACACCATTGTCAATAAATGTATGTGAAATATCTACTTTGAATCACTTTCTGTTGCTGACCTGAAAGCATGTTTTGTTCACCTTGTCTGCAACAAAGAGGCACTGCCTGTTCCCATTCTGAAGATAGAGTCTCCTGATGCCCTACTGCCCTCTAGCTTTTCTTTATTTAAGTTATCTTTTGTTACACTATATGTATACTTGAAAGGGACATTGGACTCAAGACTTCACATTCCTTCAACCATGCAGCAATCTCCACTATGTCAGCTGACTTCCCTGCTTTTATTTTATTGTTGCTATCTTTTATTATCATCTTTTGAACCGTAAAATGGTATTTTGGTGTTATGTGCCTCAGTCTTGGTGTGATGCAGCTTGATTTAGCCATACACCAAAGGTGTGATGACTGACTCCAATACTGGGACTTTGATGTTTCTGTTAATTACCCCTGCTTGCTTTCACTTAATAACACCACCATGTAACCACCTTACACTACACACACTAAAGCGGATAGAAACACAATTTTGGGTCCACTGCTCAGTGTTTGCCCACCCAAGCAGCCGGGCGCTACTGTTGCCTTGGCGGTGGCCCAGTTTTCAAAGAAGCTACGTCCCCCTGTGCAGCCAGCTGTTGGCATCCCCGGTGTGCTGTTCGGGCGTATGCAGTCCTGTGCCCAGCTATTCAGAAAGGGGCACCGGCGTCACAGAACCTGCTGGGATCAGGTAAAATAACCAGCGCCCTGGGGGGTTTCACACAGCGGGGCATCTGGCATAGGATGCCCTGGGGGGAGGCTAGCAGCCAGGCCAGACCGCGTGGGTTTCCATCCGCTTTAAATTGCAAGTTATAGTTTCAAATTGTTGACATTTGATTTTCATTTGAATAGACAGGGTAACTATCAAGAGACCAAAACCTGGACTAAAGTCTAAAGGAATCTATTCCCACTTAAATCCTTCCCTTAGGGATATTGATTGTGAAGTACCACAGTGTGAAACCTCCTAGTTTCCCCGTTCTATCACCTCGATCCTCAATCCCACAGCACATGCATGTGCCTCTGGCAGCATCCCTACTCTGCACACTTGCCACACCTAGAAAACTTGAATGTTTGAAAGCGGAGCTGAGCAGGAGGGAGGAAGTGCGGATGCTCTGGGGTGCTGCAAGGTGCAACTAAGCTTATCACAGTTGTAGGATGAAGGTGAGTTTATGGGGAAACCAGGGGGTTTCACATGGCAAGGAATCCCAAATCAGAATTTTGCTGAGAAAATCCAGGCAAACATAGAAAGTCCAGCACCCGGCTGGTCCACTGCAGTAGCTCAGGAAAATTAAAGTGGACCAAAATTGGCCCTGGAGCCTATGAGACTCTAGGGACAGCTGATACCCTTCTCACCGGGGCATCCTGAGCTGCCTAGCTGTGTGAAACCCTGCTGTTCGCCTGGAATTCTTACCTGTCCCATGAGCCCATTCAGCTTCTCCAGCCTCACATTAATATGTGTGGTCAGAGAAGCTGATTGGACGAGAGCCACACATGCGATGTTGGACCGAGGACAGGTGAGTTTTACTTGGTGAACGGTGGAGTTTCACACAGCAGGGCATCCCAAACTCGGGTGCCCCAGGAGGACAGACCAAACCCCAGGATAATGAAAATTCCAGGTTTTGGTCCACTTTAATATTAAAATTCAGAATAAACAAGCTAGATAGCAAGATGAGGGGTTACTTATACCAGCCAAGTTTGTTGTTATCCTTTCACTGGAATGAATGAATAACTTGGGTGAGAGGTTTATGAATGGTGGTTTATAAACGTATCATTCTGCTTTTACATAGGGACCTGGTCAATTTCAACAACCCATACCCTGAGCCAGCCTGCTACAAGCCATAGCACATCAACAATCATTGCAATAGCATGGGCTGGCCCAGGGGTGCAGGGACTAGAATTGAGCAGTTCTTCCCTGAAAATTACTTAAAGCGGACCAAAACCTACATTTGTAACTAGCATCCCCTGAATTCCTCCTTTCGTGAAGAAAAGCGTGCCAATTTTTAGTGCTCCAGCTTCACTCTAATCCCAGATAATGGCGTTTGTTTTAGCTGTAAAGCACCGCCTCCTGCCATTGTTGTGCACAGCAATGATATCATTGTGATACCTATGCATTGACTGATGGCTGCCATCTTACAGAAAGGGACAGCAAAAAAAAGTGTTCCAGGTCGAAAATATAAATTTCTAGTTGTATACCCTAAGAAGACAGTATCAGCAGGGGTTTTGTCCAAATGTATTTCACAAGTTCAGTGGGTTTTAGTCCGCTTTAAATCTCAATGTGTTATAAATTACATGTAAAAAAAATGTTTCAAACTGGAAATGTTAAAAACAGATCGGTAGAAAGTGCACGGCTGAGAACCTGACCTTAATGGGAGCCCTGGATCAGGTACTTGGTGACTAAATACTGTAAATGCTACGTGGGTTGTAAAGCTGGGACACATAGGCCTCCTCCCATAGAAGGCAACGCTTGCTCTACCTCTGTCATATAAAAGCTGCCCAGATTTATTTGTAGTTCAGTCAGTTTTGTGCTGCTCTTTTCATCCCGCACATATATACATGGCACGTGGTTTTGTTTCAGAAAGTTTATATATAAACAGGGCTGATGTCATAGTTCTCTTCCATTCTGTGGCCAAGCAGCTGTAGTTTTCTTAGTTCAGGCAAAATGAAAGGCTGAGGAGAATACACATGACGTGTATAAATAGTTCATGCCATTGTCATGTTGAAGCAGTTGGTAGCATGGAATCGCTGACTGCCTATTAGGTATTCTCTCCTCTTTTTGCGGGAGGGCCGAAGGCTGTTCTTTTTAGCAGAACACTACCCCCTGCTGCTTCATATGTAATGTAAGATACAGTATACCGCTGAAAAGTATAGAACTATCAGGTTGCACTATAATAGTGAGTTAAATCATCCCAGGGATTAAATTAATTTAAGGGGATTAGGGAACTCTTAGGGGATTAGATTTCAATGCTAGGTTGTTCTTGGTTACGAAACAGCAGCCTGACCTACGCAGATCCTTCTCTGCTCCTTGGACTGGTTACAGCATACAAAGAACCATCTCTATAATTCTACAAATAATATGTCACTCCTATGATAGGCAGGTCATGAACCTCTGCCCAAATCATTCCATGTTTACCTCAGTTATGTATCTTAAAGTGGGATAAAACCCAAGATCTTGATTATCCAGGGTTTTTTTTCCCTGTCCCGTTGGCATTCCAATTTGCGATTGGCCAGTAAAACTCACCTTTCCTTGGTCCTACAGTGCATGCGCGGGTTCTCCAATCAGAGCCGTTTCCTGTGTATATGGAATGTTCGGCTCTGTGGGACTTGAGTGCACGAGTGGCCACATCCCCAGCAGCAAGTTCTGTAGCTCCAGTGTCAGACTGAAGTACCTTGGGCCCACAGAGCAATACATTCTTCAAGTGGACCAAATCTGCACCACCAAATTTGGGATGCCCGGCTGTGTAAAACACCCCAGGTCGCCTAGTAAACTCACCTTCTTCCTGATCCAACGGTGCATGTGTGAGTGGCGCCACTCCCTGCTATACCTTTAGCATGGGGCGCACGTGCCAGACATTTGTGAATGGCCAGTGTGGGTACCCTCCCTGTTAGAGGGCAGCAGGGATGCAGCCGCCAGCGCACTCAGGTCCGCTCGTCAGGACTTGGCTGGAGCCGAGTCTTAGATGATCCTTAGACGAGTGGACTGGAGTGGATCTGAGTGCACTGATTGGTCAGGAGGCCACGCATGCGCTGTAGGACAGGTGAGAGCTGAGTTAGTTCAAGCGACCTGGGGGTTTTTACACAGCAGGGGACAAAGACCAAAACATAGAATAGTCAAAATCCTGGGTTTTAGTCCACTTTAAGGCCCACCATAGAAAATTATTCTTGAGCCTTGATAAATGGACTTCAGCAATAAGGTAGCTCCAATCCACCCCTCCCCCAGCTATATAGAAATCATGCAAGGCTTTTAGCACTTTAACTATCAGCCTACCTAGAGATTCTGTCACCTCTTGCTGCCAGGCAATTTTTAAAACCCCTCCTCCTGGGGCATCCAGATTAGGGATGCCCCTCTGTGTAAAACACCCCAGTTCGCCAAGTAAACTCACCTTCTCCCTGATCCAATGGCGCATGTGCGAGTGGGGCCACTACCTGCTTTACCTTTAGCAGAGCGGGGGCACGCTCTCTGTTGGAGGGTAGTGAGGATGTGGCCGCAAGCGCACTCAGGTCCGCCTATTAGGACACGGCTGGAGCCGAGTCTTAGACGAGTGGGTGGGAGCAGATCTGAGCACACTGATTGGACAGGAGGCAGAGCATGAGTCAACCTGGGGGGCGTCACCCGGGGCCAAGGACCAAAACCCAGGATAGTCAAAATCCTGGGTTTTGGTCTATTTTAACGCCCACCAGAGAAAACTATTCTTGAGCCTTGATCTATCTATAGTAATAAGTGGACTTCAGCAATAAATAGTGCTGAGGGTAGCTCCAATCCACTCCTCCCCCCAGCTATATAGAAGTCATGCAAGGCTCCTTTTGGCCCTTTAACTGCCAGCCCACCTAGAGATTTTGTCACCTCCTGCTGCCAGGCAATTTTTAAAGTGGACCAAAACCGGCCCTGGAGTTTATGAGACTTATTTTTAATAAAAAAATGTACTTTAACTTCCAGCCCACCTAGAGATTTTGTCACCTCTTGCTGCCAGGCAATTTTTAAGTGGACCAAAACCGGCCCTGGAGTCTGAGACTTATTTTTAATAAAAAAATGTACTTTAACTTCCAGCCCACCTAGAGATTTTGTCACCTCTTGCTGCCAGGCAAGTGGACCAAAACCGACCCTGGAGTCTATGAGACTTATTTTTAATTAAAAAATGTACGTATTGCTTGTAAAAGCCCAATTCCTCCTGATTACAATGGTATCATGTATGTTTCTGTAGACATCCGTTCCTGCCCAGGAGACTCTGCAAACGTAAAAAAGCCCTTTATGTGATTTTCAAATAAAATACAACTAACTGCACTTTGCAGTTAACTTTCAATAACTATGAAGTGTTAAACCCTTAACAATAAAAAACATTAAAAACTGTGTGAGGTCTCCATTCTCCTAATAAGGACCATTTATCAGATCACAAAGTGTTATGTGTAAAAACATACACACACACACACACACACACACATACACACACATACACACACACACACACTTCTTTTTTATTTCCTTTTTACTACTTACCTCCTTCCATCTCTGGGTGCATCTGATGATGTCCAATCATTGCTGTCCTCAGTCGGAAGTGACTGGCAAAAGCAAGGAGCTCTACCTCACTCCCGGCTTCCGACGCTCACTCCGGGCTTCGTCACTTACTCCTGCTGCAGTTAAATTAAAAATCAGTTAAATTTTTTCTGCTGTGGAGACCAAACAAGGTCACAAAGTGAGGGATGTCATGGTATGCCATATTTTGTGTTGTCACCACTATTTGGACCAGACGACAGCCATGGATTGTTTTGTAAATAAACCTTCTATATCTGGTTACAAAGCAGGTAAAAATAAAACAAGAACTTTACAACTGGGATCAAAGATAACAAAAACTAAGCCGAGTGAACTGGCATCAGCTCACTCACCGGTATAAATATCCCTTGTGTGTGGTACCGATTGGAGGCCTGAGGAGCGCTTCTGCTTTCAGGTCAGCCCCCCATGGCTGCCTGTGAAAAGCTGCCCATAGTAATCTATGGTGACCGCCCAGTGGCCAATCCCGGGACTCCTTTCCTGGCACTAGCTCGTAATGAAGGTATTATGAGCATTGTGTGTGGTTAGGTACGAGGGGGCTCCAGCGTTCTGGATGCCCCCCCAAGCTTCGCCTTATCAGCAAACAGCAGGACCAACACCCGTTAAAGTAAAAACGGGCGTTGGTCCGGTTTAAAGAGACAGTAGCGCAGAAGTGACACAATTGTTGGACTGTTCAGTGCTGTATTTTGTTTTATGTTTGTTGACCTTTTGGTCACACTCTGCTGCTATATGCCTTATCTTACAGTGTAATCTGTAAAAGACATTATAACAGGCGCACACATTGCTAGCTAGCTTTTACATGTGAATCGGGATCAGCGCGCTCCACAAAAGCCCTACCAGCAGCGTTCTGAGGGCGCAGCGCTAGTGATCTCCTGCTATGTGAGCGCTAAACGCCCTCCACACGCTGACACCAGCGATTGTGGGACCCTCGGCCGAAAACACAAGCGCTCCACAATCAGACTGGTGTGAAACCAGCCTAAGTATTTAAAGTTATTACACCTTTGGACCCAAGGTTAAAATTTGCCAAGCTAAGTGGATTGTGTTGATCTCTGATTACAGTTGTTATGGCTTACTGATCAGTTCTAGAATTACTGTTGGACTATTGCGTAACAAACAGAGCAGTCTGATTGCGATTCTTCGTGTTGAAACGCACATTGTAAAAAAAATCTATTGCCATATACCTTTTGGTTGGAACAAGTAGCATAGGTTTTGAAAAAAAAAACACTTAGAAGCTGCTGCCAAATGAATACCTGTTAACAAGCTGTGTCTTTCTTCAGGATACTCCGGTGACACATTGTAATATAGTAGACCTTGGAGAAAGCCGAAATGATTTGTTCTGTGGAGTGTAAGAAACAATGTCCTGGGTGTTTCCCCCTGGGCCCCTCCTATAGCCCATTCTGTCCATCTTAGGGGGCCGTCTGGCACGAAGCTTTCTGTTCCACATTTTCAGCAAAGCCTTTGCATTCCTGATCCTCTTACCCAATGTACTGAAAACCAGATGATGGTCAGAAAGCATGTTTTCAGCAGTTCCTTTCATGTAAAGAAAGGACATCGTTTCATTTAGGCTTTCCACACTGTAATCATTTGTCCATAATCTCCCTTATGAAAAACGTTCCATCAATGAGAATTTCATTATCTTACAGAATGCTTGCACGTGTTCCTTATCACATCTGTATGGTAGTTGCAAACTTTTACATTATTTTCCAGATGATTTTTTGAGTCCCTTCCAGCGGTGAGTGATGTGAAGGTAATGCTGATTAGGGTTTCATGAACAATACCTGTTTATTTATGGGTGTCCAGTTGAAGAATGCTGGTGACTTAATCCGTTTTCCACCAACATTCCGGCTTGACTTTACAAAAGCTTGAAGAATATATGGCCCTCAAGAATAGCACAATACAAAATTCACATCGCTACTATTATCATTTATTGAAAACAATGGCCCCTGGCTGTATATTACTTACACTTGGCAGACTACACTGCCCTTTTCTAATTGAATGCACTGTGCTGTTTCCAAAAGCAGTGCGCATGCATATTTATTAAATCACGCAATACCTTTCTTTTATTATTAGTTTGGACTACAGTAATGAGACACATGTCTTTAATAAGTGTGTGATGAGCAGCAGTGATGGACAAATGAATTGCCTCAACCTGTATCAGATTATGAGAAATGGGCCTTTCATTAGAACAATAAAAGAGGATGGATCAGTATTTGGCAGATTGTGCTATTTAAAGGGAAAGTACACTATTCTAAGAATACAGCACGTCCTGTTCCAGAATATTCCTTACACACGGGTAATACATCCACAAGATGGCGCTGGACTGCAGAAAACAGCTTGTGGCTCCTCCTGGCCCTATATAAGTATATAAGTCAGCGACCTCCCACAAATAACCCAGTTTTCATCTGCAGCCTGGGCTGCGAAAATAGAAGATGGCTCTCTATATACGCAGACGAGCGGGGCTTACAAGCCTGCGGCCCTGCAGGACTATTCCCACCTGTTCAGGACCCACTGCCTCCCAGCCTCGGCTGACTGGTTCGGGTGAAGGTTGGACAGCACCGGGGTCAGGTGCTTGAGGAGCGCTGCTCCGACCGCAGTCCCTGCTTTGACATGGGTAGGCAGCTCCCTTGCCTCGCTCTCCCTGTGGAGATCTCAGGGGGGGGGGGGGGTGTGCGGTATGTCAAGCAGCCTGAATTGCTTACTTTGCTTGTGCCTGCTTAATGTGGTTTACTGTTAACCGCCGCCGCGCGCTTGTACAGCGTTCCACGGACGGCGGCGACATTACCTCAGGCGCTGCCGCGCCATCATTGGACGGCGTGATCACGTGGGCACGTTTCGCGCTCTTCGGGGGTTTCGTTTCGCGCCCCTCGAGGTATATGCGGATGACATTTTTACCTTCCTTGTGCTGCGTTTCTGCTGTTTCCTACCGCGGTCCGTGAGTGCCCCTGCTGGGTGGCTTTATTTATATTTTTTATTGTCATATTCTTATGGGGATGTATTCTTATGTCTTTCAGGCGGGTAGACTTCATTGTGGTCTCTCCCGGTCATTTCCCTTTTTTTTAAGGCTATTACTATTATATCTCCCACTTCCCTAGCGGGCTTTTGGGGCATCCCGGCTAGCTCTTTAGCGTTAACCCTTATTGGTCTGTTGTGCCATTCAAATCACCATATGGAGGCTTCTAGGGATAATGGGCCTGGGGTTCCTTCGGGACAAGCCTGGCTATGTGTTGTGTGTGAGGTATCCCCCATAAATGATGATGTCAGGGTGTGTGTACCCTGTGCCTAGCAGGTACTTGCGCTGCAGTCTGGGCTGTCTGTTACTGGGCCTGGCGGTGCGCCCCCTCCGGCCTCACCTACCCCCCCACGCTTACATCTGACTCCCACTGAGGGACATACTAGCGGGGAGTCTCAACCTGATTTAGCTGCACGGGTAGCCAGCATTGAAAAACATCTTGCTGGGTCTGCCCCGCGTAAAGCTTCTGCTAAGAAGCAGCATTTATCACCCGCGGTTTCCCTCTTCCCTGTAGAAGATGAGGACCCTTTCTCACTATCAGGCCCCTACCCCCTTGAGGAGGGGGAATTATATCTGAATCCTCTGAGGAACAACCTAATATTTACAGTGGTTCTGGGACTCCCTTTGGGGAAGACCTGTGGTCCCCTGATGACACTGACAGATTGCTGAGTCACATTTTTGAAGGGCTTTGCATTTCTCCCCTGGCAGTGGCTCCACAGCAGCAGGGTGAGCTTTTTAATACGGTTAAGCCACGCTGGGAGTTCCCTGAGCAGTCTCACTTTAATAATTTAGTGCTCAAGGAATGGGAACGGCCTAGCAAGCTGCCAGGGGTGCCTAAGAGTTGGGACAAGAGGTAATTTATTGCATATATTCTTTCTGCTATGGATGATGGCATTAGAATGTGTGGTAGGACTTCTGCCCTGTTGGTGGCTATACGCCGCTCTGTCTGGCTACGTCAGTGGGTAGCTGATAATGCTGCTAAGAAGGCTCTCACTGGTTTCCCTTTCAAGGGCCTGCGCCTTTTTGGTGAGCGCTTGGATTTGCTTGCCAGGGGGGGGGGTAGGTTACTGCAACGTAGGAGGCCGTCACGGTCCTTTCGGGGGATGGGTGCCTTTCTCCCATCCTTCTGTGGTTTCAGAACTGGCCGAGGAATCTCCTTTACTGGGGCCCGCGGAGATCACTGGGGAAGGGGCAGAGGACGTGGCCGTCCTGGCCTCTCCTGGGGTCCCAAGCCAAAATCCTCACCCAAGCCCTCTCAGGCATGAAGGGGCGCCCTCACCCATCCTGGTGGGGGGACGGCTCCGGCTCTTTGCTCACGTCTGGAGGCTTCACATCTCAGACCGGTAGATTCAGGAGGTAGTGTCCTCCGGTTACAAGATTCATCAAATCCCGGATGACTCAAAACCCCTTGTCAGCTCAGGGTCTGTGCCTTGCTGTCCAAAACCTTCTGGAGTTGGGGGTCATCTGCCAGGTGCCTTTGAAGGAAAGGGGCAGAGGCTACTATTCCAATCTTTTCACTGTTCCCAAAAAAGACGGGTCCATCAGACCTATCCAGGATTTAAAGTGCCTCAACAAATTTGTCAGATTCAAACACTTTCGCATGGAGACTCTGCGCTCAGCTGTCAATTCACTATGCCCGGGCGACTTCATGACCTCTGTAGATATCAAGGATGCTTACCTTCATGTGCCAATCTTTCCAGGTCATCAGAGATTCCTTAGGTTCGCTCTGGAGGATCAGCACTACCAATTTGTGGGCTTGCCTTTCGGTATCACCTCGGCTCCCAGGGTATTCACCAAGGTACTGGCGGGCATAATGGCTCTGCTGAGATCTCAGGACATTCGCATCCTTCCTTACTTGGACGACATTCTCATCACATCTCAGTCCCTCCAGCAGTCCGAGCTGGATACCCAGCTGGTGGTGTCCACACTGGAGTCCTTCGGCTGGGTGATCAACCACCCCAAGTCTCTCCTGTCACCGTCAATGGTGAGGTCCTTTCTGAGCATGACTCTGGATAAATCTCAGGTCAAGATTTTTCTCCCTCAGCAGAAGGTGGAGAGTCTTCAGGCCCAAGCCAGGCTCCTCATGTCTTGCCCTCATCCCTCCATCCGGCAGAGGATGCAGCTGGTGGGCCTGATGGTGTCTTGCTTCGAGGTGGTTCCATACGCTCAGTTTCACATGAGACCTCTTCAACTTCACCTCTTGTCAGTATGGGATTGGGACCCTCGGTCCCTGGATCAGGTGTTGGTTCAGTCACCTCTGGCCAGACGGTCTCTTTCGTGGTGGCTGGACTCAAGAAACCTGTTGGTGGGCAGATCCTTTCTGGCCCCGTGCTGGGAGACAGTCACCACAGATGCCAGTCTGACAGGTTGGGGGGGCTTCTGGAAATCCCTGAAATTCCATGGTCAGTGGGGCCCTCAGGATGCCCACACCCCTATCAACATTCTGGAATTGAGGGCGATAAGGTTGGTTCTCGCCCAATTGACTCCACACCTTTGGGATCAGGCGGTTCAGGTCCGCTTGGACAAACAGACGGCGATTGCCTACATCAATCATCAGGGAGGGACCCGGAGCAAGAGGGCCCTCAAGGAAGTGTCCCTGATACTGTCTTGGGCGGAGGAGAATGTTCCCTGCATATCAGCTGTGTACATCCCAGGGTTGGAGAATCTGGAGGCAGACTCTGTCAGCAGGGGGACTTATCGTCTGGGAGAATGGTCCCTCAGCAGCAGGGTGTTTTGCTCCCTGTGCCACCACTGGGGTCAGCCAGATGTGGATCTGTTTGCGTCCCATCACAATCACAAGCTTCCAGTCTTTGTCTCTCTGTCCCAGGACCCTCTGGCCTTGGCCATGGATGCACTAGCAATGTCTTGGAAGAGCTTTCAGCTTCTCTGTGTGTTCCCTCCTTTTCCTCTGCTGGCCCAGGAAGGGGTGCCAATCATTCTGGTGGCCCCCTGTTGGGCAAGAAGGGTGTGGTTCGCAGACGTCGTGCAGTTGGCAGTAGATCAGTTTGCTCTGCCCAAGGATCCAGACCTGCTCACTCAGGGGCAGCTACGCCATCCCAATTTACAAACACTGGCTTTAACGGCCTGGCTGCTGAAACCTCCATCTTGATGTAAAAGGGGCTGCCTGCCTCTGTTGTTAATACCATGATTCGGGCTAGGAAGAAGTCCTCGTCCTCTATCTACTATAGGGTATGGCATGCTTACATTGACTGGTGTGAGTCTAAGTCGCTTCCCTGTCGGGTGTTTTCTATCCCTAGGATTCTGGAATTCCTGCAACATGGTTTGGATTTGGGTCTTCAACTTTGGCCATTTTTTTCCAAAGATCCTTTGCTCACCATCGTCTAGTCAAGACCTTCTTCAGGGGGTTACTCACGTGCGTCCTCCACGTAAGCCTATGTTACCAGTCTGGGATTTGAACTTGGCGTTATCTGCCTTGCAGGGGTCTCCCTTTGAGCCCCTTTGTCCATTTTGACTCTTAAGGTAGTCTTTTTGGTGGCTGTCACGTCTGTTAGGCGTGTTTCTGAGTTGGCGGCGCTTTCCATCAAACCCCCTTACTTTGAGAGACACCAGGACAAGGTAGTGTTTCGTTTTATTTTCGTAAAATTTTCTACCTAAGGTTGTGTCTGCCTTTCATCTCAATCAGCAGGACATTGTTTTGCCTTCTCTGTGCCCTAATCCTAGTAACCCTAAGGAGCGGGTTTTACACTCTCTGGATGTGGTCAGGACTCTGAAGTTCTATTTGGTGGCCACTGAATCCTTTAGAAAGACTGATGCTCTTTTTGTGCTCCTGTCCGGACCTAAGAAGGGTCTGGCTCCAGCTATCAGCTATCAGCAAGTGAATCCGTCAGGCTGTGGTACAGGCCTATTCTGCTAAGGGGAAGGAGCCTCCCTTCCACTTTACTGCTCATTCTACTCGTGCTATTGGTGCCTCTTGGGCTTTTCAGCACCAAGCTTCTGTTGAACAAGTTTGCAAGGCCGCTACTTGGTCTTCTGTTCGTACTTTTTCTAAGTTTTACAAAGTTGATGTTAGGGCCTCAGCTGATGCTGCTTTTGGTCGCAAAGTTCTGTAGGTGGCAGTGGTTTAAACTGCCCGCTGTTTTTGGGGATCCCACCCTACCTTACGGACACTGCTATTGGATGTCCCATGTGTAAGAAATATTCTGGAACAGGACGTGCTGTATACTTAGAATAATACAACTCTGTGATTACTCACCTGTAGAATTGGTATTATATGTATACAGCACGTCCTGTTCCATCCCACCCTTGTTATCATTATTCTTAGTTACCTCTGTATGGTGATTGTGCATATGTTCATTTTTGAATTCCTGTTATTATTGTTCTCCCGGCTTCTTGTGAACTGCTTGTCAATACTGGGGAATTTGTTGGAGGTCCACAAGCTGTTTTCTGCAGTCCAGCGCCATCTTGTGGATGTATTACCCATGTGTAAGGAATATTCTGGAACAGGACGTGCTGTATACTCATAATACCAATTCTACAGGTGAGTAATCACAGAATTGTATTTTTGTGGACTCCAAAGGCCAGCATACCCCAAAACAGAAAGTCAATCCTAGGAGGCATCACAAGACGATCAGACAGTAGCGATAGTATTCCAGAGGTTGGAATGGTAAAGAGTATGCAGTACAGAAGGGGTAAGACATGTCTGAGTTAAAGCCCTGAATAAGAGCATATCTTATATGTTTCCCACACCCTGTACATACAGATTGCCCACATTAAAAATTAGCCTACCGGCATCTACTGCAATTTATGAGCCTTTAAACATTAAACTGTCAGGCTGCCTGCAGACAGGAATTGTCTTCTGACTGTGCCGCTGTGCCGCTCTGCATTCTGGGATTGCAATGCTTTTTATAACCCTAGCTCTGCTTTGTCAGTTATAACCTGCTTTGTCAGCTATAACAGTATATAAAAAGTGACTAAATACTTAAAATATATTAATTTTAGATGCTGGGGAATAGTTTTTTAAAGGTTTGGGTTTTTCATTAAATGATGCTGATGGTCTGGTTTAATGGTTAAATAATGAAGCAAACATATCAAAGAACCCCCCAGCAGACAAACACTATAGGGTTGATTCAGAGACAGATACGTCTGGACTTTCACATGTGTCTGTGTATGTTTTTGTGTCTGTTTGGCATGTTTTTCTGGTTTTTACGTTACTTTTTCCATGCGTATGTTCATTCCCGCTAATGCGTATATGCGCTTTCGATGGACGGAACTAAATCTGACAATTTGCGTTAGTTCAGATAAGTTACGGATCTAAATCGGATAATTTGCGTTAGCTCAGATAAGTTACGTTATTGGGATGGGCTTGCGTCTGATTCTGAGACCTGATTGCCAATGGTCCACCGCCCTATAAAACGGTTTAATTTCCGCTCCACTTACGGGACCCTTTTTGCCTCGGATTGCTATTGTTGAACATGTTTTGCGGCTATGTGGAGGAGTAGGAGCGCCTTTAGCTCCAAGGCATTGCATGTATCACACACACATTCTAAGTGTCATTTGCTTACTGTTGAATCAGACATTAGAAGTGAGCCTATTTTAAATGTCTCTACAGCCTCACATTCCCAGCAGTGGCAGGCTCCAGACCGTAGGGTGGTCCCCCAAGCAGAGGTCTCCCACCACGGAAGTAAGTTGTAATGTAAATATTTTGAGTATGTGTAAAATGCCATCATCAGCAATCAACCTAAATCCATTGTCAATGTCCTTAGCATAATGACATATGGCCTCTTCCTTTAAGACATTCCTTAGCATAATGACATATGGCCTCATGAGTTAGCTTGCAACCTAATAATCATTCCATCCACAGCTGGTAAACATGTATTTGCAGAACAATAATTCTAATTTCTTTTTTTTACAGACACTGCACATGCAAGATTGGTACAAATCAGTGCCACAGTGTTTCAGTTGGTGGGCGAGATGCAGGAGCTGCGCGATTCGTTGGGGACCACAGATGAAGAATAATTATCTTGGGCCTGCCATTGCTTTGTATATAGTTTGATTGTTTTAAAATGTTTTTAAAAACTGTTAATATTTTTTAAGTTTTTACATTTTTTACAACCCAAAAAAAAAAATGTTGGACTTGCAAACATTTGCAAACCTTTTCCAAAAAAAAAAGGCAACAAAAATTGCCAGTTGCTAGTAAAAAAAACAAAAAACTAAAACTTGTTTCTGTGTCATTTTCTGTTCAAAATACATTCATTAAGGGTTGGTTACAGCAAAACGTAGGAACAACCCAGAATTAAAAAATGAAGAATATCCAGACCGTGATGTGATTTAGGTAAGCATTAGGTGCGGTAAATGGAAGAAGAATGAAACCGCGATGTGATTTAGGTAAGCATTAGGTGCGGTAAATGGAAGAAGAATGAAACCGCGAAAATGATTTAGCTAAGCATTGTAGCTGAGTGAACAAAATATGTAGACGAGCACATTAATGAGTTAATTTTGTTGTGCGCAGGCGTAAGGTCGTAACGATTTTTGTCTGGACGTTTATTTATAGAAAAAGGAATTCAGAATCTAATGGGAAACGTAAATCATTAGTTCGAGGCGACGTTGGAAAAAGGCCAAAAATAAAAGCCTACGTTGTTTCATGAGTAACATAAACGGAAAACGAAAGCTGAAAAATGACATTCTCATTGGCATACGAACAGACAAAAACTTTACTGAAGGCTTGCGATGCATGCTTAGAATCACTTGTACACTCATACGAAAGCGGGGAAAATTAAGAAAAGAAACAGATAGACACAAAAACGAAAGTCTTTTTTTGTCTCTCTGAATCAACCCTTATGGGCCTGATTTATCAAGCACTTCTTCCAGACAATGCCATTTCAGTACAAATTGGATTATGATTTATAATTTTTTCAGCATGTTGCTGCACTGCTAATGTTTTCGTAAATGTGCTTCTTGTAGTGCAGCAACATGCGCAAGTGTGAAAAAGAATATGTTATATTTTTTACTACTGTAATTTGCACCGATGTGGCACTGTCTGGAGAAGTGATTGATAAATCAGGCCCTATAATACACATGGACTGATTGGAGATCAGGCTTTAAAGGATGTCTGACCAATCACTTATGGCTAAAGGCGATTAGTAAGACTTCTATGAATCAAACACTAAAGGTGGATAATATTTACTCAATAAAGGCTACTGTTTTGAAGGGAGCATTCTTGGTATTGCAATTTTAATGTTGAGGTGTGTGTGTAGATATTGTAGTGTAGAGGTGCTTGATATTTTAATTAGTAGGGTAATTTTTTTAAATGCTCAAGGTTAAAAAATATAATAAGAAATATGTATTGGGATTTAGCTATTTCAGATTTAGATTAAGATGTGTATTTTAGTTTTGCAGAGGATGGGGGGGTAGAATCAGTTACATTTTTTTCTGCTTTGGAGACCAAACAAGAAGGTCACAGAGTAAGGGAGGTCATGGTATGCCATATGTTGTGCTGTCACCACTATTTGGACCAGATGACAGCCATGGATTGTTTTCTAGTTACAAAGCAGGTAAAAATAAAACAAGAACTTTACAACTGGAAACACAGACAAAAAGCTAAGAGCCTCATTTGTCAAACACCAGCCCCAGTCAGTGCCACTCAGCACTAATAATTTCGCCTTAGTGGCACTCAGTGTGCGTTTTATCAAGCAAGCTAATTTCTCACCAGCGCCATATAGTTCACTGTGACCGGCACTCTTCTCAAAGCTGCGCCAGTTTAGAGTGGTCCTGTAGTGTTTCTTGCATATAAAAAACCTTAAACACATTTTTTTGTACTTGCATTGGTGATTTGTCAATAATGTAAACGCAAAATGTAATTTTATTATTTTCTGGTATATTGTTTTTTAAGGCCTTTATTACCAATGTGTACATTGGAGCACAACTACTAAATCACAGCCTAAATGCACTGTTTGTCTCCTTTGTTCATGGCATTGATATCTTGTGACTGTAATGAAGGAACGCTGACTAGCTCCTGTTAAATACAGCGCCAATCTCTTCCATGTGCCAAAAATTAATAAATGGGCTCAGTGTCTAAAAGTTGGCGGTACAAAGTGGTGCACACTCGTGCTGTTATAATCCGCAGGGTCCAACAGGAACTGACACAGGCCGACCAATACCTGCTGCACCTGTCCAAGCTGATTATTTAACATCAGGCATTGTGACTTGCTGCACCATTTTGTAAAAATAACCAATAGCCAATAAATAGCCAAAATAAAATAGATGCTGGTACCCAAAGTGGATCGTATGCTTGCAAAATGACGCTAAATGGCGAACTCATGGCTAGCTCCAGGTTTGTGAGGGCCCTTGGGCAAAAGACTTGCACATGATGTTTCCTTTCAGCTCTGCTACCACAAATGGGTCATCTTCTGCTGCTGATCCCTCTCCAGTCCTTATTGCCTTCCCTATATCCACCAATTGTCCTCTAGTCCTTTTTGCATTCTCTACTGTCACCAACCACCCTTCAGCCCTTACTGCTTGATTTGCTGCCACTAAAGACTCCCATCACTGCTGTCTGATGTCACCTGGTTCTCAGCACCTTCTTAGCTTCCATCAACTGCCCTCCATTCCATGCCACCTTTTCCATTGTTGCTGATCAGTGCCTGTTGCTGAGGCCAGCCATGAGCAGATCTGCACACAATACCCTGCATTTGATTGTTCGGGTTTCACTGTAAAGTAATAACATTGCCAAGTGTAAGCCTGAGTGGGCACCTGAAGATGCCGGGGGCCCTGGCAATTGGCCAGGTTTGCCCTGTGCTGGCGCCGGCAGTGGGCGGACTTCATAAATAAGGCTCTAAATTCTCCAGTCACAGGTTGGAGTTGGGCTTTGTTTTGTGAATGTGACTGGAGCGATAGAAGCAATTTGCTATTTCGGGTTTCATTCTGCTAACACTTTGTGTGTGTGTGTGTGTGTGTGTGTGTGCGGCTTGTGACAGGTGCTGCTTATCTTGGCAGAAACCGCCAACAATCTGTATGAATACTTCCTCCCTGTCATTCCAAAATATAAGCAAGTAAACAAGTCCCCCCTCTCTTATTACAAGTAAAGGCAATGTGTAATTTTAATATGTAATCCAACCTACTAATTATACCAGTTTTCTTCTACACAGATTTACAGCAACAGTTGGAAACATTAGGACTCAGCTACCAGAATGTAACGAAAGAAATGCAACACCACAAGGACATCTCTGTGTAAGCCGCTTTCCTTTTCTTCTAAACACAATACACTAGAAGCGCGGCTTCGTCCATGACACCAGCCCACCAGACCTGCCAGATAACAGGCAGCAGCTGACTCACGGACATTGCCGTTGCTTTTAAAAGAAATACCAGATGATATGGACTGAATTCTCCAATGGTTGCTTAGGAAGTGTTTCATCCCTGCTTTCCTTTCATGGTGATTTAGTTACATACAGTAGTCCAAGGAGCATAATTGAGCTGAAGTCACAGGAACTTATTAGAGAACTTCTATCCTGTAGACTGATGAGCAATTTCTTCCTACACTTTCCAAGCGTCAGTAAGTTGTTGGCCATGTTAGCCATCGATGTAAGCAGTAAAACCAAGTTTAAGGTAATACCATTTATTGGATTACTCAATAAGATTGAAAATGCAAGCTTTCGAAACAGTTCAAACTTCTTCAGGCATACAGATCTGTAACTTAAGTTAGCCGCCTACCCAACCTCCTAAAGGGTGGTTTGCTCCCCCCTCCCACATTACCCACACCCCCAATGGGGGCACAGGTGAGTCCAGTGCCAGAAAGCATGGACCTGTGCTGTTAGGGCATAAGGGTGGTAATCACTAGGACCTGGGGATGGCAGCATGGCCCTTGAGCCCTGGATTACTGCTTGGTGTGCCCCCCTAAATAAAAAAAGAATTAAAAAAAGAACTCCCCTCCCCCCTAAAGCTTACCAGACAAATCAAGCATAGGGACTGACAATCCTAGTGCCACACCTCTGTCCTAGTGATTATCAGGTCAGGTGAACGCAGGCATACTTTGGGGGGGCCAAGCACATCAGCACCAGTTGTTGCGAATTTGCAAAGTCAAGGACGGGTGTGATTTGGCATGAATGGGCGTATTGAGTAACGGGTTCCCCGGGTGACATGAACCCCTAATACAGTCTTTTAGTTGTGTTTTTCCTCTTATTGTGGTATTATATATGCAGCTAAAATGTTGTATTTGTTTACAGTGTGCATTGAGCTGTTGGCTTCTTTTAAAACAGCTCAAACCAGAGGCCGGGATAGGTCAAACCAGAGGCCGGGATAGGTCAAACCAGAGGCCGGGATAGGTCAAACCAGAGGCCGGGATAGGTCAGACCAGAGGCCGGGATAGGTCAAACCAGAGGCCGTGATAGGTCAGACCAGAAGCATTGCTGGCTGGGGAAACTTTAGAGCACTGATCTTATTGCAGTTTTTTCAGGAGAAGTTTGAAAATCTTTCCTAGCCAGTGTATCTTTCCTTGATAAGCCAGTACAAAAGATGTATGTACAACCTTCTTCCAGGAGTGCACTACTACAATATTAAGTGCAAGTCAGTGTTGGACTGGGATGACCAGGGCCCACCAGTAGAAGTGACTCTGGGGGCCCACCTCACATTTAGATGTGAGTACTACTTTCAGGGCCCATGCAAACATTATATCACACTGTTCAGGTTTGGTGATGAAGGCCCTCAAAGGGACCCACCTCTCCTTACCTTTCCTGGTAACCCTGTGGGCTAGTCTCAGCCTGCAAGGAGCTCATAATGGCTGCAGCAAGAGCATTGAAGAAACAGATAGGACCACTTACTCCTTTGTTTTTCACACATTAGGGGGCATAATGTTGTATTGAGGCTAGGTAGTGCAATAGGGAGTCCTGCTTTGCCTGAAAGTGACAGACAACTAACAAATAGAAGCCTCAATCTTCTGATTTTTGAAATCAGATGCCACGCAGTCTACAGTATCGGTTAGTCATTTACCTTTAGGTTAATCGCATGGTCTAATAAATAATGCACCTGACTTTAAATCAGAAAAATCTAGAAGGCTTCACAGTAATCCCTGTATGGCTGCTACGATGAACCACAAGAGTTAATTAGACTGGCATGCACAATGGCTAGACCTCTACTGGAGCCTGTCAGTTGAAGATTTTGCAAAGACACTTCTGAAGGACATTAAAATGTTAAAAAAATATCAGTAGCTTGCCTTTCATTCAGTGTCTTTTGTGCTGTGCTTCCTGCTCTGTCTGTCTCCTTTGTAGAAAATCACTTCTGCATACAGCTTTCAGTCCCCACCCCATCAATCAATCTTTAGTGGACTAACAACAGAAACTCCCTCCCCAGATGACTGATTGGCTGCCTCTCTGTGCAGCCCTGAAACCCCGTCTTCCTCTCTCCTCTCACACTCATCGCAGTGTGCTTACATCACATTGCTGTTGCCACACCCACTGTTTCTCTTCATGTTTTCTATGAATCTCCAATTCTCTAATACTTTTAAAGATAACTTAGGAACTTTTTGAAAATGGATTGAAGTTTAGGACAGTGCACTGTGTAGCCCGAGACAATGGTACAACAATCGGCCCGCGCCTTTAGTATAACTTTAAGGATTAGGTTAGGATATCATGTTTTTTATCATTTAGCAATAGTTGTCTTTTCATTTTTTGCAGGCAAACCTACAAGAACTGTCTCCAACATATCTCATATGCTAATGTATATATTTGTGTGTGGGTGGGTAGGTGTATTTTTAGCTTTGTGTACTTTAGAAAGGATTGTGCTTTCAGTGTCATTTTTGCATAGTGAGAATTAGGTAATGCTGTCTCAAAAGAGAATAGTTTGCATCACAAATATGTGAGACAATCTTCTCTCACATGTTTAGTGCTTTTTCACAATGTTTCAAAAGACATTCACTAGGCCATTCTCACTGGAACCGTCTTTCAAGTTCCTGGGCAAAGGAGTGAATGCATGACAACCTGAAAATATTTAGAGAGCATAGCAACATATTATTTGTGAAGCCGATAAAATGACATTAGCCTTTTATGCCTTCTTACTTTTGATATATTTGTCTTAAAACCTGTAGTATTTGTCTTTCATGATACAAGTGTGTTTTCATTTTCTTTCTTTTTCTAATGTTCTAAAGAATTTGCATTAACAATGTATTGATCTTACATATTGTGCTACCCATGACTAGGTAAAAGCAGACCTAGACCTTGAAAAGGAAACCTATCCCAGTTGGCAAACACATCTTGCTGACCCTTCCCCCGGTTTACAGTACTTACTGTAACCCCCTAACTGCTCTAGAAAAATAGAAAAACTTCCAATTCTAGAACGTGACCCCATTAGCAGGGCAATGTCTGTCTGGGGTCCTGGCATAGGGTGAGGGGGCAGTAAGGGTGAGCAGTCTGCTCCACCAAACCTAAAATTATTAATTATTAATATTAATTACCATCATTCCTAAAACACCATAATCTTCTGTAGTGCTGTACACATTAGAAAACTACAGACAGAGCACAAAACATAATAAACTGTTCTTCTAATACACAGGGTATTATGAGTCAGATGTGACAACTGCAACAAATACACACTGATATGGGAGAACATAAGCCATGAGGGCCCTGCCCTTGTGAACTTACAGTCTAAATGATAAGGATGTAGATGAGAGGTAGCACTGTTGCAAGGGCTCTGAACAGTGTCAAGATTGTGAAGTGGATTGCCTTAGCCAGATGATTGGTTTGTCTGAATAGGTGAGTATTAAAGTGGATCAAAACCCAGGATTTTGACTATCCTGGGTTTTGGCCCTTTCCCCAGCCCTATGGCGTTCGCGCAGGCTCTCATCCAATCAGCGTGCTCAGCAGCCGCATCCCTGCTACCTTCTAACAGAATGCGTGCCTATGCATGCCCCTTTGGATGGTGGAACAGGTAGGTTTAAGAGGAGACTTGGGGATTACAGACTCCAGGGCTGCTTTTGGTTCACTTTAAGGGAGTTTTTGAAAGGCTTGAGGGGTTGGGAATGGTAAGAGTATTCCAGAGTAGCAGAGTGACATGTGAAGTCCTATAGATGAGGGTGAGAGGAGGTGATCCAGCTTGAAGACAGGAAGATGTCCTGGGTAGAGTGGAGGCTGAGCCTGGGCTGGTATCTTATGATATAAAAGGAAATGTATGAAGGAGCTTGGCTGGAGAGAGCTTTGAGTGTTAATGTTCGAATTGGAAATAGAATTATCTCAGATATTGCCAGCTAGTGGATGGGCTTATTAAGGTGGGCAGCAATGGGAAGTGGAAGAAGAGGTGAGTGAAGCAAGCAGAGAAAATCTTATCAATCTAGTAAAAGGAACTGTTCCCCAGACCTGTGCTCCCAACTGAGCTGAATGAATTATCCAGCCAAAATAAAAAAGATTGCCCACAGGCCTAAACTGGACCAACACCCTCACATGAGAACAGTGCTCATATGCATCTCCTGCTGTGGTGATCCCCCCCCCCCCCAGTGGCATCATATGGACCTGCCAGTAGGCTCCAAAGAGGAAGTGCTGCCAAGTTTCCTGCCACTGTGCATTGTGGGTTATGTCAGATAAATCCAGGCAGCAGCACGGTTGGGATGCTGGGAAAGGAAGCTTCATGGGTGCTCCAAGATGGCCACAACCAGGAGAAAATCAGTGAGGCGGTGTTTTAGCTTTGAATGGATGCAGCAGCAAATGTAAGTTCTGACAATGATTTAGTATCATGCAGATAGGGCAAGTGAGTTTTGAGGAGTTTTTTGTTTTTTACTGTTCCAGACTTTTGGTCCGGTTAATTGCTACAGAGTCCTATGGGCTGAAACAGTTCTGTTTTAGACCTATCAGCTTTGAAGCTGACCCCATGCTCACAACTGGGGCACATTTGCGTACTCACCACTGAGAGCATGATGATGCCCCCTGTTGCCACTATGACTGTAACATGGCACACAGCAAAACTTGCCGGGGAGCAATAATGTTTATTAAAGTGGAACAAAAGCCTAGCACCACTGCACCCTACACCGCTGCTGTCCATCCCTGTGAACCCCCCCAGGGCGCCACCACACTCACCTGCTTTCGGGTCTCCCTCGCTGATTAAAAATACTGGCAGCCACATCCCCTCCATCTTTTGGCTGTGTGTGTGCTCCAGTGCCTAGCCATTCAGATAAGCTGAGGGCAGAAGCGCACGCGCTGCTGGAGACGTGATCGCTCTTGCTCTCTTTCTGAAGCCCTGCATGTGAACAGCCGTTTGCCAAGCATTACATATACTCTGATTGAACAAGAGCAAGGTGATTTTATGCGGGCATTCTGGGGAGTTTCAAAAAGCGGGGTGCCCCTAGGCCACGGAACGAACCCAGGATACTCAAAATAATACAGTCAAAATCAGAATGTATAAAACTTCAGTGACTAGAACTTTAAGGAGAACAAAGCAATGCAAATGTATTAGAAACCACAAGATCAGAGAAGTGATGGGAAGTAAGGTGCTAAAAACCGCAAAACAAATGTACAAACTGCTACTAGAATAATAAAAAATATAACACAAAACTGAAAAAAAAACTCATGTGACCCATGCTCTGTAAATACTACTCATAACCCCCCCCCCCCCACAATGGGGGGCCTCAATAAGTGGGATAAGTGGTGGGGTCCTGTGGCAATACTTGGGCCACAGTGGCGTAACTAAATGCGACAGGGCCCTGGTGCAAATATTAAGTGGAGTCCTTTCAAGGCTCATACAGTAAACTTTTTTCTGTCTTTCAACTCAATCGGATGCAGCTAGACAACTAAAGATTGAAAAAGTAGCAACCACTGGTGTTTCCTTTATCTAAATGATGCCAAGTGAGCACAAATGTGATTCAAGGGCTGGCCTCTGAATTTCGCGAATCAGGATGCCCCGCTGTGTGAAACCCCCCAAGAGGCCCGAAAAAAAAACTCACCTCGCCATGCTCCAACGTCACATGCATGGACTCTTGTCCAATTAGAGACGACTGCTGTGACTACGTCATTTGATTGTTTACATTCAATAGGCTGGGAAGGATGCACGGCCACGGCTGGGGTTGCGGCAGCGTGCGCTCACCACTGAATTGAATGAGAGCCGCCTGTCGAATGACATCACATCGGGCGGCTCTTGGATGAGAGCCAATTTTGGATGCCCCGTGGTCACGAAACGAACTGGTAGCTGAAGGGAGAGGTGGCCGGTGGGTGGGGCCAGAGGCGCATATGAGAGCCAGCGTTACTTTAAGCTCCAGTGACAGTGACCACTGTTGCCTGGCGACGGGGGGGGGGTTGCTAGTGTTTTTTTCTTACAAATTTCACAGTGCGGTTGCTCCACAGAGCACCATGCACATCATACCAGCAGCAGTGGCAAAAATTGCCGCCATCATTTCAGGAGGAAGCCAGGGCCCCCTTTGGTGCACTCAGGCCTGAGGCCCAGGACACGAGTCCTACTCCTCCCCCCCGGTGCCGGCCCTGCTTGTCAGCATCGGAGCTGAGAGCATGGAAATTGGACCACTACACCCTGCAAGACTAAGGACTTAAGCTTGCAGGTGATCAGGTATGTAATGTTTATTTTTTATGCGGCTAGACAATCCCTTTAACTTCAGTTGTAATGACGAGCATGCTAACTAAAATCCTTTTTTTGGGGGGGGGGGGGGTTCTACAACTTTACGAGGTGGGATGTGAGTTCTAGATTGTGGGTCCAGGTTCCATGTGGATCTACAGAAACAAACCTGACAATGTCTCTTGTATGGCTGCATTTCGGTGTAGTTTTGTTCTTTATGCCGATGAAAAGCAAACATTCTGGTGCATTATTATTACCATTTAAATGATTACAATAAATATTTAAACACCAGAGAGCAAATGCTGTAACATAATGGATCTCACCCGTGAGCTATGCATTGAAGCTTCACTGAGGCTGCTACTCAGCCATAATGTTCTGAGAATTGCCTAGGGTTATAAATCTTAGATTCTGGTGATTGTGTAGCAGTCCTAGGCGACCATGTGCAGAATGAGGAGAGGTTGTTACTGTAAATATATCACGCTCTCCATAGCAACTGACATGATAAAGACTGTGTATGTTGATTTACAGCAGGAGTAAAAACACCGCAGCCCAGGCCTCTGCCCTCTAGTTATTTGCATGTTTCATCCCATGTGTACTCTCATTCCTTTGCTGGTCACCATTTAATTAAAAACAGCATTGCTTAGAGTTTTATTCCAGGTTGATTGGCTCCTTTTAACTCATTATACTTCTGTTTGAGGATTTTTCTGGCTTCAACAAAGTGAATGTAAAGTATAGCTTGGCGAATGTGCTTCAAAAAGAACATCTACAGTGACATGGACTATAATGGAGCTTTATTAATAATAAAAATAATAAAAATAAATAAAAATAATAATAATAATAATACTAATAATAATAATAAACAATAATAATAATTTGAGATATTGCTGTTCTCATGTTCTCAGTATATTTCATTCATTATCTGGTGCTTGCTAAGTATTAAAATAATTGTTGTGGAAGTCACACTTATAAGTGCTGTGCTAATAATTCAAAGTCACCCCTTTAAAGCGGAACAAAACCATTAGGGGCTGAGCCTGGAGTCTAAAAGACTACAGGGCCAGCCACTGGCCTTCCCCTGTGTGAACCCACCCCCTCCTACCCCGGATCACCACAAAACTCACCTTGGCTCCCACAGTGATGGAAACTGGGCACCACATCCCCAGCAACTCTGGGCTGAGACGGTCTCCCACACCCAGCCATTCAGATAGGCCAGGGATGGGAGTGCTCCCCATTATAATATTATATATATTATATATTATATATATATATAATATATTGTATAAAGTGCTATTAGCTATACTAGCAATACTCCACATTTGCTATGATATATATCCCAGACTCCACTGCACTAACAAGATCTAAAGTGTGATCGTAATGTATACAAGATCTTAGTGTATACAATATAGCTGTAAGTATTGCACAGATACAGTGGCGTAGCGACCCGGGGGCGGGGGGGGGCGGACCGCCCCGGGTGACACCAGACCTAGAGGGTGACACCGCACTATAGCATTATGTCACCTCAATTATTGCCAGCCTGTGGCACAGAGCAGTCAGTTGTGGGGATGCTATGCCCTCACGGCGACACCTACGCATCTCTCCCACAGCGCTCGAGCGCCATTTGGCAGGAGGCGGAGCGGCTGCTGGTGCCTGTCCAGAATCTGTGGACCAATGGTGTGCGCGCACAGCAGGTCACGTGGACGAGGTGGGAGCTTTTGTTCGCTGTTGCTGAGAGCGCGCGCGGTATTCGTCGCCAGAAACAGGTGAGGGCGTGTGTGGTGTTGCTGGGGTGAGCGCACGCTGTTCCTGTTTATTCGGGGATTTATAGCTGTAACTGCTCAGTGGCGTGTGTGGTGGTGTTGCATGGTGGGCGCGTTACCTGGCGGGAGATGGGTGTTTTTAATGGACATAAAGGGAGCGTGCAGGCCGATGTATGTGTGCTAGTGAGGTACTGCACAACGCATAAGCGCCTCTGCTATCATACATTGATTATAATAGGCGCGCGCCCCGCTTTTGTTCAGGTGCGATGTCTGGCCCTGCCCCGACTCCTATTGGTTGCTGCCTGTCTGGCCCGCCCCTTTTCTCCTCCAGCTGTCTGTAATCGGTGTGCTCCTTTTCTCTGCCATTGAGTTCTTTCAACATACAAAAATTTTTTTTCTTTGGGGGGGGGGGGGTGACACCATTTCCTACCGCCCCGGGTGACACCAGCCCTAGCAACGCCACTGCACAGATAAGTAGCTTTAGCATGCTCAGAATGGTAAAATTTAGTCTTTCTGGTCTCTTATGGTCTACTTAGTTAAAGGGAATGTCCACTTTCGAATTTTGAAAGTTTAAATTTTTTTTGTGCCAAAACAATATCCTCAAGGTGCTCAGCTGATGTAATGTTTTTTTCCTTTCTTATCCAGCAGGTGGCGCTATGCAAAGCATATCTCTATGCTTAATTACACCACACTTCTAAAACTTCCTTAACTGGAACAACATCTATTTTTCTACAAAATGGGTGTTATACCTAGCGCAGGGGAGACCTTCCGATTGGCGGTGGCCCTTCACATTAACCCTGTCAAACCGGAGGAATGTTACCTTTCTCCTTTGTGAATAGTTACTAGTAGCAACAGATTGTAGATAGTGATGCTGCATCTATAAAACACACATTTGCTAACACAAGAAACATTTTGAATAAATATACATTTTTAAATATTTATTTAAAATGGGACTTTCCCCTTAAGTGGTTCTAGGACACTCTGGGGCACGCTAGTGCCACGTGTAGTACCACGTAGTGTCAGGTGAACGCTGAATATATGAAAGTCAATCTGGTGAGCGCCTCTAATAACGCCATGTAGCGTCACATGTATTACTAGCGGTGGCTCAGTGTAAAGCGCCAGCACTGTGTGTTCAGACACTGTCTGTAGCGTTTTAATTAATTATTTTTCTACATTTTAGGATCAAATAATTGTGTGGCCTCTCCTGTCCAGCAACCAAACACTTATATTGTTATTTTTTTTATCTATTTTTTTTATGCAGAATTGTATGTGCAGGTCTTCCATTGTAGTGTCATTGTCACAGTGTTAAAACAGTGTCATTCCATATGTTTTTGCTCTGGTGCTGTTGTATATGTGAGAAACAGAATTTTTCATATGGCGTCCAGTGCTCAACGTTAGAGCGCCCAGCTTTAGAGCGCCAATGCTGGTTTTGTGTTTTATTTTCCATCGGATGTACTTAACTGGCGCTACCTATCGTTCGCTGCAGCGTTGTTGTTATATGTGGTGTTGCTGTGGACGGCTTTACCTCGGGGCACCACATATGCATTGATTCAGGGAGAGTGCTTCGACAGCACCCTCCAGACATCACATTTATAAATGCTGGACAGGATACTACAGCATCATTTGTCCGGCCGCTACGCTAGGTTATAGCGCCCGCTTGCAGGTTCCACTAGCGGATGATCTATGCGCCGCTACATAGTTGGCCAAATGGCAATATGTGGTGCTAGTCTTAAATCAGCCTCTCAGTCTGGTGAACGTAGGCGTAAATATATGATTTGCATAGCTCCACCTGCTGGATAAGAATCATGGGTGATTCTGTAATTTTTGGTCGTTATGTACCTACATTTTGAAAGCATTGTTTTCTTCTTGAGGATGGGCAAAAGAAAAAAAATATGAATCTAAATAATTAGGAAATCTCAAGATCTAACGCTACACAGGACTGTATAGACATATTAGGTGAGTGGGACTGCAGTTTTGTATCTCTTCAGTGTTGACCCATTTTTCAGACATTTCCATTTCATTTTCCAGTGAGCCTTCTCCACTATCTGGTCCCCTGCCACCGCCGCCGCCTCCGATGCCTGGTCCCCCACCGCCACCTCCTCCTCCGATGCCTGGTCCCCCACCGCCACCTCCTCCTCCGCTGCTTGGTCCCCCACTGCCCTCTCCTCCTTCTGCTTAACCCCCGCCAGAGCCGCCCCTGGTCCCCTGCCATTGCCTCCACCTTGTCCTCCGCTGGCGCCTTCTCCTCCCCCCCCCCCGCTAGAGCAGCCACTGGTACCCTGCCATTGCCTCCACCTTGTCCTCCGCTGGCGCCTTCTCCTCCCCCCCCGCTAGAGCCGCCCCTGGTACCCTGCCACCACCTCCACCTTGTCCTCCGCTGGCGCCTTCTCCTCCTCCCCCGCTAGAGCAGCCACTGGTACCCTGCCACCATCTCCACCTTTTCCTCCGCTGGCGCCTTCTCCTCCTCCCCCACTAGAGCAGCCACTGGTACCCTGCCACCACCTCCACCTTGTCCTCCGCTGGCGCCTTCTCCTCCTCCCCCGCTAGAGCAGCCACTGGTACCCTGCCACCACCTCCACCTTGTCCTCCGCTGGCGCCTTCTCCTCCTCCCCCACTAGAGCAGCCACTGGTACCCTGCCACCACCTCCACCTTGTCCTCCGCTGGCGCCTTCTCCTCCTCCCCCGCTAGAGCAGCCACTGGTACCCTGCCACCACCTCCACCTTGTTGACAGAACCTCTTGTTCCCCTGCTGGTGCTGCATTGTCACCCCCTGGAGCTGCTGCTGGTCCCCTGGCAGAGCCACCGCCTTGTTGCTGGGTAACAGGAAACAATGTCATGGTGCAGGGCGCCATTTCGGGCCGCCCCTGCACTGCACTGCATCAAAGGCACAGCCCACAATTGTGTGCAGAGCTGTGCTGAGTTTTGCGCAGTGGAAGGGCACAATGCAAAAGGGGCCTTAACCCACTGTGTGAACATAAGCTGTTGCCAGGTTTACTTGACACGCTGTCAGGGTGGGTGTGGGAGGTGAGAAATATTGGCTATATTTAGCTTTATTTCATGTAATGATATTGCCCGTAATACAGTGTAGCACATAGTCAGTAATGAATGGAACTCTCTGGTAAATGCTGATTATTTTAGTAGTATATTTACTGTAACCCCCCGCCCATGTATGCTCTACAATATCACTACTCATTCAGTTCCTGATTCATCTCGACCTCTTTCATTTGGGTTTCATGTACTAAAAAGAAAACATCCCATTCACCAGTAGTAGTATTCAGAAATGTGTAGTGTTTTCATGCATATTTATATTCTAATGATAAAGGAGAACTCCAGGCACACATAAGGGGGATGTTAATGAAATGCTGGTGGTCAGACTCTCCATATTATTGACAGGGTTACCAGGAAAAAACCCAGTGGGCCCCTGAGCATAATGTTTGTGTGCATGGGCCCTGAACATAAGCCAGTGATACTTACATCTAAGTGTGGGGTGGGCCCCCAGTGTCAGTTCTACTGGTGGGCCCCTGGAATCTCAGTCTGACATTGCTTAGGGCATTGTTATTTAAGAAATCCCTAATCAGTTGAGTTTAAGGGGCTTTCCTAACTTTACTAAATATAATGAAGATCAAAAAGCCTTGTGAAATCAGCCAGCCCATTATGCCTGGTGCAGTTGCTCAATACTAATATACAGTATATAATATAACTAAAGTAAACTTTCTCTGTCTTTTAACTTAATTGGATGCAACTAGACAACTAGAGGCTGGATTGGCAGAGACAAATATTGCTTCTTTTTACTACATGATGCCAAGTAAGCACATATTTGATAAATAAGGTAGAGCAACAGTGATGGGCCCCCTAACCTTCTGGGCCGCAATGCAGTTGCACCTTGTCCACCCCCTATAGGGACACTAATCTGACTTTTCCTCTTACATCATCGGTGAGCGATGCATTAAACATATGCTCACTTTTCCCCATTAGAGCTTTATGTGATGGGGAACTGGAAATAGCTACACCTGTGCAGCAGCCGCACGTCCTTTAATAGGAGACATGCTCCTATTTCCATAGAAACATAGAAACATAGAAGGTTGACGGCAGAAGGAGACCATACGGTCCATCTAGTCTGCCCTTATGTGTATACTGTATGTACTCTTTATCAAGGATAGATGTGTGCTTATCCCAGGCATGTTTAAATTCAGTGACTGTTGATTTCTCAACTACCTCTGCTGGAAGTTTGTTCCAAGCATCTACTACTCTTTCTGTAAAATAATATTTTCTAACATTGCTCCTGATCTTCCCCCCGACTAGCTTCAGGTTGTGCCCTCTTGTTCTATCAGTAAGTTTCTTCTTAAAAACACTTCCCTCCTGAACCTTATTCAATCCTTTCACATATTTAAAGGTCTCAATCATGTCCCCCCTCTCCCTTCTTTCCTCCAGACTGTACAAATTAAGTTCTTTAAGTCTTTCCTGATTTAAGTTTAAGTCCTTCCACCATTTTTGTTGCCCGCCTTTGGACACGTTCTATTTGAATAATGTCTTTTTGCAGGTAAGGTCTCCAGAACTGCACACAGTATTCTAGCTGTGGCCTCACCAGGGCTCTATACAGCGGCATCACAACCTCCCTCTTCCTACTGGTGATGCCTCGAGCTATGCAGCCGAGCATCCTGCTTGCTTTTCCCTCTGCCTGGCTACACTGTCCACTCATCTTGCAGCTATCAGTAATCAGTACCTCTAAATCTCTCTCCTCCGAGGTCCTGGCTAACACAGTACTGCCCATACGGTACTCAGAGCAGGGATTCCTTCTACCCAAGTGCATGATTTTACATTTAGAGACATTAAACTCTAGTTTCCACAGTTTTGACCATCTATCCAGTAAAGCTAAATCATTTTCCATGTTGCAGACACCTCCCGGAATATCCACCCTATTACTAACCTTTGTATCATCAGCAAACAGACAAACTTTTCCTACCAAGCCTTCTCCTATGTCACTTACAAATATATTAAAAAGAATGGGGCCCAGGACAGAGCCCTGCGGCACACCACTTGTAACTCGCCTTTGTTCAGATTGCACACCATTTACAACAACGCTCTGATACCGATCCCTCAGCCAACTGGAAATCAACTATCCAGGGATTGAGTCCTAGCTTCAATAACTTATCTATGAGCTCCTTATGTGGTACAGTGTCAAAGGCTTTGCTAAAATCCAGATAGGCGATATCCACAGCACCACCTTCATCTAACACTTTAGTGACATTGTCAAAGAAATCAATAAGATTGGTCTGACATGATCTGCCCTCAGTAAAGCCGAGTGTTTCTATTAATTTGACCACTATAGATGTTAAACTATAACTGTAGCTAAACTGTAATTACTGGCTTCTTCTCTACTCCCCTTTTTATGGATTGGTACGACATTGGCCATTCTCCAATCATCTGGAACCTCACCAGTTGATACATAATTGTACCCCACATAATACATAATTGGCTTCCTAAGCTTCCACGGGAACATTAAACTAACCTAATCCACTTCCCTCGCACCATCAGTGCATTAGAGAAATATTCACCTTTTTCTAGCAGAGCTCCAACTGATGGGGGACAGGTGGGAGTAGCCCACAGATGCAACAGCCATGCTTCATTCTTGTGTCCAACTACTTCTGGTCCCCCATCAAACATGCTCAGTTTTCGCTTGGGACATCACCAAGGGGAGATGCATAAAAGAGACTTAAAGTAAATTTTGACTAGAAATCCACTTCAATTATAGGGGCACCCCCCCCCCCCCCCATTGGTGATTTGTGAAGTGAAGCAAAGTCGCTTTTGAGTCTAGGTCTACTTAAGAACTTTGTACTCCCAATCAGGCTACTTCGCAAATGGATTTTTTTTTACTGTTTGTTGTGTTGGAGCATATACACTGACCCATATGCTTTGACATTCCCATGGGAGGTGATCTCTGCTCTCAAATGTAAATGATGGGCCTTTATGGAAAATCAATATTGTTAATAATGTTGCATATATAGATATAGGAATATACAGCAAAATAGTTCATGGCATGACATCAGTGGGAAGCTGCTTGGAATACTAGGTTGCCTGGGGCAGGAATTGTATTCAAAGTAGATAGTATCAGCATCCTGAGACAATAAAGCAATACAATCCAGTAGCCCAGTAGACACCGACCCCAATGTCTGTGTAAAAACAAAACATTATTCCTCTTTGTTCCCGTGCAGCAGATGGTGCCTGGTCAGGACCTTCTATACCTGAAACAAGGTTGCCCTTGTAGACTGGGGGGATCATAATTTTTTCTTGTTTTGCATAAATAGAGCCTTTTAAAGTGGACCAAAACCCATGGAGATTGGCCCAGAAATTTATGAGATTCCCAGGCCGATCGATTCCCTCCCCCTGGGGCATCCAAAATCAGGATGCCCCACTGTGTGAAACCCCCCAGGTTGCTCATACACTTACCTTCTTTTCTGGTCCAATGGCGCATGTGCAAGCCGCGGCCCCGCTATTTATGAATGGGCGGCGTGGGCACGCTCCCTGTTAGAGGGTAGTGGGGAATGCAGTCGCCAGCGCACTCAGAGCCGCGTAATAGTTTTAAGGGGGTCTGGGGGTTTCACACAACAGGGCTTTCCAAATTGGATTGCCCTAGGGGCAAGAATAGTAAATAGTTACACGGTCCACTATAAAAGGGGCAGTTCAAGCAATGGCTATAACAAGGCAGAAAGTAGTTCACCTGAAGGCTTTCTGGTGTGCCTATCCTCCATTTCCTGCAGCATGCTATAGATGCTTTAGCACGGCTCTAAAGTCTGCACCTCTTTCCCTTTCCATCCCCCTATTACTACCTCCAAATAGTGTGACATGGATCCAGCACCTCCTGCGTAAGCAAGCCTGGCTACCCAAGAGGGATTCTGCACCGGGTGACAAAAGTGGGGGTGATACAGTACTAGCTGAAAATGTACATCCGCTTGCTGAATCACCCCTAAGGTAGATAATGAAAGTAAATGGCTGACTTTTCTCACCTGGTGCTGCATTGACTGACATAGTGGTCACACAATTCATGCATGGTCATGGCAAAATGGACATGGGACAGGATTTAAGCAAGCTGCTTGCTGCCTTATTAAAGTCACTATCCCGGGTTTTTGGTACTTTTTCCTAGGGCATCCCTATTTGGGATGATCCGCTGTGTGAAAACCTGTGGAAGCCTATACATATCTCATCGGCGATCCTGCAGCTCATACATGGCTTTCCTCCAATCAGCTTTATAAGCCACTCAAACGTCAGAATGGGCAGCGGCACACCCTGCATCCCTCTATGGATGTGCACGCCAGTCATTCAGTTACACTGGTGCTGCCATGCAAAACAAGACGGATGTGGAAGATGCTGCTATCGGCCCTGCATGCACCGTGGGATTGCCTGAGAGTCATGTCTAATCAAATAAAAAAACAAATGAAATATTTTGCTATACGGTGTTTTATCGGTGCCCCCCTTTTCAAACAAAATATCTAACTCTAATAATTTAAAAGGTTAGTCTAGTCAAAGAAAAATGTCATACCAACCTTTTGTCATCAAGATCAACAGCTACCCCCTGGAGGAAATAATCTTATACTCTTACTATTAACCAGCCTCAAAAGATAAAAATATATATAGACACATATAATGAGCACAATTGTTACATATTATAATTTAAAACAGTATTTAATCAACATTATTTATTAAAGTGTATATACGGTACTCTTGTTACACCCGCGTTGATGGGACTGTTTTTTTCCCATCATTTTTTGTAAAAGGATGGAACCCCAGAGCCATTTGTTACCATATCTGGGTCATTTTGGCAGCTGCACAGAGCTCTGTGTATGATGTTCTTCTTACCTTGATAGTGCAAGTCATAAATATGCTGCTTCCACACAAGGTCAGCATGCACTGTGTGCCTTGAATTCATGTTGGCTGGGAAAAACAATCCAGATGGCTTGCCAAGTGACTTATTCTTGTATAGTTTAAGAAGCTTGTTGTTTCCTAAAATTTATTGCAACTCTTATTGATTTCTGTTTACCTTTCTATGAAATGAACCTAAGTAACACAAACGTGGAGCCTTATTTAACATGCATCAGCACCAAACAACGCCTGATTTAACGACTAAAAAAAATGCTAACGCAGATGTGGCCACCGGCTAGCATCATATGGAGTAGAAAATGATGCAACGCCAGGCGCTCTGGTTGAAGCAGCGCCAGATGAAACCTGGTACTGTCGCTCAAGATCCCTGTTACAGGACGCTGCCCCTAATTCATACATACATTCATACATTCAAATAGTGGTCCCACATCCTGACAATAAACACCTATTCACACCTAGCTGGCAACGAGCTGTACTTGTAAAAGGACACTCAAAGTAGGGTGTGGTAGTCCTACCATGTCTATGGTAAACAGAACAATAGATACCTATCACACCTAGCTGTACTTGAAAGGGCCTCCTTGAGTTCCTAGTCAGGACTCCAGACGGCCAATATACATTGGACACTGGGAATTGGCTGCTATTTCTGGGAAGCCTTGTAACTCTTGTAACATGTCACTCATAACTATATTAATGAGAGATTCTCATTCAGAACTATTAGACCTTTCATTTGATATCAAACATGGCATACATATATTGTCCAGGGCTTGACAATCTACACAGTATTGGACCCTGGATGATATACAGTTGGTGTTTGGGCTCATTTAACTAAGAAATTTATGGGGATCATGAATTTCTTGGTTACAAGTTGATAGCATGCATATTGTGAGAGTTATAGCCTTTATGAAATATACATCTAATTCGTAAGATTCCTGATGGGGGCCGAGCTTGGCAGACACTCCCACGAGGCGGGGAATGCTGGCCACTCCCTCTATTGTTCATACATTAGTAAGCTCTGTGCCGGGGGCCGGCAGTCGATGGCTGGCGAGGGTCGATGGCTGATGGCAGTCGATGGATGGCGGGGGAATAGATGGACACCTGAACGCCCATGAAACTTAAGTATCGCTATGTATCTGTCTCTGCTTTGTCTCTCTATATATCCATTATAACATAGTGTACCGTAACTTACTGTAACTTTCTTTAATGTAACAACTGCCTATATTTAAGGATATCTGGGAACTTTAGGAACTTATTGGGTTAGTAAGGTTAATTACTGTGCTACTAATTAAACCCGTTTTAAATACATCTTACTGTGTGTGTAGTGGATAATTTCCCACACAATAGTTTGTAGTTGCAAAGTGTTTAAGGTATTAATATATTTCTTTCTTAGGACAGGTCACTGGTTGTGTTGGGAGAGCCTTAGCGGCCATTGTTTGTATCAGGTTGGTGGCCGCTGGGCTGATATGATTGTTAGTATTTGCAATATTTATAGCATTGATCTCTAATAGAGATATTGGAGGTCAGTGCGAAGCAGATATTAATATTAAATCATTATATCTCCTTTTTCAATCCCATAATGGGAAGAACTGGATTTCAATGCTTATAATTATTATTAAACACATTTATTTGTACAGCATTTGCATTGGGACTTGTGAATAATTGAATTGGCAAAAAATTATTTTTGTGGGGGCTATTAAATTGATTTTAAAGGCTTCTTTTGCTTAACAATGTGTAATTTGGAGAACAATTTGGAGAACAACAACTAAAACGCAGCCAAAATGCACTGTAAAGTCCTCTTGTCTGCTTTGTCCCCAGCAGTGATTTTATTCTCTGTAATGATGAAACGCTGACCAGCAAGCCAGAAAAACACAGCTCCAAAAGAGGAAAGATTTCCTAAATATGCGGGAAAGTGTTGGAAAAAAGTGGCGCTCACTTGCGCTGGGATAATCACCCAGCAGGTCCAACAGGCGCTGACATAGGCTAATTAGTAGCGTTCTACACAGCGACTGCTAGCACAAATGTAGTCACAGCACAGCACCAGATTAGATGGGAATGCCGGCGCTCCAAAGCTGGCGCTATAGCCACAAAAATGATGGTAAAAGGCGCACATCATAAATTAGGCCCCTATATTTATGATAAATGTAATCATGGAAAATTAAAATGAACCATTTAGAATAGTACAAATGTATCATAAAAAATAGTTTGGCACTTTTTATAGCTAATATTGAGCGAACTCGAACCGTAAGTTCAGCTAGAAGTCCATGTCGAGTTCGCCCAGACCAGAAAAGGTGGTTGATGGGCTGCTGAGCCTCCGTGCACCCCTACTCCTTACCCAAAGGTGGGGACCTGCCTGTCAAGGGGCCCCCAGAGGCCGAACCACACACAAAAGTTCGGGTCCCCATTGATTTCACTGGAGTTTGGGTTCAGGTTCGGGTACCAGAACCAAACTTTGATGCCAGCTCAGTGGCATTGTTGGCTGTGAGTGACTGGCGTGGTGAAAAAATCCAGTGAGGAGGGAATAATATTCATTGTGACTCTAAGGTGTTTTTGTAATATGCAAAAAAGCAGGAAAAAGGGAAGGGAAATGTTTAGAAAGAGAGGAGAAAATGACAGGGAAACTGGAGAATAAGAAAAAGCACCTGCAACTCCCATACAATAATTGTTAGTATATATATATGCTTGTCACACAATAGAACAGAATGGGGCACTTTATAAATCGGCTTCCTGTCTCCTCTTATAAAGCAACACTATAGCTAAGTCAGCCACTGACCAATTGGGTTTGGTAAGTCAAACCTGAATGGTTGCCGACGGTCACCTGACATTTGCTGCCAAACATGTAAACAAGGAATTGATGACTTGACTATAGTTTCTCTTCAACAGATCCCTTGTGGTTCACAGATTTAAAGCAATTATTAGACGTTTTTTTTGTTTCATGTAAGGGTAATTCTAGTGGGTGTTTTAATGATAATTTCCTGCAATGAAAAATGAAAAGTGTAAATCAGCCTTGCATTTAGTTCTGCATCAAAAACCACAAGCAAATGACATCAACAAGGACATGTGACACTACTATAGTCTCCTCAGTGACATGCTCTTTATTTTAAAATGTATTTTTTTCTGTTGCAGAATGAAGTCCAAGGAGGTGAGCGATCTCCAAACCAAACTGCAGAGGAGGGAATATGACAATGAAAGCAATACATTGAGGTAAAGCTGTGCGCTTGAGTTTCTGGTGGTGTTTGTAGTTTGGAGAAAGGTGAGACAAGATCAGCAGCGAGTAGCTTATCCTTAAAGTGCTCCCAAGCAAGGCACCTTATCCCCAACCGCAGCCCTGTGGGAAGACCAGCCCACCGCTCCACGTGTATGCACTCACTGCCCCCTAGTGTGTTCACTGTGGTGGTTCACTTGTGTGTGTTTTTCTCACTGCACAGATGGGATAAATGCTGAGCACAAATATCTATGTATGTGCAAGCATACAATGGTCACATATGCACATTATTATCATTATGATTAAAGCAAAGAGGTTACTACAAGGACAGAGATATAACCGGGCAACACAGAAAGCAGCCATCCTCTCCACCCCCCACTGCTGGCCCTATTCAACCCTATGTAGAGTAGGCGTGGAGTTAATGGCTTGGTTTTATCCCTCTTGTCTAGCAGGCTTTTCTTTTATCTAGTGAAGACCCATGTGACCAGAAAGAGGAGTTCCCCTGGCTGCTAGGTACCACCATGACAGCTACCACTTTCTATTGTCACAGCTCATTCCAAGACACATGGATAAATGTGGGGGCATGTCTAGTGTATATTTGATGTGAGAATGATAAGTCTGTCAGTAACAATGAGAGGCGGGTGTTTCATTCATGTAGCCCCAAACAACAGACCTGAAAACATAAAAGTAGAGAGGAATAGGTGACATAGAAAGTAGGTTCAAAGTGAGTAACTGGACAGTACGGAGCTGTTGTTAATTATGGATGCTGTTGTTTAAAACTCATAGAATAGTCATAGAATACTTTCTCAAGCCCCAGTGAGTGCTGTTTTATGTTTGTCAATGACTTTTAGGGAACACTGCTTATTATATTAAAGCTTAAAGAGGATTTATACTCGAAAATGCCTTTAGGTCCCTTTTAACAACTGCCCAAGGCATACCAAGTGCCCCTACCAAAAATCCTCTATTTAGTGTTTAGTCCCTCTTAAAGCTGGCATAAACCTTCCCTGCTTCCCTGTAATGCTGAGCTACAGGGATTAGACGAGAGCCTGTGCATGCACTGTGGAAAGTTGAGTGATTACTGATGCCCCGGGGAAAGGTGAGTGATTACTGGCACCCCGAGGGGTTTCACACAGCCAAATTGGGATGCTCCGATTCCAGGGCCAGCCATGCTGGGTTTTTGTTCCGCTTTAACTTTTCCTAGCAGAGCCCCATCCAACGAAGACAAAAATACAGTTTGTTGGTCCTAAGCTTAATGAGGAAAAGGTTAGAATCTCCTTGATTCAGGGTTAAAGGCAAGCAGGAGTTGGTTGGTTAGAGTTCTTGCAGAACTGGACCCTACCTGGAATGGAGTTTAGGAATATGGGTCATTATAGAATAATTATCTGGTTTGAATACATGTCTATAAACGTTTTAGATATTAGTTACTTTCTCTGCTAATAAAGGAAACAAAGTGTCAGCCACTCAGACCAATTTATAACTAACCTGGGAGATGCACGTGAGCAGGGCAATTAGGATACACAAGTCTTAAAGTGCCCACAGAACTCAAGCCTGTTAGCTTGCAGCCAAACCTATAATCTGTCTATAAATCTGGTTAAAAACAGAGGTCTTGGTCCAGACACATCTGCAGAAGTATGCTGAACCTGCACCACCAAGCACCAAGGTGCCTCTGTGAGGTGCAGTCTTAACTCTAATCTCTGAGAGGCCCATTTGGGACATACAATGCAATAGATAAATTGGGAGCAGGCCTACCTGAGGCTGCCCTAAAACCTTGAATGCAGCACATGGGGTGGAAGGGTTGAAAGCCTCTCAGTACAGCTTCAGAACCCCACCCCATGTGCTTGGACAAAATTAAAAAAAACAAAGGAAGAGTGGCAGCCTCTCAGACCAATTCATAACTAACCTGGGAGGTTCACGTGAGCAGGGCAATTAGGATACACAAGTCTTAAAGGGGCCACAGCACTTAACCCTGTTAGCTTGCAGCCTTACCTATAATCTCTCTCTAAACCTGGTTAAAAACAGTGGTCTTGGTCTATAGACAGACTATACGTTTGGCTGCATGCTAACATGGTTGAGTGCTGGGGCTCCTTTAAGGCTTTTCTGCTATTGCTACTGATTCCAGGATGGGTGTAACAAGGGGTGAGACTAAGCAGGTTTTCTCCAGTTCTGTAGAACCAGTTGTTAACATTGTAGCCAATTTCCAGAGCTGAGGAGAACTGGCACAAATAAGTAGAACAAGAAGTACAATCCCTTAATATTGGTGTTTATTAAATTGTATGCAAACATTTAATATAAATAAAATTGGAACATAAATTACCGCACCACTTGATTTAGGGAGCCTGTAGTTAAAATTTGAATCCCACCCCTGGTCATAACCTTTGCTCCAGTCAACAATTATTCTCTAATTTCTTTTCAACATTAAACCAAGGGAGATGAAAAATTATAATGACTCTCATATAGGGCCTTATTTATGATGTGCATCATATTTGTGGCTATAGTGCCAGTGGCTTTGTCGTCTTATCTGGCGCTGTGCTGTGTACAGCTTTGGCGCTAGCAGTCACTGCGCAGAGCGCTACTAATTAGCTTTGATTGTTGCAATAGGTATTGCCCGGCCTATGTCAGCGCCTGTTGGACCCACCGGCCAATTATCCCAGCACCAGTGAGCGCCACTTTGTACTGCTGTTATTCCGGCGTTACAAAGCATATTTATGATTTTTTTTCCTCCTTGATATTTTGGCACTGTACTTTTCCGGCGCTGGTCAGCGTTTCTTCATTACAGTTACAAGATATCACTGCTGGGGACAAACTTTACAGTGAGCTTAGGCCCATCTAGGTCCCATCTTGTCAATTATTGACAAGTCACAATGCAAGTTCTGTCCAAAAACGTGTTTAATATTAATTAAAAGCATTAAACACTACAATCCAGTTCTGCCCATTGTGCTCTATGGGATCATGACCTACAACGCCTTCTTTCATCTGGTGCTGTTTCAACCCAGTGCTAGATTTGGTATTAAATAAGACGCTAGCCGACAGCTGCATCGACCCTGACGTTTTTTTCTTTCTTAAATCCCACACTAAGGTAAGAAAAGAGGCACTGTATGGTGATGACGCTTCTTAAGTGAGGTCTATGATGACTGAACTCTCTAATAGAACTTGTTAGTTTCATAGGGCTTTTTATAAATGCTTATGTCCGGCAGCAATGTTCCTTTAAAGAGTCCTTCTTGGATTTTTTGGGAAATTGGAGCGTCATTATTTAGGGTTTCCATTTTTAGACAGTCACCTACTATATCATGTGACAATAGCATTCAAAGATAGTCAGTCTTTTCATGGGAACACTGAAATCATTCCCTAGTCATATCCACGTCCAAGCAAACTACAAAAGGGATAAAAAGGACAGCCAAGATGTATGATTCAAAGGAAACATTTTTCTTTAGGTGAATGTGCATATACTCTCCCTGGCAAGATGAGTTCCTGCACTGCTCCGCAATGAAACCTTGCTAAAATATATATATATATTTTGATTAGGATAAAAGTGGACCAAAACCCAGAATTTTGACTATCCTGGGTTTTGTTTGTTGCCTCCAGGGCACCCCCGATGTGTGAAACCTCCCTGCTCACCTGAACAAACTCACCTCTTCCTGGTCCTACAGCACATGTGTGGCCACTCTACCCTTTAACAGGGAGCATGCCTGCGCCGTCCATTCATAAATGCCTGGTGTGGGCACGTGCCCTGCTAAAAGGGATAGCGGGGATGCGGCTGCTGCTCAAGCATGTGCCGTTGGACCAGGAATGAAGGTGAGTTTTCGGGCGACCTGGGGGTTTCACGCAGCGGGGCACCATCGGGGGAGCGAGTATGCCTGCCCTGGTGTCTCATAGACTCCAGGGTGGATTTTGGTCCTCTTGGCTCTATTCACACCTCTCCGCTTGCGCTGCATTGGACAGTGCAGTCATAGCACAAGGGAAAATGCTACCCATTGTTAATAATGGGCCATTTAACATATATACGCTGTGTATATATCTAACCTACTCCCCTCACCATCAGTGAGCTCTGCTTTTGAGAGATGCTTTTTTGTATCAGAGCTCCATGTTGGATCTGCAACTTCTGGGGCTTCCTAAATCAGGATTCCCATGTGGGCGATCTTTAAAAGGAAGCTAAACTCATTTTTGACTGTTGCTCATTAAATATGCAGCTGTCTATATTTGCCTAATAAATTTCCTGTATTTCCAGGCTTTCTGTTGATCTTGTATTTTTTTACATTACACGTACTGAAGCTCTACTGTTTTTTCCATTCCCAGACTTCAGAAGGAACTAAGAGAGAAGGAGGATTTGGTAAGACATCTTCAGCAGAAGTGCCAGCAGTTCCAGGAAGAGATCACTGAAATAGGCAGCACAGGGGAGAACTACAGAAGGAGAACTCGGTGTCTGGAGAGTGAGCTGGCGACATTGAAGGACATTTTAAAGCAAGCACAGGAAGAAGTCGCTCACTTGCAGCAGGAGAGGTGCTTTAGATACTTTAGATACGCTTAGTGTGTTTTTTATAACCATGGTAATGCCATATACTGTTTGATCAGTTCCAGTAAGCATTAGCCCTCACCTCCACACCCTTTTCATATAGCATGTTTAGGTATAACTCTGAACTTCCAGAAAGCTGAAAACTTTCTCTGCTTATCAGAAACCTGGCCTCACAATCAGGAATATGTGCAGAGACTTCAAACAGGTTGTTATCTCTATAGTAGTGTGACTGTTGGAAAAGGATCAGTTACTACATATACCAGGAATGGTAAGGAAACTGAGATTGCTTTTAGAACCATTTTCATACATTAAAGGAGCACTATCGTGAAAAAATGGGCCAATCATAAAAATCCATAAAAATATGGTGGATGGTGGGAGAAGAAATCACTTATACACCCAGCATCAAGAAATAACCAGCCAGGCATGTTTTTTTATTTTTATTAATGGAAGGAAGAGAAAATCGGGTGACAGGTTCTGTCACCCCTAATACAGTAAACCTGTCACCCCTCGATTTTATTCCTACCAGGAGAAGAAAACCAAAAACTTGGCAGGAGTTTCATTCGGTTCGGGTTTATAAGTGACCTCTCCTCTTATTAGCCAATGTGTTTATATTAGTTTTTAATAATACACAATTGCGCGATAGTGCTCCTTTAATGTGTAATCCATCTGTGAGCTTGCCACAGTGGCCCAAGTTACAAAGAACAGACTGACTTGGATGGCTATCCAGGGGAGAACAGCAGTACCAGCCATTTTAACTGTTAGTCTAAATTGCCAGGCTTTGCTGTTGTTTTGATCCTTTATGTGTTGGGGGAAATACAGTAAAGAATGATTTAAAAATATCCTTCTGAATAACAAGGGCCTTCCATGGTAGTTGATTACATCTATAGGGGTGTTTGGTCAACACGATAGTTTCAATTGATGTTATGGATACGTGGCATTATTCTGAGCAACCCTTCACTGAAATAAACTAGATTCATCTAAATCAACATTTCTTTTTTAGAATTAAACCAGCTAAACTTGTTTATTTGTTTGGTAGACCCCCTGTACTAAATGAGGATACCTTGATACCTATGCTTTCTACACTCCTGGCATACCTCAGTTCTGACAGACCTCAGATCATGGGTGCCATCAGGACTGGATTCTGAGGGGGGCACAAGTGGTGTGTGCCCCATGGCCGACACTACTTGCCCTGCAAAGGGGACCTCCACCAACCTTTGGGTTATGGTCTGGTCCCGGAGGCTGCGGGGCTTGCAACAAAGCTATCGGCGGCAGTGGGGACCCCCTGCGCAAGGCTTTTTTTTTTGTTTTAGCAAACCTGTAGCCAAAGCTACCACAAGGCAGGACGGAGAGTCAAGAGCTGCAAAGCTGCCGGCACCAACGCTACAGTGATGGGTGGGTGCAGAGCTGTCAATCGGCGGCCGCTCACTGTACATAAGCCACCAAGCACAGCCGCTGGCAGCTCAGTGCAGGGAACTGATTTCTGCTGGACCAGCTGGGGACTAACCCCCCACCCCACCCCCCGTCCAGAATGGCAAAGCAGTTGCAGTTGTTGAGTTCCAGTAAGTAGGCAGGTGCTAGACAACCAATCTGGTCTGGACTATTATTTTAACGTAAAAAAAATACTGTCTCTGCGTCCTCCACCAGATTGTGCCCCAAGGGCTTCCACCACACTAAATCTGGCCCTGTGTGCCATAGAGGGCACAAGGCGCCTCTGTTTTCTTTTCACCCAGGTTTACCATGACATACCTCCCACGTGTCCCTGATTTGGAGCGACTGCCCCTCTTTTGAGTCTGTGTCCCGCTGTCCCTCATTGTTCTCATTTGTCCCTCTTTGAGGTGCAACATACAGATCTGCAGCAATAAATTATTAATTTGCCTATTCAAGGTGTTTATATTGTTTTAACCATTATAACCTATCTCTTATCAATCAAACAGTGAGGGGGCATGGCTTAATTAAACAATTCTCTTTCTTTCCCACCTTGAAAAGTTGGTAGGTATGACCATGGTGTTCACTTTCTCGCAGCCCCAGGTGTCACACCTCAGTGTTCATAGAGAATAATGGTCAGCCTTGGTCTGGCTCCATACACAACACACAGAACACTCAGAAATAGTTTATTGTCGCCATGTATATACAGTGTATATAACTAGATTTTTTTTCCAGAAAGAGGTACATAGGACAGGGGATCAACTATATTACATTACTACACTTGTATATTTCATACATAATTGAATATGGTGCAGCAGTGCCACATTGGGTATATATATGATGGTTGATCCAGAGCTGTAGCAGCCATGAGGCGAATGAGGCACTGGCGTCGGGCGCAGCCAGGGCCGCATTATGGGCGGGGCTCGAGGGGCGCGCGCCCCGGGGCCTCCACCACTTTGCCTGCACCGGGGGGCCTCCACCACTTTGCCTGAACCAGGGGGCCTCCACCAAAAACCTCTGGGTCGCCTGTGAACAGTGGCAGCGGCGCGCACCTGTGTTTTTAATGCCTGCATGTTTGTTAGCCTGCGATGTAGGCATTAAAAACATGGGTGCGTGCCACCGCCAATGCTCACAGGCACAGGCCGCGCAGCCAAGTCCTCCTCCAAGCTCCTGCGACTCGTCCCCCCCTTCCTCCAATCAACAGCCTAATTTCCGCCCCTGTGACGCGTCCCCCCCCCCCCCCTCCTCCAAGCAGCAGCCTCGTTTCTGCCCCCGCACCCCCCGAGTAGCACATAAAGGATTTAATGAATTGTAGAAGGTAACCAACACATTCTGGGGAATGCCATACTTCCCTAAGTCGCCTACCTCCAGGCTGGAACATGAAGAGTGATCACTGCTGTGAAACAGGGTGGAGGTAAGCCTCATGCCCCCATGTCATTCCTGATCTGATCTTACCATCTCCAGGTTAAAAAACGTCAGTTTATGTGTTATATGGTTGGGCTCTTCATAATGTTACATAACCTTGAGGTGCCCAAATATCTGACTGTTCTAAGTGACATGGACACAGCAGTCTCACAGCAGGGGGTGTGTCGGGTAATAGAGCTTCTGTCTCCATTCCTGCTTTGCTGCGAATCTTCTCGGGGGAGGGGGCCTTTGGGACCTAGGGTGGACACTGGCAGGTGTGAACTATGCATTTTAAATAAGGTCTGTTTATCCCTATGCTGGCCTGAGATATTACATTTCTATTTCTTCACACATACCATAAATATTCTGGACTAAAAGAAATAGTGACCCTCTGTATAGAAATTGGTAGGAAGCCTGATGATTTTGTTATGCTTCTCTTGTATACAGTGTAATGCTTACCTAACATTCTGACAGGAAAAAGAGGTGCACCTCTGACAGACCTGCTCTTTGCACGCTAAAGTTTCTGCATACTATAAATAGTTGAAGCAGACTAAAGTAAAAAATGGCTTTAGGTTTGTTTAACCCCTTCCCTTCGTTTTAGGATAAGAATGAATTGGGCTTTAATAATTAGTAAGTTGTTGGCCATGTTAGCCATCGATGTAAGCAGGAAATCCAAGCTTAAGGTAATATCATTTATTGGCTCAATAACTCAATAGATTGAAAATGCAAGCTTTTGAAGCAATCCAGGCTTCTTCTTCAGGCATAATACAGATCTGTAACTCCACATTCATACAGAAAACTACAAAGAAGGCTCAATTATTTTTCTACCGACACGTGAATAATAGATAAGTCATAAAATTGTAACCTGTGAGATATGAATCGGGGATTATGACAATTAGTCACGTGCAGTTTGAATCGCTTTCTTAGCACTAGCCCTGTCTGCATCTATATGGCTGAAGGACACTGCACACACATGATTAGGTATACTACATTATGGTATTTTCAGATGAAACTGCCCTGTATTTTGTAATCATGTTACATACCTGGTGTCTTTATTCTGTTAGTGGTGTAGATGTGTTTGCAGGTTTCACACCTTTTCTGCAGGTAGGGCCATGTGCCATTTTGTGCTGGGTCACTTAGGGAGTTCCCCACAATTAGTTTTATGAGATTACCGTATTTTTCGCCTTATAAGACGCACCTGCCCATAAGACGCACCTAGGATTTGGGGGAGGAAAATAAGAAAAAAAATATTTTAAACCAAAAACACACCATTACAGACAGTGTGGTATTCCCCTATCCCATTCCCATAGGCCATGTGGGATGCCCCCATTGCATAGACAGTGTAGCATGCCCCCATCCCATTCCCTGTATACCCAGTGTGGCATTCTCCCCCCTTCCATTCCCAATATAGGCAATGTGGCATTCTCCCCCCTCCCATTCCCCATATACCCAGTGTGGCATCCCCCCTCCCATTCCCATATACCCAGTGTGGCATTCTCCCCCCTCCCATTCCCCATATACCCAGTGTGGCATTCCCACTCCCATTCCCATATAGGCAGTGTGGCATTCTCTCCCCTCCCATTCCCCATATAGGCAGTGTGGCATTCTCCCCCCTCCCATTCCCCATATACCCAGTGTGGCATCCCCCCTCCCATTCCCATATAGGCAGTGTGGCATTCTCCCCCCTCCCATTCCCCGTATACCCAGTGTGGCATCCCCATTCCCATATGGGCAGTGTGGCATTCCCCCCTCCTATTCCCCATATAGGCAATGTGCCCCCCATTCCCATTGGCAGTGTGGCATCCCCTCCCCCCATTTCCATAGGCTGTGTGGCATCCCCCTCTCCCCCCATTTCCATAGGCTGTGTGGCATCCCCCTCTCCCCCCATTAGTATAGGCTGTGTGGCACCCCCTCCCCCCCATTAGTATAGGCTGTGTGGCATCCCTCTCCCCCATTAGTATAGGCTGTGTGGCATCCCTCCCCCCATTAGTATAGGCTGTGTGGCATCCCTCTCCCCCCATTAGTATAGGCTGTGTGGCATCCCCCTTCCCCCATTAGTATAGGCTGTGTGGCATCCCCCTTCCCCCATTAGTATTGGCTGTGTGGCATCCCCCTTCCCCCATTAGTATAGGCTGTGTGGCATCCCCCTTCCCCCATTAGTATAGGCTGTGTGGCATCCCCCTCCCCCCATTAGTATTGGCTGTGTGGCATCCCCCTTCCCCCATTAGTATAGGCTGTGTGGCATCCCTCTCCCCCCCCTTAGTAAAGGCTGTGTGGCATCCCTCCCCCCATTAGTATAGGCTGTGTGGCATCCCCCTCTCCCCCATTAGTATAGGCTGTGTGACATCCCTCTCCCCCCATTGGCATAGGCTGTGTGGCATCCCCCCTCCCCTCATTGGCATAGGCTGTGTGGCATCCCCCTTCCCCTCATTAGTATAGGCTGTGTGGTATCCCCTCTCCCCCCATTGGCAGTGCAGCATAAGTTAAAAAAAAATAAATAAAACTCACCTGCCCGCTGACATAGCTTCGCTGAGCGGCCGGCCCGTGAATCAGGTGGGCGTGCAGGCCACGCCCACCCGATTCACAGAGCCGGCCGTAAGAAGCAGCGGCGGGCTGTGTCCCGGTCCCGCCGCTGCGATCTCTGTCTTTTCAGGCAGCGATGACAGCGGCGGGGCCAGAGACAGCGTCCGCCGCTCCTTCATCTGCTGCCTCTTCCTGGGCACACGCAAGCACCCAGGTCAGGGCAGCAGGTGGGCGTGGCCTGCACCGAGTTGTGAAGGCCACGCCCACCCGCTGCCCTGACCTGGGTGTTCGTCCGTGCCCAGGAAGAGGCAGAAGGCGGAGGAGCGGCAGGCGCTGTCTCTGGCCCCGCCGCTGCTATTGCTGCCAGTAAAAGACAGCGATGGCAGCGGCGGGGCCGGGACATGGCCCACCGCTCCTCTGTCTTCAGCTGGGCTGAGCGCCGGGAACAGGTGAGTTTTTTTTTTTTAATTTAAAAAAATGTTTTTTTTACATTTGCCCGATAAGGTGCACTGTCATTTTCCCCCCACTTTTGGGGAAAAATAAGTGCGTCTTATAGGAAAAATACGAAAAATACGGTAATCTGTATGTCAACAGAGGAGGAATATTTCAGAAAGTCTCTTATCCCTGTATAGAAGGAATTGGAGCTCCTTCGCAATTTTCCTCAGAACCTCCAGACGTGGATTGTATGTGACAACCAGTGGGACACGGTTCTTCTTTTGGGATTCCTTATATTGCAACAGACTGTCTCTTGGAATATGGAGAGCATTTTGTAACTGGGCACCTGTTGCTGTTGGTTTATAGCTTAATGAAGTCCCATTTTAGATTGTTCACATGTGCATTTCTCTCCATGGTATTAGAACAGATCCACTTGTATCTGATCCCCTTGCTGGATATGATGGACCTCTTGATGTGATTTGGGTGTTACGGTATGTAGGTCGGTCCGTGTGTTTCTGGTAGATGGATTTTTGTAAGTTCTTTCCACATATGGTGGTGTCAAGGAAATTGATTAAAGAAAACCAGTTATGCAAAAGATTACAAAGTACAGGGTAGTTTCACCTGCAGATCCCCTAATGTACTATACCTGATCATGTGTATGTAATGTCCTTCAGCCATATACCTCGGACAGACAGGGCAAGTGCTAAATAAGCAACTAAATCTGCATGTATAAAACAAAACTGATGTGTCTGTTGTGGACCATTTCTGTAGACCAGGCCATGGCCTATGTGACCTTAAAGTGGACCAAAACCCAGGATTTTGACTATCCTGGGTTTTGGTCCTTTCCCCTGGGGCACCCTGATCGGGGGTGCCCTGCTGTGTGAAACCCCCCCAGATCGACTGAAGAAACTCACCTCTTCCCGGTCCTACGGCACATGCTCGGCCGCTCGTCCAATCAGTGCGCTCGGAGCTGCTGATGTCACGCCATCTAAGACAGCGTGTAAGGTCAGCAGCTATGAGAGCGCTGGCGGTCACATCTCCCACTTCCCTCTAACAGGGAGCATGACCGCACTGGCCATTCACAAATGCGCCGTTGGACCGGGAAGTAAGGTAAGAGAACGGGGCGACCTGGGGGTTTCACACAGTGGGGCATCCCGGTTTTGGATGGCCCGGGGGATGGAATCGAATCTATAAGATTCCTGGGCGGATCGAGCTAGGTTTTGGTCTACTTTTTGTCTCTCCAGTTTCTGTGTTTTAGGTGAATCTCTATTCGAATAGATATTCACCTAAAACACAGAGGCTGGAGAGACAAAATCGCAATTGAAAAACAGTGAAGTAAGGGGAGAAATATTTCAGGGGAGCGGCATCTGAAGAGGAATTTGGTGTGATCCACACATGCACCCGGCGTACACACTAAGCCATGAATCAGGTGCCTAGGCGCATACGGAAATGTTTGTGCCCTGGTTCCTCAATAGGCAAGAAGGACATAGGTTCAAAAGGGGGACAGTCCCTCCAAATGAGCGACAGTTGGAAGTTATACATTGTTTTGCTTAAAGTTATCATAGCACTCAGTAAGGCATAGAGCCATGAAAATTCAATTTAGGATTACCCATGACCAACTTAACATGCCTTCGTGCTTCGTCACAGCTGCTGGGCACATGTGAGTACGCTATTCCTGTATTTCAGAAAAACCTCTAGCGTTATCTACCCTGGTCTATACGCTGTAGCTATACCGCAGTCACTGCTTTTATTTTCTTCATGCACCACCTGACCTGTCCTGACTTTTTCTACTGATCCCAATAGGGGCTTTCCTGCTGATGTATGCACTAAGCCTCTAACATGCCTGACCTGTAATTCCTGTCATTATAATAGCATGCCGATGTATTTCCAGCCCAAGATATATAACTTGGCCCACCCATAACAGAACACAGGATCCATATCTATCTAAACTGTTGCAGGACCCTAGCATCCAATATATTAATAAAAAAAGAAATAAACAATAATAATAAAAGGTTGGTAAATTAATGTAATTAAAGCCAGAGAGTCTCATAGAGCCCCCCCCCCCCCCATCATAATTGTCACTAATAGCATGAAAACATCCCTATTTGGGATGCCCTGTCACTCCTCATTGTGCCGCAGCCCAGGATTCTCGCCCCCCGATACTCGTCCCTGAGCAGCTGATTAGGCTTGCCCAGTGGGTGTGTACATTACTATGCAAGCGCTGGCCAGAGATCTTTTATTTCTAAATCTGATCAAAATAATCCAACTTCCTCCGTGGGAAACATTTCTTTATGGAAATCCACATCTACTACTTCTCCTTTCTTCTGAAACGCTCTCAGTCTCCACAGGCGTCTGTGAGGAACAGTGTATGAATTTTCAAGAATCCTTTTTTGACTCATTGCACTGTAATTTAGATAGCTGAGACTAACATATATATGTGCATGCTGTAAGGAAGCACATACATCTAGAAAGCTTACTGAATGAAACTCTCTGGGTGAAGGTCCTTCTATTCTAGGAAGTGCTAGGAAAAGCCTGAGATAAGTGCTTATTCTGTCTAACTCCATAACAGAGATCTGATGTACAGTGATAGCCATAAATAACAAGCAACAAAACATGAGTAAAAGAATAAGAGGCTGCATCATCAGACTAAAACAATCTACCAGCACATTTATACACTATATTCCACTTACCCCCAAGGGAAATGATCCAGCTGCTAAAATACCATCGTCCATCTGCTTAGTAAGGCTGCAGTTGCCCAGCATGTCCCGGACAGGTGATTCTGGAATAAGGGCACTCAGCATCTTCATATGCTCTCCTATATTCAATCAGGAGAGAAACCTGTCCCTTTGTGACCAGAGGCAGGAGCAATATCACAGACTGGACTGTCATCAATCCATAATCCATTTCCATAAATATGCCTCAACACAGCTCTATCAAGTACCCAGTGAAGGACATTTGTTAAATTAGGCCATGCCCCTCATAGAGGGATGAATAGGAGATGCTTGTAACAGTTAGAAAAATATAAACACTTTAAACAGGCAAATTCATGATTTATAAATGCAAATCTGCATGTTACACCTCAAAGAGGGACCATTGAGAACAACGAGGGACAGAGGGACATATGGGTCGATTCAAAGAAATATGTAACAGCTTGGATTTGGGTGCCGATCATCCTATTTTTCCCGTCCGCTCGTGCGTTCGTATGAACTTGCGAGTGATTCAATAAGCAAATACGTTTCTATCCTAAAATATACGTCCGTTCGTATGATATCTCCCGAACTTGCCTCAGTCAGTTGACAATCGTAAAAATCACGTTCATGTGCTCACTTGTTGCGGCGGCAGCCTGTTTTTTCTGCTGCTTCCATCGTCCACCTCTTCCAATTACTTGCGTTTGCCTCTGGTTTTCATTGGTTTTTGGCCTCTTAGATTCGTGCGTTCGTATGTATATAAGATCTTGCGCATGCGCACCCTCATCCCGCACCCCATCCAAACCCCTTAGCGCTTGCATCCTTCTTCCTTTCTCGGTCCCTAAAACTTACCTAAACCCCTTAGCGCTTGCATCCTTCTTCATGTTGACGACCCTAAAACTTACCTAAACCCCTTAGCGCTTGCATCCTTCTTCATTTCTCGGTCCCTAAAACTTACCTAAACCCCTTAGCGCTTGCATCCTTCTTCATTTCTCGGTCCCTAAAACTTACCTAAACCCCTTTGCGCTTGCATCCTTCTTCATTTCTCGGTCCCTAAAACTTACCTAAGCCCCTTAGCGCTTGCATCCTTCTTCATTTCTCGGTCCCTAAAACTTACCTAAACCCCTTAGCGCTTGCATCCTTCTTCATTTCTCGGTCCATAAAACTTACCTAAACCCCATAGCGCTTGCATCCTTCTTCATGTTGACGACCCTAAAACTTACCTAAACCCCTTAGCGCTTGCATCCTTCTTCATGTTGACGACCCTAAAACTTACCTAAACACCTTAGCGCTTGCATCCTTCTTCATGTTGACGACCCTAAAACTTACCTAAACCCCTTAGCGCTTGCATCCTTCTTCATGTTGACGACCCTAAAACTTACCTAAACCCCTTAGCGCTTGCATCCTTCTTCATGTTGACGACCCTAAAACTTACCTAAACCCCTTAGCGCTTGCATCCTTCTTCATGTTGACGACCCTAAAACTTACCTAAACACCTTAGCGCTTGCATCCTTCTTCATTTCTCGGTCCCTAAAACTTACCTAAATCCCTTTGCGCTTGCATCCTTCTTCATTTCTCGGTCCCTAAAACTTACCTAAACCCCTTAGCGCTTGCATCCTTCTTCATTTCTCGGTCCATAAAACTTACCTAAACCCCTTAGCGCTTGCATCCTTCTTCATGTTGACGACCCTAAAACTTACCTAAACCCCTTAGCGCTTGCATCCTTCTTCATGTTGACGACCCTAAAACTTACCCAAACCACATAATGTACATATGTCTATATGTTTATAAGCGTGTTTTTTCTTGTTTGTGTAATTGTTTTTTGGTGCGCATATTAGAAAAGACACATTTATGAAGGCTTAAAATATAATTTATTTAAATTATTTGCTTTGGTTGGTTTATTTTTTAAAACATATTTTTTTTTTTTGTTTTGTTTTGTTGAAAACATAGTAACATTTTTTTTTTTTTTTTATATTAGAAACATATTAAAATTTTTTTGGATTTTCTTTTTAAAACATAGTAAAATGTCTAGGGTTTTTTTTTGGTTTTTTAAAACATTAAAAATGTGGAACAATCTAAAAAATTTAAAAACGATTTAACAAAAGTAGCCAGGACCAAGGGCACTAATCATCCTCCTCTTCTTCATCTGTTGGCCCCAACGTCGCCTGTATGGCCAGCAGCTCGGCCACCAACTCCTTGATTCTTTTTTTTTTTTCGGCCACGGTTTTTGGGATAATCCCTGTAAGCAATAGAGAAATAAACATAAATAGGAGTACCAGACCGGTTTGTATGCTGGAAATCGATTTGGGGTTAATCAAATAAATGTAAATGCATGACATATGTCATTCTTCCAAGGGATAAAGTTAATGCATTGCCCACAGGTAAGTATTTAAACTCCTTAAACCGGACCTTCAACATTATTTAATGAAAACCAATAACTATTCCCAAATGATTCTGCACCAGATCAAAGTACATTTTGGAGGTTTTTGGATTACAGCGCCGCCATCTGGACTCTGAAGCATAACACTTAATGAGGAGTGGAGAGTTGGATAAAGTACAGGGGAGTAGGTTACAGTGGTGCGTTGGGAAGCCAGAGCATAGCTGGGTTGAGGGAAAGGTCATCACTCCCACAATGCATTGCAGCACCTTACTTTTTTAAATCTGTATCCCATGCTGCCTGTAAATATTGCGCCTTCCATATTCCGCAATATTGGATGTTTTCAGGCTCCTAACATGCATTAGATGGCTGAAGGCTGTTTTTCAATGTTTCAAATCTGTAGGTACAGTGTGTTGGCTAATTATTAGCTATGTTCTTAATACAAGTTAGGGTCCGCTTTAAGCTAACGAAGTGGCCACATGAAAGTGTTAACTACACATTGGCTACGCCTTTAGTTATGTGTGTGTTATTAGCTAACAAAACATTAATATGAATAATGGCATGGAGACTTACGGAGTTGGTGGCCGACAGATGGCTGGTTGGGGCCAACAGGCTGCCCTTGGTCCTGGCTATGCTGTGAAGAAGTCCCTGGAGAAACATGTGACATTTGGTTAGTAGTTGTATAGAGTCACTATTCCAAACAGATCTGGCTCCCAGGCTGGCTGACATCACTCACCTTCGTCAGGATCTCCTTCCAGCATCTCTGCTGCCTCCTCCTCCACTATTTCACCCGCTCCCGAAGATTCTACAAATACATAATAAAGGAGAACTTAGTTTTTGGCCTGCCATGTATATCTTTGTGCCTATACATGAAGAGTGACATACCAGAGCCTTCCCCATGCCTGGCCGGGCATGACTCCACGCCCACGCGGTTGGGCCCCTCCTCTGTGGTAAGGTCCAGGGGCTGGTCTGAGGAGGCCACAGAGGAGGGGTAGGTCCGTCGCCCGGGAGATCCACCACCTTCACTCACAGATGCAGACTCATGCAGCACTGGTCGGCCTGTGCGCCTCCGGGTGCGGCGAATTCTGAAATCCATTTCCAACACTAGCAAAGAAAAGTCATTATAAATAAAGGTATAGCTTATACATTTCCTACATATCACATGCTATCGCTTGGTACTTACTTGGGAAATGGATCCCAAAAAACCTCCGCACCCGGGCCATGTGCAGACGTTTCAGGTCCGACCAATGCTGCATTATCTGGGTGTGAGTGAAGGTGGTGTTGGTGACACGGTGTATTTCCGTGATGATCTCCCGGGCGATGTCCCTTTTTTCGCACACATTGGGCGCGAAGTCATACCGGCGCTGAAGCATGATCTGAAAAACATAATGGACACAGAGCTTTTACTTTTACACACAGACCCATATGTGTTGCATCACAAGTTGAGAATTTCATGTCATTAACACACACATTTAGAGTGGCAGCCATTTTTGGGGAGTGCCTTAAAGCGGACGTTGACTGTGAATGAGAGTCTGGTCTTATGTTATATGTTTCACACACCATGTACATACAGATAATAGCCAACATTAAAAATCAGCCCACCTGCATCTATGGCATGTTAGGATGGTTTAAACATCCAAGATGTAGGCTTATGCTTAGGCTTTTGGCCCACGTGTGAGGCTTCCCGTTGTGTTTTGCGTGCTTAGGCAAACAGTGTTCCTCAAACATCCGCATCAAGGTCCGAGACAGGCCAGGTTTGACAGCTAGCCCCGCTACTCCACAGGTTAATTAACTGTTGCTAAGCCTGAGCAATTGCCCTAATTCGGACATCAGCATAGACAGGTGAAAACGTGGCCAGGCTCGGCCCTTGAGGATGAAGTGTGAGGAGCCAGTTCTTAAACATTAAGAGACCCAAAACTAGTTACAAACGCATCATTTACATTTAGGCCATCATTGACTATTAGATTAAAATGCAGAGGCAGGCACTTACCAGCATGAGGATCTCTTCCTGTTGATGGGTGAAGATAGTGGGCGCCATCTTTATGCTTCTTCAAGGCAGCAGATAAGTGAAACCCCAGCGGTTTCCTGGTTCCGCTGGAACGTACGTCCGTACGAGCGCGTAGTCGTGCGCATAGGCGTCACACGCTGGGCTCATTATTTAAAGGTCCCTGCACCCAAAGCTCATTCTCTTTGAGCCTTTGTGGAAAATGGCACCAAAAAAGCCAGCATCCAAACGCGCACAGCAAAGCCAGACCTCGGAGGGCCCAACTCCCAGGTCCCAGCAAGGAAGGAAAAAACTCCGATCCAAGACGGCAAGTACTACCTCTGCCCCACCAAGGGACCCTGGACCCTCCGTTAGCCAAAAAAGGGGCCCCAAGGCACGTGCCCCTGCGGCAAAAAAACAGGCCACAGCAGCACCCACCACCTCTGCCCCCAGAAGAGGCCGCCCAAGGGAGGACACACCGCCCATGGGTTCAAGCAGGGCAGTTCGCCAACCCAGGCCCCGCAGCAGGGCCAGAACCCCATCCAGGGCCAGAAGCCCATCCCGGGCCAGAAGTCCGTCCAGGCACACAAGCAGGGCCAGAAGCCCAGAAAGGCGAGAACGGAGGCCCAGAACCCCAGCAAGGCCCCGAAGCAGGGCCAGAAGCCCCTACAGGCCCCGCAGCAGGGCCCGAACCCCAGCAAGGCCCCGAAGCAGGGCCAGAAGCCTCTACAGCCACACAAGCAGGGCCCGAACCCCAGAAAGGCCCCGAAGCAGGGCCAGAAGCCCCTACAGCCACACAAGCAGGGCCCGAACCCCAGAAAGGCCCAGAAGCAGGGCCAGAAGCCCCTACAGCCACACAAGCCGGGCCCGAACCCCAGAAAGGCCCAGAAGCAGGCCCAGAAGCCCCTACAGCCACACAAGCAGGGCCAGAAGCCCAGAAAGGCGAGAACGGAGGCCCAGAACCCCAGCAAGGCCCCGAAGCAGGGCCAGAAGCACCTACAGGCCCCACAGCAGGGCCCGAACCCCAGAAAGGGAAAGAAGCAGGGCCAGAAGCCAAGACAGGCCCCGCAGCAGGGCCAGAAGCCCACGACCTGGCACCAGCCGGGAACAGAGCCCCCGACCTGGCACCAGCCGGGAACATAGCCCCCCAAGAGGCCAAAGAATGGCCACCCTGACCACATCTACACCTGGAAGTTCGGTGGCCAGCCACGCAAGAACACCCAGTCCCTTGGCCAGTCCAGTCCAGTCATTGGGAAGCCAACAATCCGTCCATTCCCCTACCCAGCCCCAGGCCATAATGTCACCACATGTGTCTGCACACATGGAGGAGCAGCCAAGCCAACCATCTGGCCGCACATTGCGCCGCGGCCAGTTGAGTGGGAGATTCTCCCATGACCAAAATATGGCATTGGCTAGTGGCCTTACATTATACTATGACGAGCTCTATGGGAGCAAATCAAAACACACCACAAAGCAGCGCAAGATGGAATTGTTTGAAACCATCCTACGACAAGTAAATGCAGCGGGGGAAGAGAGGAAAGATGTGTCCCAAATTCAGAAGAAAATCTCGGATCTGAAATATGCTGTACGTCAAAAAGAAATTAAAAGGCATAATTACAGGTAAATAAATGATGTCTCCAAATATAAGGATTAGGATGTACTGTATGCACCTTTTCTGAGTACCAAACGATTTTCTCTTTTCAGCATGCAAACTGGAGGTGGCTTTCCTACCAAACTGGAGTTTACCCCTGCTGAGGAGATTGTGCTGGGCCTTCTCCATCCGGTCGCGGTCGGTGGACATGCTGGTCTAAGGGACACGGACTCACCGACCCGTACCCACGGTGAGTACTCTTAAATCTGCATGTTTGCCTGTTTGGTAAATAATCTAAAGTTCACTAGTACCAAGATGACGGGATGGCCCTATGGTTTGCCTTGCTTGGCCTCGCACTACTGTGCCTGTTTGTGTCCTGTTTTGGTCCCTGTGAACCACACAGTTAGGACCACATCCATTATGTAAAAGATCAATTTCCCAAATTTATTGGTCAAGTAACGAAGTTTATCCAGAAAAGTGATATTTTTTGACTCAATCACAAAACACACATCATGATGGATGGGTTGGCTATTTGTTGTGTGAGTTGTGTTTGAGGTAACAATTTAATTACCCACCCCCAAACATATCTGACCTAGAGCAGCGAGACTCAACTGGCGGCCCGGGGTACCAATGCGGACCTTGGCACCAGATTCCAGGACCCGTGGCCAGACAGCCCTGCACTCAGTTACTTCTGTGTTGACGTGCTCAGAGCTGCCCCCTTGATCGGCGATGTAGTGGTTGTTCTCCTGCCCAATGTCATGGCTCCCTGAAACATAGCATTGCAATATGAAGTACTGCACAGGAATTGGCATTGCAAGGTACACAGTAACTTGGTGCATCTTTCTCTTGGTCCAATCGTGTCCCGCTGCCCCAGCTCTGCCCCATCTGCCACAGTCCCCCCCATGTGCCCCCCCCCCCACATAAGCCCCATACATTTGTAACAGATTTGCTCCATCCATCCCATCACCATCAATTCGTGAACTCCCCCCTTTAGCCATCCAATCCATGTCCCCTCAGCTCTGCCCCATCCAGCCCAGCAAGGGCAAGCAGCCTTTATTAGTTTGCACTTGGCAATCTCCAGCCCCTCCCCCAGTGTGTTTATTTCTAACTAGACACCCCCTGCGACAGCCCCATGGCCAGACATTCACCTCTCACCACATACCTTTAAATGGACCTTTACAAGAAGTGTTGGAGTACCCCTGACCTAGCGAATGGTAGTCAAAATCCAAATATTGGCGGTGCAAGTTGTATGCTGACTGGGTACACTTCCTGACTTCGAACTGAGGTCAGTTAGCAGTTTTCTCGAGCCATTGCACCTATCTAAAATAGCGTGTCTTTTAACAAATGTCCCCATTGCTGTAGAGTTGCTTAATATTACAAATAGTGGTTTTTGGGATTAACTTCAAAAACAATGCTTATGTGTGTGTTTACCTTGTTTTGTTTTCTCTTCTTCAGCCCAGCATGATCCCTCAGCAAGGGTAAACTCACCCCCCAGTTTGCTTATGCCTACCAGGTCCGTACAGCATAGGAGCCCAGATCCGAGATTTGCGGTAAGTTAATTTAGTACCATAAATACTACCAAGTGCTTATGCATGTGTTAAACTGATGGAATCCCAAATTTGGACGCCAACTTACCCTTTTTTTTTATATGTCCCTACAGACCCGCACAATCATGGAAGATATCATGGAAATGGAGGAAGCTGATGTCTCCCTGCAGGGCACGTCCGATGACCTCCCCCTGGGTCCCAATCTGGAACTGCTCCCTAATGTTTCTCTGGCCAATCCTCAGCAGCAGAGTGAATCTCCATCCATTGTGCTGGCACATGGGGAGACTGACACAACAGTCCCCAGTGTTCACTCTGCTGCTGAGGATTTGCAAAGCAGGCCTGTTGCTGTTGAGGGGATGACACCACGCGGCAGGGCACGCCCAAGAGCCAGGGTAATTGTGCGGCGGACTCCATTACGCCGCCCCACAATTTCCCAGGGGAGGCAGAGTGCCCTGCTTCAATTATGGACCCAAGAAAGGGACTCTTATGAGGCACAGCTCGTTACAGAGCGTGAAGAAAGGCATGCCGACATGGTCACCATCAATACCAGCTTACAGGGCATCCTCGCGGAGTTGCGTACCCTCAACAGCAACATGGTAACTGCAAGTAATGGCATCCAGTCAGCCATGGCTGAGATGACCAATATGCAGAGAAACATTGTGGAGCAGTTTCAAATTCACAATGCAGCCATGGCCCAGCCTAGGTCCCATCCACCTGGACCTCCACCTGGGTATTATGGGCAGCCACCATATTAAGCCATGATTGTGTGGGACATCTTTTCTCTTACCCCCCACTGTATTTACTTGTCCTTTGAGGTTTCAAACAATCCATTTTGTGTTGCTCATGCAGGTTGTGTTTTGTATTTGCTCCCATATAGCTCCTTAGAGTAATGATTAAGGCCACTAGCCAATGCCATAGGTCTATGTGGAGTGTATCTGGCCACTTATGGCTTTAAATATGTATTTGGTTTGTGCTCCTCCTGTTTGCAGACATGTTTGTGTGACATTATGGCCATGCCCAAATATCCCTGGGCACAGGCAATATTAATGACTGGACTAGGCTGGCCTTTGGACTGGGTGTCCTTGTTTGGTTGTGCCACTCACTTCCAGGTGTAGATGTGTTTATTTTTTGTTTGGTTATCTCATGCCTTTTTAACCACAGTTGTATGTGGAATGTTTTTGGTTAAGCAAACTAACTATAATTAGACAAAGTAAAGCAAAATTTAAATGTAATATACTTGTGGCGTTTTTACTGGAAACACAGTTTAAATCAGCTTGGCCTAAACCAGATCCTTTTTGGTTTAAGAGGTGTAACAATGCAAATATCAAGCTAAATAAACAACATGAAATACATTAGGCAACAATTAAGGGAATTTTTTTTTTATTTAAGGTAATGCCACATTACGGCAAACCAACATATTGAACCAAAAGGCTAATACACACACACAGAATGTTGCAAAACGAAACTAAATTAACTAAAATGCTGCAATATCAAGTTTGCTCGAACTGATTGTCCAGACTCACTGGGTGGGCCCACATAATTTTCAACATCATCCTCTAGGGCTGTAGAGGGCAGACTATCCACATAACGTGGTACACGTTCGAGTATAGCAAAATTGTGCAAAACAGCACATGCCATGATGATGTCGATCACTTTTTTGGGATCATATTGCAGGGCACCCCCAGTATGGTCCAAACAACGAAAACGGGTCTTCAACAGGCCAAAGGCCCTCTCCACAACAGCCCTGGTCTTGCGATGCGCACGGTTATACGCTTCCTGAGAGGCATCCTGGGGCCGCAGCACAGGCGTCATGAGCCAGGGGAGAAGTGGGTACCCGGAATCACCTTAACAAGAGAATGAAATTTCATAAACATTAAAAAGGCAAGAGAACAAACACAAAGAATTTGACAGATATACAAATGATGTAAGGTAAAGGGCGTAAAAATACACCCAGGGCACATTTGCAAAATAACTATTGCCACTAATGGAGTACATAAATAAAAATGCCGCTTAAATATACAAAATAATTATAAAACATCTGCACGGGCAAGGGCAGGTAGAATTTACCGATATTTTGGGTTTTCGGACATGTTACAATTAGGATGCTGCTGAGGCCCACTCAACATTTATGTAAAGAATACAATGTATGCAGTTTAAGTCCACTTTGACATTTAAAGACCAATACTACAAAAGGAACCTAAACTAACAGATACTTGGGGATCAACTCACAACCAATATATTTTGGGACATGGAACTAGGGCCACTCAACATTTATGTAAAGAATACAATGTATGCAGTTTAAGTCCACTTTGACATTTAAAGACCTATACTACAAAAGGAACCTAAACTAACAGATACTTGGGGATCAACTCACAACCAATATATTTTGGGACATGGAACTAGGGCCACTCAACATTTATGTAAAGAATACAATGTATGCAGTTTAAGTCCACTTTGACAGTTAAAGACCAATACTACAAAAGGAACCTAAACTAACAGACACTTGGGGATCAACTCACAACCAATATATTTTGGGACATGGAACTTACAGACATCCTAACTAAAGGGAAAACATTCTGAAGGACAAAGTGAGGCAAGCATTTTGGTTGGGAGTTCAGAAAAGAAGACCCAACTAAAATGCAGTTTCAGGCTTATGTAAAGAATACCCAAACAGAAATATCCACAAATAACAGATTAGTCTGAAATGTAATACAAAATAAATAGGACACACTTACCAAGCAGCCATGCACCCGAAAATTCACCTGACTCAAATCTCCGAAACAACCCAGATCATCTGAGTATATAGGAGTCGTGAGACGATCCGGGGTAGCCGGCAAGGACACTCAGAAAACGCATGTCCGGCCCAACCACGGCCTGGACATTAAGGGAGTGTCCCATTTTTCGATTCCTTAAGGGAAAAGCATAAAAAAAGGGTAATTAATAATTGAAAAAAGGATCAAAAATTTAAAACATGTCTGCACTCTAGTGGAAACTACTAATGAAAAGCCTAAATAAGGCATGGCCACAAATGAGGCCAAAAAAAATATGCTGCCGCAAAGGAAAAAAGGTTACATTACACGTTGGGCAACATAATAAGCTAAAACAAAATATCAATACCTATATATATACTCGTCGGCTGCCCTAGGTACAAGTGCCACATGTGTGCAGTCAACAGCACCAATAACGTTGGGCATGTCGGCCACATTATAAAAACCAAGCTTAATGGCGTTTCTGGCTGCCATATCATCCGGAAAATAAATATATTTTGGAGTTATGGCAGCCATGCCTTCCAAAAATTTAGATAGTGCGCGGCTCAGCGTAGGCTGGGACATTCCCACGGAGAGGGCACCCAGCCTCTGGAACGAGCCGTTCGCCAAAAATTGCAGGCAGCCAAGCATCTTGGTCATACCTGAAATTGCATGCCCCTTCCTTGTGGTGCGGGCTAACCATGGCCGCAGCTCACTATATAATTTATGCAGGGAAGCGCGATTAAGCCTGGTCAGCTCGAACAGCTCAACATCATTCATGCTATCGATGTTCATGCGACGACGCAGGGGCAATCTGCTCTCAGACATCTGGATCAACTCAATGCCAAAAAGCATAAGCCCTTGATGTGCCACAAACTCGCTCCTCTCCATCCTACTCCCGAGGCCAAATAGCTGCCGGCAAACATTTCGTAAAGCAGCTCTTTAATGGGCTTCAAAACAATTAGCAATCACCTCTCTGAATTGGTCGCAAGCCCATGTGAAGGACGTAAAAAATAGGATCTGACGCAAATAATACGATTTGGACAGGAAAAAGACACGAACTAACGCAAAATATACGATTCCCGTACGAAATGCGTATGTTCATATACGTCTATGCGCGAACGATCGTGCGAATACGAAATGGGCAAAAAAACAAGAAAAAATGACAAACACCCACCCAAACTTACGATTCTCGATACGAAATCAATTAACTTTTGCTCTTTGAATCGAGGGGATAGACTCAAAAGAAGGACAATCCCTCCAAATCAGGGACATATGGGAAGTATGATTTCATGTTTTGTTTTAGGCCTAAGTGTAAAAACAACTCATTGTTTGTTACTTGCCATTCAGAGGAAACATCCTGGTGTGCTGCTGAGACCCAGACCCCTTCTGTAGACCACCCGTCATATTTTATTTATTCAGGACCACCTTTTTTTAGCACCTACATCCTCCGCTGTTTCCTCAGACTGAGATGCACCAATGCTTGTGTGAGAAGCATGTCCATACATCACCAATATATCTGCCCTTTAGAGTGAAAGAAGAATCCACCTTTAACAAATGTTTTTTACCACCTTTAACAATTGTTTTTTTTACTGAAGTTTACCATCATCTTTAGCAGGAATGCACAACCTGCGGCCCACACTGCCATCAGTTGCGCCCCCTGGTACCTCTGTCTCCCTGTACCCACCTCTGCCTACCTCATCTCTTCCTACCTCACCTCAACTGACATCACCTTTTCCCAGCCGATCCTTGCCCACTTCTTTCCACCTCACATCTTCCTGCCTCATCTCTGCCACCTCACCTCAGCCCATAACATCTTTTCCTGCCTGATCTCTGCCCACTTCTCCACCTCACATCTCCCTGTCTCATCTCTGCCACCTCATCTCAGCCCACATTATATTTTCCTACCTGATCCCTGCCCAATTCTTTCCACCTTACATCTTCCTGCCTCACCTCTGCTACCTCACCTCAACCCACATAATCTTTTCCTGCCTGATCCCTGCCCACTTCTTTCCATTTCACATCCTCCTGTCTCATCTCTGCCACCTCACCTCAGCCCACATCATCTTTTCCTACCTGATCCCTGTCCACTTCTTTATATTTCACATCTTCCTGTCTCATCTCTGCCACCTCACCTCAGCCCACGTCATCTTTTTCTACCTGATCCCTGTCAACTTCTTTCTATTTCACATCTTCCTGTCTCATCTCTGCCACCTCACCTCAGCCCACATCATCTTTTCCTACCTGATCCCTGCCCACTTTTTCCCCCTCACCTTTTCTTGCTTCATCTCTGCCCACTTCTTCCCACATCATGCCTGCCTACTTTTTCCTACCTCACCTCTGCCACCTCATCTCTGCCCACTTTTTCACACCTCAACCCTGCCCACTTCCTACCATCACACCCCTACCCACTTCTTCCAAACTCACCTCTTTCTGTCTCATCTCTGCTACCATTACACCTCAGCCCACCTCATCACAGGGGTTTTCCTCACCCATGCCCACATTTTTTTTACCTTCCTGCCACACCTCTGCTCTCCTCACCTCAGTCCACCTCACCTCTTCCCACATCTTTCCACCTCACCTCTGCTCACCTCTGCATATACATAATAGCATAAATAATTCTTTAAGGTTACAACTTTCCTTCAGAAAGTTTCCTTTTTATTGCGGCACCTTGAATTGGGACACTAAAACAATAGCTGCCCTCCCACCAAAAAAGGTTGTGCATCCCTGATCTATAGATCATTTACTGGAAACAACAAAATGGAATTGGCCAGCCTACGTTTGGGTACCTGGGATACATCCTGGTGTGCTGCTGAATAAAGCTGTTGTTTTACACAGCCCCTGGATGTCATATATTCCTGACCACCATTTTTAGCACTGAATGTTGGACCTATACAAAAAAGCAGGAAGAAGTACCCCCCCCCTCCCCCGGCACAAGCATGCCCACAATCTGATGCAAAGCATGGGGGGGGGGGGCAGGGGATAGATCCACTTCAGAATACTTAAAAAATATGATCATGAGTAAATCAAATACAGGGGCTGAGCTGCATTAAAGGGGCTAGATATCAAGAACAACAGCTTTATTCAGCAGCACGCCAGGGTGATACCTCTGTATTTAAGGTGAGCAAACAGTGATTTGTTTTACACTTAGTGTGGACAATGCCTTTAATTTCACCCCTATTCAGTTTAGAAAAAAACACAGCTAGTGGGTCTAGTGCTGACCTGCAATGTGTTTTGCAGAGAAAGGGAAGCTACACATGTTATTGCCTTTAGATATCATTTCTCTCATTGCAGCGTGTGAAGCCATAGGCACTCTTTTCTTGTGTCACTGGTCTCATTGACGTCATAGGAATTGCAGTTACAGAACATGTTCTTGTTTCTCTTTTTTCAGGGAAGTGCAGACAATTTCATGTCAGAATAGAATTGAGCAGCTCCAGGAAACCCTCAGACAGAGAATGTTGAGTGATGACAGCTGGGAGACAAAGGTAGGATCACAGCACCTATGGGTGTGTATTCTTGCTAATGCATAACAGCTGTTGGTGTAGCACATGTCCCATCATGCTCTGCTCAACGGTTGACATATTATTCTTGATCATAAAAACTTTTATAACGGCCTTCTGGCATCCTCTCTGAAGGCTGCTGTTAGCATAGTGGGAGGGTAAAGCCATGGATAATAAAGAAGCTATGGCAAACCCTATGCTACAATAATACAGTTTATCAACAATAATGGCTCTTAGTCTGCCCTCTTCTGGTCATCTAATGTATTGTCTGGAATGGAATACTCTAGTATTGATCCAAGCAATACACTAATGCTGCATAATGCAGACCATTCATGTTAAGTGGCAGAGGAGAGTACATCTTTATTTATTAAAAAAACTTGACCTGGCCCACATTGCTGACTTGTTCTTATCAGGTTGTAGTAGTAGAAATCTAGATCTATTTGAGGGGGGGGGATCATCATTGGTGGATGCTTTGGAGCGCACATTCTGCGCAGCCATACTGGCTCACCCCGCAGAACTAAATCTGCGAGTAAATATTTTTAGTGCCGAGTTATTGTTATGCCACATCATCACAGTGAATGGAGCACGCACACATAAACTGTAACAAAGGGGGAATGCCAGGCATGGCTTCAGCTTGATTCCACTGTTAACATTCCACTGATGCTAGCTGTGGAGTCTTAATGACTCCAGGGTCAGACAACTAGGAACCCCTGGAGCATGCCAATTCAGCATGCCCCACTGTGTGAACCCCCCAGACCGCCCACAAGCCCCCTTACATTTCCTACCCTCACGATCTCTGGCTCGTATCCCTGGCATCCCTGCAACTCTGCATGCTCCTGCACCCATCCATTCAGATAGGCTGGGGGAGCCAGGAATGCACCCGCCATCGCTTCCTATGCTGATGTGCCATCCAAAACAACACGGCATTAAGCGCTGATTGGACAAGTGTCCACAAATGTGCCGTGGGAACGTCAGATAGGTGAGTGGACAATCTGGGGGGTCTCACACAGCGGGGCATCCCAATTCGAGATGCGCCCAGGGCAAGAACCAAAAGAAACAAAGGGGGGTGGCAGCCGCTCAGACCATTTTATAACTAACCTGGGAGGTGCACGTTAGCAGGGCAATTAGGATACAAAAGTCTTAAAGGAGCCACAGCACTCAACCCTGTTAGCTTGCAGGCCAGCCTATAATCTGTCTCTAAACTTGGTTAAAAACAGAGGACTCGGTCACATACATCTGCAGAAGTATGCTTAAGCTGCACCACTACGCCAAAGTGCCTCTGTGGGGTGCAGTCCTAACTCTAATCTCTGAGAGCCCATCTGGGACATACAGTGCAATAGATAAATTGGGAGCAGGCTTACCTGAGGTTGCCCTAAACCTCTCAAGTGCAAGCCATGGGGTGGAAGGGTCAAAGACCTTGCAATACAGCCTAGACCCCACACACCATGTGCTTGCACAAATTCAAAAGAAACAAAGGGGGGGTGGCAGCCGCTCAGACCATTTTATAACTTACCTGGGAGGTGCACGTTAGCAGGTCAATTAGGATACAAAAGTCTTAAAGGAGCCACAGCACTCAACCCTGTTAGCTTGCAGGCCAGCCTATAATCTGTCTCTAAACTTGGTTAAAAACAGAGGACTCGGTCACACACATCTGCAGAAGTATGCAGGGCAAGAACCAATCACCAGTCAAAATCCTGGTGATTGGTCCACTTTAAAGTTCCTGTCCAGGCACACGCACTACCCCCCTCCCTCCTTATCCATATGGTAACTCTGTAAGCCATTTGAAATGATCTCAAAATGTCTGACCTTATGTATTCTAAGTGAAGCTGCTTTCTTTGCTTCAATTTCCTGGTCATGGCTGAGTTGGAAAGGCATGTCATGGTGCAGCATGCTCTGCGGGACCTCTCATGCTTCTGCTGAGAGATTTAAAGCCTTGCCACAGTTTCTGCCTGGCTCTGCAACAAAGTAAGGTGAGGCACATGGGACGGGTATCAGGTGAGCTGCTTACTGCTGTATTATTGCCATGGTGTCTATGAAAAATATTGAGGATCAAGACAGCTAGGCAGTGAAAAGGTGATTATACAGATATAGCTCAATACATTGGAATAGCATCTAAATTTTGATTTATTAGCCCTGCAGTTAATGGAGGAGAGGCACATGGTACAGGCTTCAGGAGAGCTCCTCTATGTCTTATTTTTGCCATTGGGTTTACAGTCCCTTTAAGATGAGTAAGTATTGAGGATCAGAACAGCTAAGCAGTGCCTGTGGAGGAGAAAAGGTGAGTATACAGTCACATCTGGGAATCCAGAGGGGAAGCCAGGTTAAGGTAAGGTTTAGGGGCGCCCGGGGGGGGGGGGGGGTTTGTGGGGGTCGCACCCTCGCTGTAGGGGGTGTTGGTCTGCTTTAATACCGAAAAACAGTGGACCAACACCAGCAGATGACATGGGCTCACCAAAACATCACTGACTATAGAAACTTCACACTTGCCTCCCCACTCTTCCTCCAGACTCTGCAACCTTGATTGCCAAATTAAATACACAATTTACTTTCATCTGAAAAAAGGCTTATGGAGTCGTAAGCCAAGGTCCCACTCCTTAATTTTATCAGGCCCCAAATCCGACTCCAGCTCCAACTTCGACACCTTCATAAATGGCCAATAATTAGTAATACATAAAGCATAAAGCTGCGCGGGTGAGGATTCAGCTTTCAGGTAAGATCGGGACCATAGGACTATGAGTGAGAGTCTGCGTGGGACACATGGTAAGTATAGTGTTTTTTGGCCTGAAAATGTTCTTTAATGGCAGCTTTGCAACATCTTCTCAGTCTGGCCAGTTATGACGTCAATTTACCGCTTATTGGTTTCTTTCTGTCTGAGAGGCAGGCTCAGGCAACCTGTCCTCCCCTTGCCTTGTGTAGGCACTGATAGTGCACATGCACAGCTCCTAACCCAGCTGGTAGCCACATATCTTCCATACTGTGGCCAGACATGACTCCCTGCCCCTAGTCCACAATCCCATGGGGCCCAAGTCCTCCATTACATTTTATAGTTTGTATGTTATGGGAGGGGACATACTCTCTGAAGGCAGCCTATATTGAATCTAGACCCCTTCCGAAACCCACAGTGTGCAATATGTACTGGCTAAGCCCCTGGCAGCCATGCTTAAATCATGCTCCATTAGTCAGTTATTGAATAATGAAGCATGATCCATGAGGCCCAACCATCACATACATATTGTTGGTTATTGGTGGGAAGGAAGACTATACATATATATACAGAGGTAACATTGTTTACTGTGCTCACTCCAATAAAAAATTGTGGTGCTCTGGGATAAGCATGTGTGATTGCCAAAACGTGGTTAAACAGTGCAGTGCAACTTTGAGCACACCAATAATCACCTCCTCTTGTAGGCTGTTGGCTGGGGGAGCTGACAATAAGACTGTATGGTACTCAAAGATTCCTAATAGGGCCTGGATCAATTACAATTGTGTGGCTACGCAGTGTAACTAGTAGGCCAAATCTGGACTGCTTTTTGCACATTTATTGGTAAAACAAGTCTTACTTTTGTAGGCAAAGTGTATAAACTGTTAGCTCACCTCATCATGGCTGCACCGTCCCAGCTACTTCTAAAAGTAGAAACAAGGCAAAGACTAGTGGCACACACTATGAATTTGCCACAGACCACCAATCATAGCACTAAGCTGGTGGTCAAAAGCTCCACATCCTCCAACTGTGGACACTTGGAGAGGGAGAACAGCCAGGGTAATGAGAATGCCTGTTTTACGCCCCCCCCCCCCCCATTATGCTGATTAATATGCAACATCACAGAGCCAATGGCCACGCCCACATGCACACGCAGAAGAAACATCATAAGGTGAAACTTTAGACCTAGATGTCTCATGTCAAACGTAGCCAGATGCAATGGTGTAACAATTACCTTTGTCTGCCGTATCATGTTAATGCTGGGTCCAGATGTCCAAAAATACCAGCATTGACTTATTGTTTACTGAGGATCCTTTTGTCTTCTGTTTGGCAACTAAGCATGAAGGCATGTTGTTCTAGAAGAGCAATCACAGATGCACTATTATAAGTTACATATGTTCTATATGTTAGAAAGATATCTCACCAAAGTTTGCAGATATAACTGCTTTTACTGAATTCTAAGACTCCTTCATAGTATAAAAAATGGGGTAATAAATTCTCGTGTGATGACAGCCATAGGAAATTTGTATATTCTGATGTAGTGGTCTAACCGCTGTCAGCCTCTGGAACTGTGAGCGGCAAGTGATGGATTAAACCTGCTATGCCTATAAAATGTATTATACAAAGAATACTTCTTGGCAATATACTCTACTTGAAAACCCCATTAGAAGCCAAACACTGATTATTTTACCTACTGAGAACTAGTTTGTAGTCTTTGTTGGCCAGCTGGGACAACACACATTATGTATATGATCAAAGGGGAAATTGATTAAGTCTATAACTCATATTTGCACTGATGGACTTTCTAAAATAACGAGTTTCAATATCACAGATTCAGAATGAGCTGGAGACTCAGAAGCAGAAGTTTATGCAAAAGCTGGAGGAAACAGAGCGCAGGTTTCGCGAGGAAGCAAACATTGAAGTAGAGATTGAAAAGCAAAGGCATAATGAAGTTATAAGGGCACTCCAACAAAAGAATCAAGAACTTGAAGGAAAGGTCTGTGTTCAGCTATGCAAATACCAGTATAACGGGGGGTTATAAATCTATAAACATTTTTTATGCAATTTCAATATACCCTCTGCATGGTGACATGCACATGCAAATGGCATCATCCAGATTGTGCATGGACATTAACACGAAGGTCCTTAGCAGGCCATGCATCTGCAGATTAAACCAGACCAACAGCCTGGCACAGTTGGAAAAGAAAGGTAGCGGCCATTTTGGAGCTTCCTCTCCCACCATCTCAGCCATGCTGCTGCCTGGATTCAGCTGACAATGCACAGTAAGAGGAAGCCCAGCAGCAATTCCTGTTCGCAAGTGGCCTGCACTTCCATGAACCGCTATTTAGTTTATAAAATTTACCACAGCAAAAATAATCTGTATGTGCAGCAATCTAAATTGCCCTGGGGAGAGATGCATATGAGCACTGTTTGTTGTGTTGATCTGATTGAAGTCATTTTTGATTGTTGGTCCGCTTTAATTCTCCAGCAGTGGGTGCACTGTGACATATAAAGTGCTCTGTGCTGCTGCATACACATGATACAAGCCCTTTCAGCAGCACAATCTAGCACATTCTAACTCAGTTCACAGTATTGTACAGTATTATTATGACCAAAAGTTTTGAGACACAGACGGATACAGATGTTGGTATTGGTTTTTAAAAAGTTTGCTGCTTAAAGTGGACCAACACCCAGGGGGGATCGGCCCGGGAATCTATAAGATTCCCAGACCGATCAGATCCCTCCCTGCGGGGCATCCGAAATCGGGATGTCCCACGGGGAGGAACCCCCCAGGAGGCCCACAAACCTTACCTCAGCCCCGTTCCATCGGCGCATGCGTCTCGCGCTTCCCTCTAGCAGGGCGCGCACCCGCGCCGGCCGTTTGTGAGTGGCCGGCGCAGGCGTGCTCCCTGTTAGAGGGAAGCGCGAGACGCGGCCTCCAGCGCTCAGAGCCGCTGAGCTGCTATGCACGTCCAAGTGGCCTTGGACGCGCGCTGTGATTGGCTGGAGCGGTCACGTGGGAGCGGGGAGAGGTGAGTTTTCGGGGCTTTCTGGGGGGTTTCACACAGCGGGGCACCCCCGATCGGGGTGCCCCACCGAAGTGGACCAAAACCCAGGATAGTAAAAATCCTGGGTGTTGGTCCACTTTAAGCTTTTAGTCAGGAGTTTCTGTGGTATACTAAAGAAAATTAGGTTATATTAACAATTATAAATGTTTCATTTTTTTAACTTTTATTGACAACTGCAGCACATCAACTTCATGAAAAGACCTGATGTGTTCTGGGCCAAATCCTTGCAACCAATTCAAGTCTAATTAGTGCTTGGGGTTAATCAATCTTTACACTTTTGGAGGATTGAGATCTGTGGAGTTTCCTAGCCATAAACTTAAAATGTCAATATTTTGCTCACCCAGGTACGTGTCTGTCACTTTTCCCTTGTGACATGGTGCTCCAAAGTGCTGGAAAAAGCATTGCTCATCATCAACAAATTGCCCCTGGATTGTCGGGAGCAGTTGCTCTTGTAGGATCATTAAATACCATTCTTTAGTCGTGTTGTTAGGCAAAGTGTGAGCCCACTCCCTTGGTCTCAGGGTACGTTACTGTTGGCAAGAAACAGGACTCACTTTTCTTCCTCGTACAGTCATTCTTTCAGATATCCTATCTGGTGAAAGGGGGCTTCACTTTAGCCCAGTCCTCTGCGGAATGTCACTCTGTCCTTGATGTTTTTCTTTGATAGAGATGGCTTCTTTGTTACCCTTCTTGACACCAGGCCAGCCTCCTACATCCTTCACTTCTGCACTAGCTGTCAGGTCCCGTGGGACGCCCACCTTCCAATAAATCAGCAACCCCCAATCTCCGCTGCTTTCTTCGCCTATAGCAAGCCCCCGTTTGCCGGGACGCCAGACACGCCTCACCGGACACGGTTGCCCCCAGGACTTGTTAGCACAAAGGATGCTGATTTATGCAGGGGAAGGCAGATGAACCAGGAACTAGACTGGGTAGCAACAAACGGGCAGAGGTCATACACGAGTGGTCAATCCGAGGAGGCACGGTACAGGAGGGTTTAGATGGAAGAATAGTCAGGGATAGCCAAAGGTCACAACGGGAGGTCAGAGATGCGCGGTACAGAGGAGCAGGCAGAATCGTGGTCAAAAAACAGGCAGGGTCGGTCCAGGCGGCAATCAGGGATGGTCAAAAACACGGCAAGATTCACAGGGAAAGAGAGATCCAAAATCACACCCAGCAGCACGCTATCACGGGCAAGGATCCACAGCAAAGGGAACACTTTTATAGGAGCAATGGGACCAGGGAAGGAACGTGATTGGTGCACACATTAAGCCCTAAGGGGATTGCCCCATTCAAACCTAAAAGACTAGGGCTCATTGGCCCAGAGCAGACTACCTCCGGCGGCTGCGCTGTGCATAGCGCCGCCGGAGGGCATAAACAGGGGCCAGACACGCGCGCGCGCGTACACGATGCAGCGCGCCGGGAGCGCGCCGAGCAGAGAGCGACGCGGCCGCTCCCGACGCCGCCGAAGAGGAGGCCGCCCGAGCAGCCGCTCGCGACGGACAGAGCCGAGCGGCTGCTCGCGGCGGAAATAGCCGAGCGGCGGCCGGGAGGAGCAGACGCCGGCCCGCCGCCTGCTGCAGAGGACGCCCAGCCCGCGCTCCGGTCGAGGAAGAGGAGTCGACGTGGGACCGGAGGACAGGTAAGGAGGTGGTGGTTCCCGTGACACTAGCATTGAACTGATCCTGTAGCTGAATCCTTTCTTGACTCTTTGGTCACCCTGAATTCTTCCTCACAGCAATTGAACCTCTCTTCTTGAAGTGTTTGCTGATTTAATAAATGGATGTTTAGGCGGACTATTACAAGCAGTGATCTCTTTCCTTGTAAAATGCATTTGATGCAAAGCAATGGTAACTACATGTGGATCTTGGATGTAACCATGGTTAACAGAAGAAAACAATGATGTCAGGCACCAGCACCCTTTGAAAGCAACCAGTCTGCTCTTAAACAAGTCAGTTTGTTATAAGCTCTCCTTTTCATTGTGTGTTTTATGTGTTATGTTGCATTTCATTTGATCATGCTTCATAACAATCTAGAGTTGATACAAATTGCCAATACATAAACTGAAGCAGCAAGCCTTGTGAAAAACAGAATGTGTGTCAGATGCAAAATTTTTGGTCACAATGGTACACTTAGAGACACCTGCGCGGGGTCATATCACACAGTACAAATGTTGTATATGAAAGGATGGCTTCTGTAGGACATTGTTCTGTGAAATACTATAGGCATCAGAAGAGAGGCAAGATTTGTTATGCATAAAGCCTGGATTTTCTCACCTGTATTCAGGCCCACTGCATCCTGGGTGTCCTGATTTGGGATGCCCATGTGCTGAAAGCCCAAAAGCAAGCATTACTTACTCTTTACGGCAGTGTAGCAAAAGCATGGAAACATCTGCTGTGGTCCGAGGAGCAGCGGCCAGTTTTCGGCTTCCTAAGGGGCTTATACAGGGATGAGCATTGCTCATATATCCAACCCCTTCCCACATGGGCTGCTGTTTGACCTGTTGATTATTACAAGTAGCTCAGAAATGGCCAGATGTGCTTTAAGCTGTCAAGTACAGGGCGTTTTTATTGAAATGCTTTTTAACAGAGGAAACCGCACAAGGATGCCCTGAGCCTAAAATAATGTTCATGCTGCCCCATAACACTTACGTTACAGTACTGGTTGTCTCCTGCCATTTTCATGGTTTGCACATTTTGTAAACTGTTTTGCGTATCCTCAAACCATGTTATTTTAAAACGTGTAGCACCTAGCAGTTATTGCTGCCTGTGAAGTGTACCTCTACACACCCGCCATTTATTTCCTGACCATAAGACTTGTGCCTTTATTTACAGCTGTTTTCCAAGCTTTCCCTGGATTCTTATTAAATCTCATGAAAGCTCTGAAGACATGTGGGAAAAAATGTATGCATGTGTAGAGAGAAGCAGGAAAGTGGAAATGATCACTTTCTAAAGGGTACACAGGTGACTTTAATATAGCACCAAATGGAGTATTATTTCTTCTTATGAGGCTGGCGGTCACCTTTATGAGCTGCACGACTAGGCCCACCACAGGCAGAAAATGTCCTGTTTCTCTTTATTGTGTGTTGAGTTTCATAGGTTCTTTGATAAACATTGTTGGAGAGGCTCTCAAAAAAACATTTTCATGAATTACCCCATTGTGTATGATCTGTATGTGCACATAATATGTGCATGGATTGTGGTAATGGAATTGTTTAGCATTTGTTTCTCTTGTTCTTTTAAGATTTTTATTTTGGTTGAACTTTTTTTCTGCTAATGTATCTGCCACCTACTGTATTGCCACAGCTTGGTATTGGCTTACATCACTGTGTGGTTTGGATTCTCCTATGTGCTACTCTTCTATACTGCCATTGTTTAATTTACCGCTTAGTAAAATTCCATGAAATATGATGATGTTATATGAATCATAGTAATAAAAATATTGGTGTTGACCTATAGACTTAAGGCTTTCAGTGACAATCTAAAAAAGAGCTAAACGGATTAACTATTTTTATTTAGAATTAATTAAAATGATATAGGTCTGACTCATTTTTTGAGCCATATTCAACAAGAAAATGACTTGAAGAGTTTTTGGGATAAACCAAAATATCCACCCGAAGTTCTAGTAAAAACAACGTGACGTGACTTTATAGAATTTCAATAATAAGATACAATTAAGGCAATGCAGTCACCTTACAGTGCTCATGTTATAAGTCCTATACAATATTAATTGAATCCAATAATGAAAAAATGTAACTTATCCAAAACAACAGACTAATAATAATAGGCAGTAAATGTCAGTAAATGTCCAAGAGACGACAGATTGAGAGCTCTGCTCTAATGTAAAATCATATGAAATATTTCTTGGAAAGGTTCTAGCTGTATATAGAGTACAGTGATTTTATTGTAAATTGGATACTATATGTGTTTACTTCCTACCAATATCTAGATCAACAGTAAAGGATCTCTTGTTTTTTGCAATGACTTGGTTTACTATGGCTTTAGGTAAACCCACTGACTTGCATTATAGATGGATTCCAGGAACAAAAAACGAATTTGTTTCTGCAACATTGACAGAAATATGTACACTGATTATTGCCTATATTCTGTCTAACAGCTAACCCTTCTGCAAAGAAAATAATGATTAGCCAGTCTTTTTTGCAGAACGCCAATGAGCCATAGGGCAGGTCTTGGCTCCCCTTCATATTCAATGGGCTAACAGGGGTGCACCTGTAATGAGGCCATGTTAGGCGACTGCCGAATGCAGAGGGGACGGCAATCGGCCTGCTTTTTTATTTAAAAATATATATTTGCCTTTAAGTCAGCCACAGCTCCACCTTCACTCCTTACCTCCCGCCTTGCTCTGTTGAGGAGGGAAGGGGCATCTTTCTATACTTAGTATGACAAGGGGGTTAAAGTGATTTTATGTCCTGCTGTGTGACTGTCATCTCTGGGTTGTGGCATCATCAGCCCACCCCACTACAGCAATTTGAGCAGAGTAAAGCATATAACAATTTTACTTTTATACACATTTTTCATAACTTTGAGAAATTCCAAATACATAGGACAAGGTTTGAATCACACATTTCCAACTACTCCTGATAGTTACGTTTCCTATTCACTTTCATCACTAGCTTGCCATTAGTCTAAATGTCCATATATAAGGTTTTAGGTGGGAAAATTGGTCTACCCCTGCAGTGTCATAGTGCAGTTACACATAGGGACACATCAAAATTCATGTTTCTGTGATTCCGGTATCCAATCAATTCTTTTACTACCATGTGCCTGCTAATCTGCCCTACGCTATCTAACAAAACAAATCAATGCCAGTACTAGAAAAGTAACCTAGTTATACATGTCTATATTGCAGATACCTGCAATGGTCTCCAGGGCAAGTGAAAAGCTAGAAGCCGAGATAGCTATGTTTGAGAATAAGTTACAAGAAGCTCAAGCAAGACTTACAGAGAAGAATCAAGCGAAGGAAAGTGAAATTGCCACGTTGAAAAAAATAGTTGGTGAACTGGAATTTCGTTTAAAAAGGGAATATGAGAACAATACCTCATCTATAAAAGAAATGAGAATAGAAAATCACAAAAAGACTGAGCAGCTGAAAGAAATCAACCTGAATTGTACCGAGCTGAGAAATCAACTAGATAAGGTCACACAAGAGGTAAGAAGACACAGTGGGTTATCTAAATGATTTTGGATTTTGCTGAGGCTGAGATTCGAGAGGTAGTCAAAGTTATTCTCACTGAGAACACAATAAAGTAAAATAATGGCCTTGATTCATCAAGAATCAAAAAAAAATCTCATGGTAGCAAAAATTCATTTCATGAGAAAAAAGCCTGAGAATGACTACAGTGTAAAAAGGAGTAAAAAGTTCACTACTTTTCTCAGGAGTAAAAAGTGCCATTGACTTTCATTGTCTTCCTAACTAGTGATTCATCAACAGTGACATTCTCTGGCTTTTTTCTTTTTTCTCTGAAATGAATATTTTACTACCATGACAATGTTTTCAACTATTGATGAATCAAGGCCATTCTTTTATTTTATTGAACAACTGAAATCCCCTGCAGATGCGACAGTGCAGTTTTACAGATGAGAGGATTTTTTTTTTTTAACATCAGCCTATGGGAAATCCAAACTAATATGGAGAGACTCATTCCTAACGTGGCTTTGATTTCCAATAGCCTGCTTTTTAACTTAACTTAAATATTTACCCCATTAAAAATATTTTTCATGGCACCTATAGACCTGCGACATCTCCTGTAAAGGGTATTTTGATTTTGAAATAGATATGCAGGCTGATTCATTAATAGCGCCAGGTAGCGACAGATGAGCGACAGTAGCGTTATTTTCACAGCGCCCGCTAGTATTCGCTGTGCTTGACCATTGTTCGGCTGTTGACAGCGACTCAGTCGGTGTGCGGTAATGTTGAATACGGGGTTATGAGTCGCTGTTTGACAGGTTCCGCGCTGTATGGGAGCGCATGACAGCGAACGGCCATAGCGAACGGCTCCCAGCATATTCATTAACAAATCACGCTCCAAAAATTCTCGCGCTGTGAAATGCTTGTTTAAACCCCAGAGCGCTGGCGGCGATGGGTTAAAAGTAGTTTTTTAACCCCCAAACAACCATATTTTTTTTGTAATATCAATTCTGCACAAATTGTTTTTTTTTGTTTTTTTTTTAGCTTAAAAAAAAAAAAATAACATTGCAGAAGTGGTCACAGAATTTTTGACATTTAAAAAAAAAAAAAAAAAAATTAATAGCAATTAATTATGAATATTTAAAGTTAGCTCCATTGAAATGCATTGGAGAGCGCCAGGTAGCGAGAGGTCATACCTGGCGCTGTTCAAGGTCGCTCGCTGGCGCTGTGGGGTGAGGCTGGAATAATGATGAATGATTTGCTATCTGGCGCTCTGTCTGTCACTAAGCAGGATCGGCTTGATAAATGTGTGATTGCGGAGGGGAGCCGGCGTTCTGGTGGCGGTGAGCGTCATTACCGTTCGCTCACCATTCGCTACCTGGCGCTATCCCTTGTTAAATAAGGGCCTAAGTCTATTATTTAATTCACCTTGTGTGAGAAAAGCTCTCACGGCTTCTCCAAGTATTCCAAAATTATTTGGATAACCCCCACTGTGTGCTTTAGAAATATTAAGTTGACCGATAAAGGCAAATAAAAACATCACTTACCTGCCAAAGCTGCTCGTGGGCTGCTGTCGATGATGGACGCTCGTGTGATGTGCCCCCTGCCGCCAGTTACCATTGGCAGTAGGGGGCACATCACTTGAGCGTCCATCATCGATGCATCATGAGGCTGGATAGGGAGCATCCTCTAAGCACCAGACTTTACTGCAGAATTCAATGGGCAGAGAGGTAGGTAGTTTTACAGAGACATAAAGCAGAATTAGTAAATATGATAATGTAATATGTAATAACAGATGCAGTCAGTAGACAATGTTAGGTAGCTCCATCTCTCTTGTTGACAACTGTGTTCAAATATATCTTAGAATGTTTGTGTCTCTAATACCAAATGTCTTCTTCATGTCTTCTTCTTTGTCAGTTGACATTTTCACAATGTACATGAGCACCTAATGTACAATACACATTGTGGTAATTTACTAGGTATACTGAGGTTAAATAAATAAAGTATCTATCTTTTTTTAGAATGCATTCCTTAAGGAAACGGTGCGTATGGAGTGTGAGGAACGCTATGAGCTCACCGAAGCTTTGACCCAGGCCAGGGAACAACTGTTTGAACTAAAAAAAGTTCATGGAAACTTCCCAACATCCCAGAAGTTTACCCCAGAGAAATCATTGCTGTCTCATATGGTGACTAGTCTTCATCAGACACACTCTCTGAGCTCATCAGCTAGTAATGGAAACACATTAGTGAGTTTACCTAGATCCACCACCTCCATGATGAACAGACAAAGGAAAAGCACTAGTAGTACATTACCAGCACTGCAGTCGCCTCATCCAGCAAAGGAGAGAGTATCTTCTATGACTGAAACACGACAAAAACTCACTGCAGTCCTTAGAAGAAACTCTTCACAGCCGTAACAAAGACTAATTCAATGGAAAATGCAAATGGCCACCAATGTGTTTAAGAAATGTGCCAACATCTTTATATGGCTGCTATTTATCCCCACTGACAACAGTATAGAACAATAGAACCGCTTGGAGATGAAGATCAGATTCCATGTGATGCCCAAACATGTGTATCTAGATATTTGAAAAATTGTACAGCGTACATACAGTCTATAGTTTAGTTTCATATTAAGCAATTTATTCATTTGATATTTTTATTTATTTATGCAGAAGATTATTTTTATTACAGCTCTTAGGGCTCATTTGTGTCTGGTACCACATGCGTCCATGCAGGGACACATTCTAGACAGGGTCCAAGGGATGCATGACACTGGGCCTCCATCATTTTCTTTGTCAAGGAGGCCTCCACCACTTGGTCCACTTCAATGTGGTCATCTGGAGGCCGAGGAAAGATGCCTTTGCCTACATCAGTAAAACAGTAAATATCAAACTCGTAGTGAAAGTAGAAGGGGGCTCCCTGGGAGCTGCTTCCAAGGACGACCACCGAGTCCAACAGGGATGCAGAAGAAGAGGTTCGGCAGCTAGGCAGCAGGATTCCCCAGATCACGGAGTGAGCGACAGACGACGGGTGGCCTCCATCAGATTCTTTTAAATTAATTTGTGTCTGCATTCATCATTAAAAAAGAAAAATGAAGTAGGGCTCCCTCCTCCAGGCTGCTCGGGTCTGGTGCTCCTCCATGAACTCCTGTGGTCTTTTGGGGTACGGGCATGGGGCGGGGATATCAGTAAGTCACCCACTGCCATGCTGGCATGTACCTTGCTGCCCCCCACCCTTTGAACTAGTATAGGTGTAACTTTGTGTTCACCCCTGCAGGAGCACCGGACACGCCCAGAAGAGCATAGGGGCTGGTGTTCTGGCATGGCGAGAGGCCAAACGTTCGGTCTTCAAGCCATGGAGGCCCCAAGCCCTATGCCTGGTGTGCCGGATGGTAGCCTTGGGCAGGGGGAGCCACACTGAATTTTAACAAGCGGAAACACTGACACAAAACATGCAAAATAAAATTCCAACACATTTTTATTTGACTGCAAAGTGCATGTCATTAACGCAAAACATATGCCGCCAATGCAGCTAGAAATGTAGACGTGTAGACACATAGCCTTAAAGGTTTCACTTGCACTATAAATAAACTATTAATGCTGTGCGTTGCTTTTACTTCAAATGTTTTGATAAATTATAAGTTAAGTAAATGTTCTGATATTGCAGAGTGTGTGTGTGGGAGTTTAACACCAATTCAGATTTGTTTTTCATCTACTATATACAGGCTAGCCTGATTTAAAGGTCAGCCTGACTCAAATTGATATTTTAGGCCTGTGTGATTGCTGGGTAATTGAATCCAATGCTTATAGTTTATCTATATTTTAGCATTGCCACTTGTGTCATGACAACATCATTTAAAGGACATCTGTCGGAAAATGTGAAAATCTTCATGTCTATTTAGCTACCCTCTCTGATCCCTTGTACCTTAACTAAAATGCAACAACACCCATTTTAAAAAAAAAAAATCCTTGCTTTGTGCTGGGGGAGATCCCAGTTGTGTATTAACCCACATTAAACTGAGAAATGTCTGTCTCCTTGTTCTCATGGCGAAATCAAGCCCCACCAATTGCGTGGTGGTTACATGGTTGCCGATGCTCAGATCCCCGCATGAGGCCTGCAGACCACGCTGACCAATCATGGGCCTTGATTTAGTTGGGGGAGCGATGGTTAATGCGCAGGAAGGCTCCAGCAATCGGGATGCCCCCTGTGCGAGAGAGGTGAGATGCTGCCAAAAACCAGCATACACATGCTAAATGGCAAGAGGTGGGGTTAAATATATAGCTACATACAATAATTTCCTGTTAAGTTTATTTTTTTTTTCACTGAAATAAATATAAATAGGGGTTATAGCATATTGAATATACCTTTCTACTTATATGGATGAAGACTGCTGGACTGTTCTTTTCTTAAAGCGGAACAAAACCCAGAATTTTGAATTTCTTGGGTTTTGTTCCTTGCCCCCAGGGCATCTTATACTGGTTCCATGACCCTGTTCGCCCAGAATAACATGTGTGGGCTCCCGGCTGATCAGACATTTGCGGTGCATATTTAATGTTCGGCAAACAGCTCTTGTGTATGGCAATTGGAGCGAGAGCGGGCGCATCTCCTGGTGTGTGTGTGATCCTGCCGCCAGCTTAACTAAATGGCCCAAAGATGTAGGGGATGTGGTCGTCCGTGTTTACAACAGCGAGGGAGATGTGAGTGCGGTGGTGCTGCAGGGGGGATTTACAAAGCAGGGTACCCCAATTTGGTATGCCCCCGGGGATTCCAGTGCCGTGCCTTGAGGGTTTTGTTCCACTTCAAACTAGCCTGTACAAAAATAACTGTAAGAAACCTATAGACAGACAGTAAAAAATGGCAGTGGAGTATCTGGACAACACTCTGCCAGGACCACGAACTAGAACCACTGCTTGGACTACTAATCTGCATAACCGAAGCATCCAAGTCTGGCCCAGTTGGAATGCAGGAGCTTTCAATAGTTCTTTCCACAATGTACAGACTGAATTATAGGTGCATGCTTGCCCAGTTTCCATGAGCTTTCATTAGCTCTTCCCACAGTGTTCAGGATGAATTATAGGTGCATGCTTGCTTGCTAGCTTTAGGAATGGCAAGTCACAAGCAAGGTCAGATGTGAAAAATAAAGGCTGCCGTGTAGATGACAAAAAGATAAAGGGATGACAGAAAGTAACACTGTGTGAATGATGCAATGCATTCTGTATCTGGACATAGAATGAAGCACACATTAAAGCAGTCCTATACTCAAAAACAAAAACCTACCTCTCATCCATCCCCTGTTAATACCCTAAAGAGGCCCATAAGTTTAAAAAGACTTTAGGATCCCTCAAATTCTCCTCCCCCTTAAGAGCATCCTGATTGAAATGTCCTCAGCCTAATTATAATTACCCCTTACACTATTCACAGCAAGTGCCAGTACTGCAAAGAAGTCCATCCATGCTCTCTGCACTTGACCGCCATCAGTCTCAAGATGAGAGAAGGATGTGCACAATGTGCTTCTCTGCAGCAGTGGAACGAAGCTGCTCTTAGTTGTAGCTTAACCACACTGTGGCATGTCACAGGCCAGTACTCACCTGTCCCCTGTTCACATACTGCTCTCTGATGAAGAAATTCTTGAATTGTCTGCCACCCCCCCCCCCCAAAAAAAAAAAAACAGCTGTTGTTTTATAGCATATTTATAGTCACAGTTCATATGCTGTGTCTGGACCTCCTGTTGACTATTGACACGTTTCACCATGAGTGCCGAGTCCTGTTACTGACCTGTGCAACATCTTGCCATGTCTGAGAGCCAACCCCAGTCACATTTGACCAAATCTGTAATTCCTTGCCCTGTTACCGACTACTGGCCACACCCAGTCTGCCAAGCTGCTTTGTCTGGTCTTACCCTAAACTGCTTGGCTGTATGGTCTATTATGAATGGATCGTTTCATAGTGAAGTCACCAGTACCAGACCATCAGTGCCCCAGCATGGCTGGGAAGCAGGAAAACTAAAGCTTCAAATGTGGTTATATTGACTGTACTGTTTAGAGACACTGGTTGATTAAAGCATAAAGGTCCTATATGTTTACACACCTATTGCCTGTGTAAAGGTAAAGCTACTGTATATTCTGGTCGCAACTCAATAGCTTTTGCCAGCAGAAGCAACTTAAATCAACTTAAATAAGGCTGAGCAACAAGAAAATGTTCCTATTTGTACATGACGTTGCTTGGTTTAGGTCAGTTTACGCTTGCCCTTGTGGGGCACATCCATGAGCTGTATAAGCTACAACTGGCCTAAACGGTGATAATTCCTGCATGTTTGCTAAGCATTAGAACATTAACATAAAAATGTGCTTCGGTTATTTATAAAGCACAGTCACTGTAAAACTCTTGTTCCCAGCATTTATGCATACATCCAGAGGCATCCGCCCTAGTGCTGATGAGAGCCTAAGTCCACTAGTTGGATGTGTCTGACTGTGTAAATTTAAAGCTAATCCTTGGCATTGCACCCTTTGCGTTTCTAAGGGCCTTGGATTGCACAGAGACATAAAGAGATGATTTGCATAGCTCCACCTACTTCAAGGGTAGATGGGTAATGCTATCTGTCCTTGTATTGGGTACTGTGCAAATACTTTCCGTTCTAGGAAAGCTCCTCTTTTCCTTTATCCTTTTCTTTTGCTTTTATTCTAAAAATCATTTGATGACAATAGATTTAAGGGCTGCTTTGTTGCCCATCTTTACATTCAATGTATGTTTACTGATTTACAAGTTCCCACATTCACTATTTTTAGAATTTACTTCTAATATTAAACTTTGATACTGGCTCCTATGGACAGCCAGGGTTATATCTCAGAAGCATGTACGCACAAGGCTCTTTGTTATATCTCTATGGAGAATTGATTGTCAACAGTGCACAGTAATCATATGTCCTTTCTTTAACCATACATGCGGTACAAACCCTTCAATTCCCATCACTCATCTTACATTGAATCAGTATTTCAGCACAATCCGTACCATTTATTTTTAGGGTAGATACACCTTGTAACTGCAATGAGTGTTCCAAATTCTTCCTTTGCCTTTGATACCCTGATGATTAATGACCAATGACAGAGCTCATCCATAGTCTTGGATCTCATTAATCCCCATCACTGCAGACTTGCCTTAGCTGTTCCTAATGTTCCACACAAAGCAGTCAGTGGGTAACACTGATCCGTCATTGTAGCATGTATGTAAGTGCTCATGCTTTCAGAAATGTCAGCAGCCCGACAGATGTGTCACAGATAAAGAAGTCCAGGCGCACCTGAAGCTCTTATTCTGTGAGTTACAAAGTGCGAGAGACAGAACACAAACATTCAGTTATTGTTTCATTCCAGAGGCGAACTAACAAATGAAAAGTCAGAAAGATGTCTAAGAACAACTGAGGATGAAAGTACAGAGAAGCTTTGTACTGCCACATAACTGTAATGAAAACCACCAATTTGAATGAAAATACCCAGTTTGAATAAAAACACCAGTTTGCCAATATAGCCAGGTGTCTCCCAAATCCAGGTCATCTCTTACAATATGTATCTGATTAATTTTATGCAAGAACATGGGACTCAACCATGCAGTGCCACATACAGCAGAGGTCACTGCTGCTACAGCAATTCACACAGGCCTGGCTTTTGGTGGTGCGGGTGGGGTTATTTAAGGACCACGGGTGACCTGTGTATGCAAGCGTGGGGGGGAGGGAGTTGGTGGCAGGCAAGTTCTGGTTTCAAGCATTTTATGCAACAACATGGCACCCAACCATGCAGTGCCAGACATAGCAGAGGTCACTGCTGCTACTGCAATACACACACACCTAGATTTTGATTGCTGGGGGGAGTTATTTTGGAACCCCAGGTGTCCTGTGTATGGAAGCATGGGGGGAGGGAGTTGGTGACAGGTTGTCTTTAAGACAGTCTCTAGTGCGTAAGAACAAAAGGCATTTACTCAAACTTTGCTTACCCTGTGCTTCAGAAAATGGAGGAAAGGTGCATTATTATTGCTGTTGGGTTAACAGTCCCTTTAATGTAGAACTCGCAGCAACTGGAACTGCAATGGTCTGTCCAATACAGATATTACCTATCCAACTCTATGCACTCACAGACGTTTCCCTGCAATCCGGGCTGGACACATAAGGCTCGATTCAGAGAGACAAAAAAAAACTTCAGTTTTCGTGCCGATCTGTTTTTTTTGTGAAATGTTTCCGTTCTCGTATGAGCGTGCGAGCGATTCTATGCATGCATTGAAAACCTTCTGTAAAGTTTCCGTCCGTTCGTACGGCAGATTACGAATACGAGGATGTCAGTTTCCATCGTGACTTTTCCGTTTCATTTTCACATGTTACAACGTAGGCTTTCGTTTTTGCCCTTTTCCCATCGTATCCTCCAACGAATCCTTTACATTTCCAGTTCGATTCTGTTTCCCTTTTTCAATAAATATTCGTCCAGACGGAAATCCTTACTATCTTTAACATTATTCTTCATCTGTGGTCCCCAACGAGTTGCGCAGCTCCTGCATCTCGACCACCAACTGAAGGACCCTGACACTCAGTTGTGCAACTCTGGCACGTGTAGTCCCTGTTAAAAATCATAAATTAAAATATTGGTATAACCTTGTTGGGGTCATACTGCAGTGCCCCCCCCCCCCCCCGTATGGTCCAAACACCTAAATCTGGACTTCAAAAGCCAGAGGGCCCTCGCCACCATGGCCCGGGTTTTGCATAGTGCCCGATTACAGAACTCCTGGCCCGCATTCTGCAGGCAAAGAACGGGCATCAGGAGCAAGGGCAGGAATGGATATCCAGAATCCCCTGAAAGAATTTAAAAATACTAACATAAAATACACATTCTAAGCTACAATATTGTTTAACATGTCATAAAGGGCTAAAAACAGCAATAGGTTAAGTCATGAGTCATCAACTATATTCATTGCCATACAGTCAAAATGGATTGATGGTACGTGAGCAAACTTACCCAGGAGCCATCTACCAGATAATTCTCCTGACTTAAACTGATGAAATAAGCCGGAGCTCTGCAATATATAAGCATCATGGGACGACCCTGGATGCCCTGCAAGAACACTGAGGAATCGCATAGCTGGACCAAAGACTGCTTGCCAGACAGAGACTGCCATTTGGAAGGGAAGTATTGCTTTATATAAATAAGATTGTTTAAAGCGAGTTCAGGAGCTTTTGCGAGTTCCAGTTGTATTTTCAAGTGAGGTTGTATTATAAGTGAGGGGACTTTTTATTAAGGGACTGTAGAGGGGGAAAAAAAAGAGAATTGTTGTTTTTTTTTTTTTTTCTCTTTCTTTCTTGTATTGCAGGCTTTAGCCTTGCATTTCATTACATTGGTTGCTCCCATCTGATAGAAAGCAGTTACCTGAGTGGGGGTGGTCCTGCCTAATTAGCAGCCTATTTATTTCAGCTGAGCCCAGCCTTCTGACTGTTTGCCAGACAGAGACTGCCATTTGGAAGGGAAGTATTGCTTTATATAAATAAGATTGTTTAAAGCGAGTTCAGGAGCTTTTGCGAGTTCCAGTTGTATTTTCAAGTGAGGTTGTATTATAAGTGAGGGGACTTTTTATTAAGGGACTGTAGAGGGGAAAAAAAAAGAGAATTGTTGTTTTTTTTTTTTTTTCTCTTTCTTTCTTGTATTGCAGGCTTTAGCCTTGCATTTCATTACATTGGTTGCTCCCATCTGATAGAAAGCAGTTACCTGAGTGGGGGTGGTCCTGCCTAATTAGCAGCCTATTTATTTCAGCTGAGCCCAGCCTTCTGACTGTTTGCCAGACAGAGACTGCCATTTGGAAGGGAAGTATTGCTTTATATAAATAAGATTGTTTAAAGCGAGTTCAGGAGCTTTTGCGAGTTCCAGTTGTATTTTCAAGTGAGGTTGTATTATAAGTGAGGGGACTTTTTATTAAGGGACTGTAGAGGGGAAAAAAAAAGAGAATTGTTGTTTTTTTTTTTTTTTCTCTTTCTTTCTTGTATTGCAGGCTTTAGCCTTGCATTTCATTACATTGGTTGCTCCCATCTGATAGAAAGCAGTTACCTGAGTGGGGGTGGTCCTGCCTAATTAGCAGCCTATTTATTTCAGCTGAGCCCAGCCTTCTGACTGTTTGCCAGACAGAGACTGCCATTTGGAAGGGAAGTATTGCTTTATATAAATAAGATTGTTTAAAGCGAGTTCAGGAGCTTTTGCGAGTTCCAGTTGTATTTTCAAGTGAGGTTGTATTATAAGTGAGGGGACTTTTTATTAAGGGACTGTAGAGGGGAAAAAAAAAGAGAATTGTTGTTTTTTTTTTTTTTTCTCTTTCTTTCTTGTATTGCAGGCTTTAGCCTTGCATTTCATTACATTGGTTGCTCCCATCTGATAGAAAGCAGTTACCTGAGTGGGGGTGGTCCTGCCTAATTAGCAGCCTATTTATTTCAGCTGAGCCCAGCCTTCTGACTGTTTGCCAGACAGAGACTGCCATTTGGAAGGGAAGTATTGCTTTATATAAATAAGATTGTTTAAAGCGAGTTCAGGAGCTTTTGCGAGTTCCAGTTGTATTTTCAAGTGAGGTTGTATTATAAGTGAGGGGACTTTTTATTAAGGGACTGTAGAGGGGAAAAAAAAAGAGAATTGTTGTTTTTTTTTTTTTTTCTCTTTCTTTCTTGTATTGCAGGCTTTAGCCTTGCATTTCATTACATTGGTTGCTCCCATCTGATAGAAAGCAGTTACCTGAGTGGGGGTGGTCCTGCCTAATTAGCAGCCTATTTATTTCAGCTGAGCCCAGCCTTCTGACTGTTTGCCAGACAGAGACTGCCATTTGGAAGGGAAGTATTGCTTTATATAAATAAGATTGTTTAAAGCGAGTTCAGGAGCTTTTGCGAGTTCCAGTTGTATTTTCAAGTGAGGTTGTATTATAAGTGAGGGGACTTTTTATTAAGGGACTTTATATTGGGACTTCAAGTGTTCCTATTGCCTATGTGCTAAAATAAGAAGGTAAAAGCCAAAGTTGCTGTATCTGTGAGTACTAAAATTGTTTTTACTGCTGTATTGTAACTAGGATAATGGCTAGCAATATTGGAGGTCTACTTCAGTGCACAGTTTGTCATATGTATACACTTCAGGAGCTGCAGTTCCCGGGTGAATACCTCTGTGGTAAATGTGAGCAAATTGCAAACCTGGAAGCTCGGGTTAGAGATCTGGAGGAGCAAAATGCAAGACTGAGGAGGATTGACAATATGGAAAAGAGTTTTCTGCTCACTGAGCAGGTAGTAAATGGGGTAGATACAGAGGGTGGAGAAATGGGTCAGGAGGAGCAGATAAGTAGCTGGGTAAATGTAGATAGAGGGAGTAGAAAGGGTGCACAGAAAAGGAAGGCCATTCCTGTGTCTGCGCACCCTAGCAAAATTGCCAAGTTGGGTAATGATGCAAGAGTGTCAGTCTGAGGAATAGCAGCCCTAGCAGATACTGTTCTCCCTAACAGCCGGGAGAACAGCCCAGCTAGTGAGCGGGTAGTTGGGACTGCAGGTAGGACTAGACAGTTAGTGGTCATAGGGGATTCTATTATCAGGCGGACTGATAGAATAATTTGTCACCAAGACCGCCTCAACCGAATGGTTTGCTGTCTCCCTGGTGCCAGGGTTCGGCATGTGGTGGAAAGGGTGGACAAATTACTGGGAGGGGCTGGGGATGACCCAGCGGTCGTGGTCCATGTGGGGACCAATGACAGAATTAATGGGAAATGGAGGATCCTTAAGAATACATTTAAGGAATTAGGCACCAAGTTGAAGGGAAGGACCTCCAAGGTTGTATTCTCTGGAATACTGCCAGTGCCATGCGCTACACATGAAAGACAGCGGGAGCTTAGAGAGTTAAACGCATGGCTCAAGTCCTGGTGCAGGGCAGAGGGATTTGGGTTCCTAGAGCACTGGGCTGACTTTTCATTGGGGTACAAACTGTATTCTAAAGATAATTTGCACCTGAATGGAAGGGGGGCTGCTGTGCTGGGTAAGAGGATACTAGAGGGGGTGGAGAGTTATTTAAACTAGTGATGAGGGGGGAGGGCAAGAGTGAAAATAAAAGTGAAGACAGGTTAGTTAGGGGACAGCATATGATGGTGGGTGGAGAATTAGAAGGGGGGAGGACTGCTATGATGGATAAGGAGATCCATGAGTTGCAAACCAGCAGTAAAAAATTAGACGGATGCATTACTGCAGGAACTAATACTATACCCCAATGTGTCAAACTAGATAGGAACATAAAGTGTATGTTCACAAATGCCAGAAGTCTGGCAAGTAAAGTGGGGGAGCTTGAGGCTCTGGTGCTGGCAGAGAATATTGATGTTGTTGGTGTGGCTGAGACATGGCTGGATTCCACACATGACTGGACTGTCAATCTACAAGGTTTTGCTCTTTTTCGGAAAGACAGAGCAAAAAGGAAAGGGGGTGGCGTGTGTCTTTATGTAAAGCAAGAACTCAAAGCATATATTAATGAGGGGATACTAGCAGAAGATTGTGAGGATGTAGAATCCTTGTGGGTAGAAGTAGGGGGCGATATAAACAATGCTAAAATACAGTTTGGTGTAATCTATAGGCCCCCAAATATAACTGAGGAAATAGAGGGTCAACTGCATAAACAGATAGAGCGGGCATCACAGGCTGGTACAGTGGTGGTGATGGGGGACTTCAACTATCCAGGAATCGACTGGAGACATGGTTCTGCTTCCACTACAAGGGGGAGAGCATTCCTCAGCTTGCTACAAGATAATTATATGAATCAGTTTGTGGAGGCACCAACTAGGGGTGATGCTATTCTAGATCTTATAATATCAAATAATGATGACCTGATGGGGGCAGTAACAGTCCGTGAAAATCTTGGTAACAGTGACCACAATATAATTGTATTTAACATAAACTGGAAGAAAGATTTTCTTCCTGGGAAGGCAAAAACATTAAATTTTAGAAAGGCCAACTTCCCCAGGCTCAGAGCTGCACTCAAGGACATAGACTGGGAGCATCTGTTCAGGGATAAGGATACAGATGCCAAATGGGAGTGCTTTAAATCAATTGTGAGTAGCAACGTTGCAAAATGTATTCCTACGGGTAACAAATATAAGCGGCTAAAGTTAAACCCCTCATGGCTGACACCTGCGGTTAAAAGGGCAATAAAGAACAAAAAAAGGGCATTTAAACATTACAAGGCTGAACTCTCAGCTGTAACACTTGAACAGTATAAACTAGTAAATAAAGTGTGTAAGAAAGAAATAAGGTTGGCAAAAGCACAAAATGAACGAGATGTGGCCAAAGAAAGCAAAACAAACCCTAAACGATTTTTCAAATATATTAATTCGAAGAAAACTAAATCAGAACAGGTAGGTGCCCTAATTAATGATAATGGGGAAATGGTCACTGGGGATGAGGATAAGGCAGAGCTGTTAAATGGATTCTTTAGCTCTGTGTACACAAGAGAAGCGCAAGGAGCCAACACAGGAGATGCCACTGATAGTAATAGCCCAAGTATAATAATTAACAAGCTAAACGTGGATATCATCCAAGAAAAACTCAATAATTTAAATGTGAATAAGACTGGAGGACCAGATGGACTTCACCCAAGAGTTCTCAAAGAACTCAGTTCCGTTATCTCGTCACCTCTGTTGTTGATCTTTAAAGACTCACTAGCAACTGGTATGGTGCCAAGGGACTGGCGCAGGGCAAATGTGGTGCCCATTTTTAAAAAGGGCTCTAGGTCTTCTCCGGGCAATTACAGACCTGTTAGCTTAACATCCATTGTGGGGAAATTGTTTGAGGGACTATTAAGGGACAACATACATGAATATGTAACTATCCATAATATTATAAGTGACAACCAACACGGTTTTACTAAGGACAGAAGCTGCCAAACTAACCTGATTGGCTTCTATGAGGAGGTGAGTAGAAGCCTGGACAGAAGGGCGGCTGTGGATATAGTTTTTCTGGATTTTGCAAAAGCATTTGACACTGTCCCCCATAGACGCTTATTGGGGAAATTGAGATCTTCAGGATTAGAAAACGCAGTTTGTAACTGGATTGAAAACTGGCTGAAGGATCGTGTGCAGAGAGTTGTGGTTAATGACACCTACTCTGAATGGTTACCAGTTGTAAGCGGTGTACCCCAGGGTTCAGTGCTGGGCCCACTATTATTCAACTTGTTTATAAACGACATAGAAGATGGAATTAAAAGCACTGTCTCTATTTTTGCAGATGACACAAAGATATGTAGCACAGTGCAGTCTATTGAAGATGTTCACAAGCTTCAGGCTGACTTGGACACATTGAGTGTCTGGGCATCCACTTGGCAAATGAAGTTCAATGTGGAAAAATGTAAAGTCATGCACTTGGGGTCTAATAACCCTAAGGCAACATATGTCCTCGGGGGAGTAAAACTGGGAGAGTCACTTGTTGAGAAGGATCTGGGGGTACTAGTAGATCACAGACTAAATAACAGCATGCAATGCCAAGCAGCTGCTTCCAAGGCCACCAAGATACTATCGTGCATTAAAAGAGGCATGGAATCACGGGATAGAGATGTAATTTTGCCTCTTTACAAGGCACTGGTGCGCCCTCACCTGGAATATGCCGTCCAGTTCTGGGCACCCGTTCATAGAAAGGACGCCCTGACTCTGGAAAGGGTGCAAAGGAGAGCCACCAAACTAATAAAGGGAATGAAAGATCTTAGTTATGAGGAAAGATTACGAGAATTAAATCTGTTTAGTCTTGAGAGGAGGCGATTGCGGGGGGACATGATTAACTTGTATAAATATATAAATGGACCATACAAAAAATATGGGGGAAAACTATTTCACGTAAAATCCTCTCTAAGGACAAGGGGGCACGGCCTTCGATTGGAAAAAAAGAAATTTAGTCTCCGGAGGCGACAATCGTTTTTTACCATAAGAACTATAAATCTATGGAATAGCCTCCCACAGAAGCTTGTTACAGCATCAACCGCTGACAGCTTCAAAAAAGGATTAGATGCTTATTTTGAAGAAAATAACATTAACAGTTACTACTAGTGGTTATCAATAAAAAAAAAAATAGACAAAAAAATAAAATAAATAGCTTCCCCTATGAAATAAAAAATAACTTCCCCCTACCCCAACACCCTTGGTTGAACTTGATGGACATATGTCTTTTTTCAACCGTATTAACTATGTAACTATATGTAATGTATGTTGTGTGAGTGGCACATCTTGCGGTTCCTGCAACCAAATATAAAATAATTACACAAAGCAAAGGTAACCGACTAAAACAATAACTCCTACAACAAATTAAGATTCAAGTTCAACAATCCAAATATAAGTCTAAAAAAATATAGCAATTATATGGATGTGTGGGAAAATAAATTTTTTCATGCTAAGGACTAATTAAGGTCAGCATTAAAATGCTTCTATAAGGCATACATGAAATGTATTGATATAGGTATGCATTGCTATACAATTTATGGCCTCGGCCATGCTGATACATGCAATGCCTTGGTGCTAAAGGCACGCAGACTCCTCCACATAGCCGCAAAACAATAGCAACAATAGCAATCCGAGCCCTCAAAGGTCCCGTAAGTGGATCGGAAATGAAATGGATTTATAGGGTGGTGGTCCGTCGGAAATCAGCTCTCTGAATCAGACGTAAACCCATCCCAACAACGGAAGTTATCTGAACGGAAACGAAAAATATCAGATTTTGTTTGGAAAATGATCCGAACTAACGGAAATGTTCCGATTTGCTTCCGTTCATCGAAAGCGTATATACACATTTTCCCGAACGCTTGTACGAATGAAAAATGAACGAAAAAAGCAAAAAAAAACACCCACCCAAATTTTCACAGACAGCTACAGGAGTCCGGACGAATGTGTCTTTGAATCGAGGCTATAGGCCTTTAGTTCCTCTTAGACCCCAGGGTAACTGCTTGGTCCTATCTTCTCCTCCTAAGGTTAATAGACTTTTTTTTTTTAATTAATCCCTATCCTATTTAGGTTCCTATCTTAGATAACACTCTCTAAGCCTATCTGAAGCTAGTCCAGCAAGTCTATTCACTTCACTGGCATGGCTAGACCACTCTGCACTTACCACCAATAAAAGTTACCAACTGACTAGCTCACTACCAGACCTACTCACCTTACTGTATATAATATTACACCAAGCCTTTCATGTGGGTATTTATGACCATTCTGTAATTGGCTAAGCCACAGTTCTTCAATTGCTACCCTGTCCACCACTATGTGTTAAGTATGAAAATACGCGTCTGCTTGGTAAATCTGAAATAGAATAGAGCCCCATCTTAAGAGGGAAAGGATAATACCTAGCCCCATGCTGGTTGGCTGTTGCTAGGAGCTGGATGCAGCCCAAAGCTTCTGGATTTGCCTGTCAAGTTTACAGCATGATTGTAGTCATTTGACTGTGACAGCAACGTGTACACGTTCACAAGACTGCTGCCCAGAGCAGAAGAGCTGTAGATTGCAGATTGTGCTCAACCCTAATTGCTTTGAATATCAATTACCATTTCATTTAATGAACTATTCATAACTATCTGCATTGACATGTACATTGTTAGAATGCAAATGGTCTTTTTTTCTTTCTTTTTTTTAGGAGGTTTTAAATTGCAGTGGAAGGGCCACAGTGGCTTACTTTTCCCTGGAATGGCCATATATGTCCATTTACAGACCAAATTCTGCCTGGCTGTGCAAAACGGTATACTAGCATGATAATAAATGATCACATAACTGCAGAAAAAAAGAACCTAACTTATTAACACTGCTATAACCCCCCCCCCCCCCCCCCCATGAACACACTTGTTGAACAGCTCAGGAGCTAATCAGAGGCTGGCTGGCAAAATCCCGGGATGATTTTTGGCTCTAGGCTGAACTCTGAATGTATAAATTTATGTGTGTGTGTGTGTGTGTGTGTGTGTGTGTGTAGTGTATCAAAAGAACTTAAATGGTAAGTCCACTTTTGATTTGATTTGAATTTTTGGGCACCAAAAGGATGTGCACAAGGTGCTGAGCTGATCTTGTATTTTTTTTTACTCTTGCCTATGTTAGAAAGTGTGTGTTTTATAGAAGCAGTTTTCACTACCTGCAGAGAGAAGTGAGCCCTGTACATACAGAACACTGCTGATATGGCCACTGCTGAGGTGAGGGAGCTCACTCGCCTACACTTGCCCAGCAGCAGTGTTCTGTGCAACTATCTGCAATCTGTTGCTATTGGCAACGTACACTGCACTTGGTGTACATTGCCAATAGCAACAGATTGCAGATAGTGAAAACTACTTCCATAAAACACATTTGCTAACATTAGAAAACAATTGTGAAACATCTTGATTCTCTCAGCACCTTTAAGACATCATTTTACCACACATAAGTATACACTTTCAAAGATTCAATCAAAGGTGGACTTACCCTTTAAAGCAAAAAGCATTCTGATGCTACCAAATCTCCTACATGGCAGTTGCCATCTCTCAACTTATGTTTCAATAGATTTTTATTAAATAAAGAATTCAAGTATACATAAAATAAAACAGCTGAAAAACAACTGTCAAAACAGTGGGCCTAATCAAATTGCAAATCATCACCATAAGAGTTTCACTTACATATCACATTTATGATTTAATGAAAACATAGGTAATGAATAGGTTAGTTATTAAGTTAAAATAGTCAAATCATACTTTAATCACTTAATCAATCATTCCAACCTCAATCCTGAAAGCATGAAAGCCTGGAACATGTTGAGGTTGAGTTTTTTCAACATTGCGAATATGCCGAGTGTCATGGGCACCATCGATTGTACGCATGTGGCCCTGGTTCCCCCAGCTGCCCAGCAGTATATGTTTCGGTATGTTTAGGTCTACATAGCTCCTCCTTGTAGCCCAATCTCCTCTCTTGAGGTTACCCTAGCTTCCCCTCCCCCCAAACATCTTTCATGTGTCTCAGTCTGTTTAGGTCCACATAGTTCTTCCTTGAAGCCCACTTTCCTCTCTTGAGACTAGCCTAACTGTCCCTTCCCCCAAACACTCCAGGAACCCTGGTTCTGACTCCTGCTGCTGATGCCTTAAAGTTCTGTGGGTGACACGCTCAGAGTGGCTAATGTGGGTATCAGCAGGGGAGTGCCTGGGGGACAAACAGCGGGTCCTGGGGCTGGGGTTGCTGTACCTGGGCCGGGTGCTGCTGGTTCCTTGGCCATGCCTGTATTCCTGGCTCTGGGGGCTGTGGTGGCGCCTATGGTGTGGTATAGTGAGCTCCTAAGTTAGCAGTGGCAAGAAAATCTGACCCTCAGCTGTGTTCTTTGATACCTAATTGAGTGGGTAATTGTATTGGAAACTATTTGGTTTATTTAACAGCCCCTCAAAGGCCTAAGCAACCTATAGGCTACATGTGCATATGGACACAAGCACCATTCCGGCGTCCGCCAGGGTGTGTCATACAGATGACAGTTAAAGGTCCAACTTGGCACCCGCCATGTTCACCATTAGCAGCATGAGATATTATGATGGTAAGTCACACTTTATGCCATTTGCCTAAGCATGTGTGCTGCATTACACTCCTGCCCAGGTGCAAACAGGTGACAGTGGCCACAAAATACGAGCAAAGGCACATGGCTCCACAGTAATGGAGGAGGTCTGGCCTTCCATTGATAAAGGGCTGCAGTACTTTGCTGCCACTGTCACATGCAGCATGTTTGTATGTCACGCAGGGGTGCCTAAGTGATTTAGGTTTCACATTTCTATGCAATCCGCTACTATTGTAGGATGGGAGATCTGGCTTCACCTTATTGCTGGCCGCAGTCAGTGAGCCCAATCTAACAGTAGTTAACAGTAGTAGCGGAGTGGAGAGTTAGATGCACCTTTTGGCCTAAGTGCGTCCGCGCTTGCAATACGCTACTATTGTGGGATGGGAGAGCTGGGTTAGTTAGCATAGGCATACTGGCGAATACAAGGCTTGGGTGGTTACAGTGTCCCAGAAATTTACATAAAGGGGCGGGGGTGTGCATGTGTAGCTAAAGGATACCCAAACAGAGGACATAAGTTAACAATGCACATCTGTTTGTTGTTTGCAAAATTTCATGGAGCAACAGTACGACTTAAGCCCAACATACATGAAAACAGGATGTTGGCAGAAGAAGTGGCAGCCCATGTGAGTGGCGATCATGCAGCACTGGTAGGTCCTCAAACGGCGAAAGTGGCCCTGGGTGCGGAGGGTCGACAGCCAGAACTTCCCAGGTAAGCGGATGTACAACAGAGAAGATGAGCTATCAGTGTAATGAGTAACAAGCTTTACAAAATTATATTTTCTTTTGTAGCTGGGGAGATCTGGCTGCGGTCCGACCAGTGGGGCAGAGAAGACAGGGAGTGGGTGTAAGGCGGTGGCCCGAACCGTGCCAACATCCTCTTCCTCCTCTAATGCAGCACCACCACCACCAGCCATAGAGCCTGCTGAAGATGAGGGTGTGTAGGGTTTGGAGTCACCCACAGCTACTGCACACTCAGGTAGGCCAATACCCAGAAAAACACACAGGTTGTGCTGCATTTAAAGTCTAATATATTGTTTGCTAAGTGCTGGTGTCTCTGTCCCTACATGTTCATCAGCGGGTGAGTATGCGGCGATGGGGCTACCAAATATGGAAGAGGCGTAAGATTCAGGTTGGTGTCAGGCCAGTGAAGCAGAACAATACTGTACCCAAGCATTACACAAACAACACATGCCCATAAATACTAACTCAGGCATGGCGCGTGGAGGAGGGTGGCCCCCTAAAAATATGTGTCAACCAGTTTAAGTTTTAAGTATGTAAAAATGTGCGTGCACATACAGGCACACCTGTGGACAAGGAAGTGGCAACATTTTTTTTTCTGTTTGCAGGTGCCATGTTTGTCCGAGAAAAAATGTAAAAAAAACTGTTGTTAAAAAACAATAGTTTTAAAGTTATATGCTGCATGGTGTCATGTTTCATATGCAACAACATAAACCAACAGAAACCAAACAAACAGCGTTGTAAAACAGAACATCAAAACAGAAGGTGGCAGAAGTAGGAGGTGAATAACAGTGGGTAGAAGCAGACGACATGGCAACCAACAGACTACATGGGATGTCATAGATGCTAGCAGGGGGGACAAAGGTAAGTATGTGCTAGGACATGCAGACTACATGGGATGTCATAGATGCTAGCAGGGGGGACAAAGGTAAGTATGTGCTAGGACATGCAGACTACATTGGATGTCATAGATACTAGCAGGGGGGACAAAGGTAAGTATGTGCTAGGACATGCAGACTACATGGGATGCCCTAGATGCCAGCAGGGGAGAGAAGGAAAGTATGTGCAAGAACATGTCCAAAAGTAGTCACAGCTCAGTTGAATGTATGGTCACTTTTCTCTGTGCACAGCTCCAATGTAGCTTCCTCCACTGCTCCACCATAGTGCAAAAATCAAATGTGTATGCCAGCACTTCAAATAAAACTCTAAATGTATTGTAGATATTAAAATCATCCAACAGCAGGTGGGATAACAGACATAGACAAGGTGCTGCTACGCATTTCAGAGGGAAACCCCCTTAATCATTTCAGAGGGAAATCTCCCTAATCGTCGTAGGTGCACTTCTTGTCCAGCCATTCATATAGGCTACAGGGACGCATGCAGGCTTGGGAGTGCACGCATGCAGGTCTGTGGGTATGTGCATACATGCATTTTGGGGGTGTGCGCATGTATGTTTTGAAGCGCACACATGCACTGAGAGTGCACACATGTGTGTTTGGGAGTGCACTCATGTACATTTGGGAGTGTGCACATGTATGTTTGGGAGTAGCGCATGTACACTTGGAACTGTGGATGCGCTTTAGGAATGTGCACATTCGCTTTTGGACTTTATCTATCTATCTATCATCTGTCTGTCTATCTATCTATCTATCTATCTATCTATCTATCTATCTATCTATCATCTGTCTGTCTGTCTGTCTGTCTATCTATCTATCTATCAATCTTTTTTTTCTGCCAGTACTTCTATGTTTTCTTTCCTATCTCTCCTATCTCTGTTTTTTTCTCACATTCTTTCTCTCTGCCTTTCCTGTCATTGCTTTTATTCTTTCTTATCTATCGCCCAATGGACCGCATAAACCTGGATCTGGCCCTGGCCAATAATATAAAAAGATCTTCCAATACAGATCATAAATTATTGCACTGACAACTTCTACACTTCTACCCCCCCCCCCCTTTTTGTTTCAGTAACTTAAACACTGTATTGTATCAGTGTGAACAGTGTGAACAGTCTAGTGTCCACAGAGTGCCCCCAGCAGGTCATAGCTTACATGACATGAGACATCAGTATATTTTATCTGATTTTATCACTTGCAAAGCACTAAAGAGCAGTTAATTTTGTCATCTTGTTAAAATCGATTATATCTCAATATGATCTAATCCAGCTGGACTCTGTGCAAAATTTAGCTTGATCAAACTAAAACTGCAACACATTTACCAACCTGCACCCAATGTTCAAATGCCTGTAAGACACAGATAGATAACCAATGCCTTAGGCTGTTTGCCATCTGTGGAATACACGGGATGTTGCATGTATGCTGGCCCCTGCTGAACCCGCCTGTTATTACTTCATATCTTAACTGTGACTGATATGGAACTGAAAAGTTAACTACAAATCCAGCTCACACATTATGGCAGCCTGGAAGTTGTCCTTAGGAGAATCCAGGGCAAGCAAGACAGAGCCTGCGCTCCCACACTTGCCGTCCTTTTAGAATCTCCACGGCAACAGGAGACATTTTTTTTAATTACTGTTGACGTAAAACAAAATGGGTGTTGGCAGCTGGAATGTGGCTTTTTGGCTTGCAGACAACTAGCAATATTTTGTTTAGGCTCTAAATTCGGTTTCTTTGTTATTTGTGGCAAGATATGATCAGTGTGCACATGCTGATGGGTGTTGGACTAGTTTGGAATTCTTTGTGCTTGTTAGACTTGTAGTCTGGCTATAATCCCTGTTATTGTGCTGTAACATTGTATCTCATCAAGTCTGACTGTAGCCAATGTAGGCTTCCATCTCTATATATGTTTACCTGAAAAACAGAGATAGCATATCTAGAGGAATAAATCATGGCAACTGCACTGGCTGAGTTATTTTCTTGAACTGATTCAGCTAGTCAGCTGGCTTTCTTTATTCAGAACGAGTTATTCAGGAGTCTAGCAGCAATATGTAATAGCTCCAGACCAATTGGCCTTCTATGGGATTGATGCAGGTGAGAATTCTCACTTCTTTTTAGAAAACTTCCATTGACTTTCATTCTACTGGGTGTAAATTTTCACCTGGCTCTGAATCAGCCCCAAGGTAGACAATTAAAGTGAATAGTAGTTTTCTCTCCTAAAAAGAGAGTGAGAATTCTCACCAGGCTCTGAATCAGCCCCAAGGTAGACAATTAAAGTGAATTGTAGTTTTCTCTCCTAAAAAGAGAGTGAGAATTCTCACCAGGCTCTGAATCAGCCCCAAGGTAGACAATTAAAGTGAATAGCAGCTTTCTCTCCTAAAAAAGGAGTGAGAATTCTCACTGAATCGCCCCCTACAACTGTCTGGTAACCACCACTGACGTGTACAAGGCTGGAAACATGGGTCTACAGGAAAGATACAGATAGTAGGCCAATACTTGCTGTTTGACTCCCATCATTCTCTGCAGCACAAATGGGGGGTTATCAGAACTCTACACCACTGTTTAAAAAAGATTAAAACCTTTGTGAAAAAAAAGAGAACAGAAAAAACACCAGTGAAGCTGGGCATCAAGACAGGAGAAAGAAAGAATGTGGCTATGTTGTATGTGGCCGGGGTGTCACAAAAACATAGAATCATTGTCTGTTTAAAGCAGACCAGCAGTCAAAGATTACTTAAAGTGGACCAAAACCCAGGATTTTGACTATCCTGGGTTTTGTTCCTTTTCCCTGGGGCATCCAGATCAGGGGTTCCCCCGCTGTGTCAAGCCCCCCAGATCGGCAAAGCCAGCTCTCCTCTTTCCGGTCCTAGGGCACATGCGGGCACCGCTCGTCCAATCAGCGCATTTGGAGCTGCTGATGTCATGTCGTCTAAGCCTTCGTCTAAGGTCAGCGGCTCCAAGTGCGCTGAAGGTCGCTGAAGGTCGCTTCCCTCTAACAGGGAGCGTACCTGCACCAGCCATTCACAAATGCCTAGGGCGGGCATGCATCCTGTTAGAGGGATAGCGGGGCCATGGCTCATGCATGTGCCGTTGGACCAGGAAACAAGGTAAGTGTATGGGGCAACCTGGGGGGTTTCACACAGCGGGGAATCCAGATTTTGAATTCCCCGGGGGTAGGGAATCGGTCGGCCTGGGACTCTTATAGATTCCCGGGCTGATTGCAGTGGATTTTGGTCCACTTTAAGCCAGACCAACACAACAAACAGTGCTCGTATGCATCCCTCCCCCGGGCAATTTAAAATGCTGCACATAAAAATTAACTACTGTAGCACATTTTAGAAACAAAATGGCAGCTCATACATTTGCAGGCGTCTGCAAACAGGAAATGCTGATGGGCATTGTCAGTTATGTCAATCGAATCCAGGCAGCAGTATGGCTGAGATGCTGGGAGAGCAAGCTTCAAAATGGCTGCTACCTTTCTTTTTCCATCTGTGCCAGGCCGTTGGTCCGGTTTAAGACCCGTAAACACACTGACAATGGGTTTGATTCAGCAAGGAGCGAGAGTGCTGTTCTAAAACTATCACCTCCAATTGCATGCGAGAAATGTTCAGCAATTTAAAGAAACATCCGAACATCTTTCGCCTGTGCAAGATGACAGGTGTGAGTTTTAGTAATAAATAGAATTAGATAGGTAACAGGGCACAATAAAGCAGCAGGTGTTCAAGGCTTCCCTTAACAAGTCCCAAATAGGTAATGGGTCTAATAATGAAGAATAACACCTACCACTTAGATCCCTAGTCTCTGTGTTTAGTGTAATATTTGCAAAAAACCAGCTCACCCCCAAAAGACGCCAATTCCTCCAGCACGGATTTAGGGAAAACTCCTGAAGATATTTCCAATACAATGAGCAAAAATGTGTATCCAGCTGGCAGGTAAAACGTAGCATTTAATGAATGTATCCTTAAAATAGCATAGTAAAATCCAAGCAGAGTAGCCAAAGCTAGGGGGAAACACATTAAAGTGGACTCAGGATTTTGATTATCCTGGATTTCGTTCCTTTCCCCGGGGCACCCCGCTGTGTGAAACCTTCCAGATCGCCAATGCCAACCCACCTCTTCCCAGTCCTACAGCGCATGTGGCCGCTCATCCAATCGGAGCCGCTGACGTCACATCGTCTAAGCTTTGTCCAAGGCCAGCGGCTCTGAGCGCGCGGGCAGTCACATCCCGGTTTTGGATGCCCCGGGGGGGGGAGGGGGAAGGAGGAATCGATCGGCCTGGGAAGGAAGTTTATGTAACCTAATTGCCCTGCTAATGTGCACCTTCCAGATTAGTTATAAAATGGTCTGAGTGGCTGCCACCCCTCTTTTGAATTTGTGCAAGCACATGGTGTGTGGAGTCTAGGCTGTACTGCAAGGTCTTGACCCTTCCACCCCATGGGCTGCACTCAAGGTTATAGGGCAACCTCAGGTAAGCCTGATCCCAATTTATCTATTGCATTGTATGTCCCAAATGGGGCTCTCATAGATTAGAGTTAGGACTGCACCTCACAGGGGCACCATGGCGCTGGTGGTGCAGCTTAAGCATACTTCTGCAGATGTGTGTGACCGAGTCCTCTGTTTTTAACCAAGTTTAGAGACAGATTATAGGTTGGTCAGCAAGCTGACAGGGTTGAGTGCTGTGGCTCCTTTAACACTTGTAAGGAAGTTTATGTTGTCACCTTCCCAGCCCAGTGCCCCAAAACTGCCTGTGTTTTCACCTCAGCCTGCCCAATATTGATAAAAAGACGAACAGGAAGTAGTATTATCTGTATGGCCTGCCATATGCTAATTCAGTTACAACTAAACTGTCACATTAGGGCTTAATCAACACCATGAGAACTCATTTTTCTCACGTTTTTCCTTAATGCAATTCAGCATCATTTAGCTGTGCACATTTTTAAATAATTTGCACAGCTAAAAATAAAGTCTTATTGCATTAAAGGAAAAACATAATTAAAAAAAAAATCTCACTAAAAATGAGAATTCTTTTTTAATTTTGTCACACATTGCAATTCAGCATCTTTTGCTGTGCAGATTTATAAAACATTTACAGACAATGGGGTGGTCCACTTTATTCCAGCTGTGCACAAACCTCCACCATCCAGCCTACAATAAGGGCCGGATTATGAGGGGGGCACATGGAGTGTGTGCCCCAGGGCCTCCACCGCTTGCCCTGTAATGGGGGCCTCCACCAACCTTTGGATTATGGTCCGGTCCAGGAGGCTTTTCAGTCTTTGGTCTGATGGGCTGGCAATGAAGCTATCAGCGGCTGTGGTCGCATTGCCCCCCCCCCCCCCCCCCGCTCGCATGCCTGGGCAAGCTATTTTTGCGTTTGTAAACCTGCAGCCAAAGCCACCACAGGGCAAGACCAGAGTCCAGAGCAGCAAAGCCGCAATCAGCAACGCTACAGTGATGGGTGCGTGCAGAGCTGCACATAAGCCACCAAGTACAGCCGCTGGCACCTCAATGCAGGGAGCTGTGTTCTGCTGGACCAGATGGGCGACTACACCCCCCACCCAGAATGACAAAGGAGTTCCCGAGCAGCACACCCCCACACAAGGGTGGCACAAGGGACTCAATCTAATGTTCCAGTAAGTGGGCGGGTGTCAGACAACCACCAATCAGTTACTTGGCTGGACTATTATTTGAAAGGAAAAACAACTGTGTCTGGGGCATCCACCAGATTTTGTGCCCATGGGTCTCCACCACACTTGATCTTGCCCTGCCTACAATATTCAGCAAATGCATACCTACCAACTTTTCAGGGTGGGAAAGAGGGACAATTGTTAAATTAGGCCACACCCCCTCATTGAGGGATATATAGGAGATGAGGTGTAACAGTTAAAACAATATAAACACTTTAAATAGGCAAATGAATAATTTATTGATGCAGATCCGCATGTTAAAGATCAAAGAGGGGCAAAGGAGAACATGGGATGGGACACATGGACTCAACAGAGGGACAATCCATCCAAATGGACACTTGGGAGGTATACAAATGTATTGTCATTATATTGTCAATATTATTGGCATATCAGCTCCCAGATCCATCGATGTGAGTGACCATTATCATCTGCTGCCATGCTGCTTTGGCTCCAAAGGCCTTCCCCTAAATCTGAACTTTGATGGAGCTAAAACTGTACAATCCTTCTGCAAATTTGCTGTAAAAATGAAAACAAATCATTATTTATTATTGAGATTTAAAAAAGGGAAATGCAAACATCAAGCAGCAGATCAAAGAATTATGCAGTGTTGTTTGTCATTCCTCAAGGAATGTTACTTCCCGTCACGTACACTCTATAAACATTGCTAACATATGGGCGATGATCAAACAGCCAGGCACACAAGGCCTGCTTTTGTAATTAAACTGGGAGCAGTGGAAGGTTAAATCAGTTTACAGATAGATACAGGCTCAGCTGTCTCTTCGCCTGGCAGTTAGATAATGCTTCTATATCAGGAAAGGTTCCATGGAAACTGCTGTTCTTCCATTGGATGTACTGACAATGGCGAGCACCGTGTCTCTACAATATGTTGTGTCACATTGTGTCACTGCCTGATCATACTGAATCTTCCATTAAAAGGGATTCTACACAGACCACAGTACAAAAGTTATACAATGAGTGGGCACCCTATAGGTAGGCAGCAGAAGGTCTTATCTGGTAACTATTGACATCTCTTAAAGAAGACCGAAACTTGGGCCTTGAGTCTAAAATACTGTAGGTCTGGGTGAAATTCTTCCCTAGGGCTCCCCGATTTGGCCCCGCACTGTAATACCCCGGGGGCTGTTCATTGACCTGACATTGTTGTGCTTCCGTGGTGCAGATACTTTTGCTTTGACGCATTTTACGTTTTAGACACTGTCAGAAGACCAGCATTATATCTGGCATGCAGAGCAGATCGGGCTCATGGGAAAGAGCTGAGTATTGGCCAATCCAGAGCATCCTGAATCCCATACTATGTGGGCCAAAGCTACTAGAGTTTGGTCCCACTTTAAAAAGGTTGAATACACTTTTCTTCTGCTATTTGTGCCCAAATAGTAGCATCATGGGGTATCCCAGATCGGGATGCTCTAATTCTCAGCGTGGTCCAGCTAGCCAGGTCACCAAGCAAACGAATCCTCTTCTCTTCCATGTTCCAGCCAACACACGATCACCATTGACCAATCAGGTTAAGCAGGCAGGCAAGTCCACACAGCAAACCTGAAAGATCGATGGCAGTTTATCAATCTGCTGCCAATGTGGGATTGCGGAAGTGATAGGTATCGGCCTTTCTGGGTTGCACTGGACCTATTTTCAGACTTAGGCCCTTATTTAAGAAGGGATAGCGTCAGGTAGCGCCTGGTTAATGAGAGGTAGCGACAGGTAGCGACTGGTGAACGCCAGACACGGCACACAATTACACATTTATCAAGCAGAATCTGTTTAGCGACTGGGATAGCGCCATGTAGCATCTGATTCATCATTTTCACAGCCTCAGCGAACAGCGCCAGCGTTCAGCCTTGCACAGCGCCAGGTATGACCTCTCGCTACGTGTCGCTCTCCCATACATTTCAATGGACGAACCTTTTCTTCTCTTTAAACAGGGTTTTTTTTTTCCAAAAAATCACAAATAATTCTGTGACCTCTTCTGGCATTGAAATAGCAGTTTTTTCATAATTTTTTCATTTTTTATATATTTCCTCAGAAATGACATTACAGGTCTGGCATTAAAGTGTTCATGTTACAATGTTGCTACAATGTAATTCCATATGTTTTCGCTTTGTTACTAGTTGATAGATGCTTGAAAACACACTTTAAACACACCGCCTCCTGAGCTCTGGGCTTCAAACAAATATTTTTCAGCGCCAGAGATTTGTGAGGCTGTTTTTTTGCTGAATATGGTGTCGGAGTCGGTCGCTATGAGCAGTCGCTAACATGCGCTCCCATACAGCGCTGTACGGGTCAAATAGCGACTCCTCACAATGTATTCAACATTACTGAACAGCGACTGAGTCGCTATAAAGTAGCGACTCACGGCCGAGCACTGCGACTACTAGCGGGCGCTCTGAAAATGCCTGCTACAGACGCTCATCTGTCGCTACCTGCCGCTAATGATGAATCAGCCTCTTAACGTTTTCCATATATCCCTAGTGGTGTTACTTGGTGCCACTTAGCAATTGCAATGTTGAAGGGTTCACAACTGTGCAATTTGGGCCATGCAGACTCAGGCTCAGCTGCAATAAAATTCAGTAGTTTGTGTTGCGGCATGCATATTAGAGGATTTATGAATTGTGGTGTTTCAGTATGTAGAGCAAACTTTAATTAGGAACAGCGAGGTAGTACGTGTACAGAAATTAGTACAGTATTCGTGATCAACAATTGAAGCTCAGCATCTAGTAAAGGATCCCTGGAAGCTCCAGCAATTATATAGTAGGTCAGAAAGTAGCACAGTGGTTAAAGGCCCTATCCAGGCAAACATTAGAACTAATACATTCTTAGCTTTTCTCCCATGCAGCTACTAACACACACTGGTTCCTGCAGATTGGGTCCTATGGTGTCTGCCCCCCCCCCCCCCCCGACTGCCTCGTAAACAGGGAGCAAGCCAAGGCAGTGCCTTGCACATCTCTCTGACACAGTAAATACAGAGATGCAAACCTTGGAGACCAGCTTACAGGGTGATAGGTGTGGCAAGGATGTGCTTTAGGGGCATGGCTTTTACGCAGACGTTTGAAGGTCAAGTATTTATCACCACCATGACAATTTGCAGGTATTTAAGGGTCCTAAATCCATAATTATTACATAGTAATATTAGTCATACTCTTCACTACTAACTGACATTAAAAAAAAAACAAATCAATCTGTCATTGACTTTAATTGTAGCCTCCAAAAATCTTTGTGTATGGAGGTACCCACTGAAATGAATAGAAGCGTGCCATACTGAGGTCACACAAACCCTGACAAATCTAGTCACTTAAAAGAAGCAAACAGGGAGGGGCCGGCAGCCAACAGAGAGGGGCCGGATGGCCAGCCAATCATTTAGAGGCATCTGCTAGCCAATATTTCATGGGTTGGAGATGGCAGTGAGCCAAACAGAATGGAGGAGGAATAAATTATTCATGTTTTGCAGGATGATTTCAAAGTTTCACAGAGTGACCAAGTGAGGGGGGTCAAAACCGAGTGACTACCTGGAAAACAGGGGGATTCGGCATCTCTGTAAATAAAGGCAGTCCCTATGACTGAGGCAGGGTCTCAACCACCAGTTTGCTTGCAAATGGTGTACGAGCACTTCCAGTGCATGGAAACCTGCCCAGCCACTAGCCTACCCCCAGGGCATCCTACACCGGATACCCCGCTGTGTGAAACCCCTCGGGGCACTGGTGATCTTACCTGATCACGGGGGTCCCGCAAAGGCAATCTTCGTCGGCGCCGCACGTGCTCCCGCGCCCAGCCTTTCTTTGAGAACCAGGCCACCACTGAGGCAACAGCAGCACCTGGCTGCTCGGTCAGGGGGGGGGGGTCCAGAACTGAGAGGGGGACCCAATATTAGGTTTTCATCCGCTTTAAGGAATCCACAGGCATGATGCAGATCTCAACCTTGGAAAATAGAACCTTGGTCAAGCTGCTGCAGTAGAAAATACTTAATGTATTAATGTATTAATCTTTATTTTTACCATCAGATCATTACCAGTCAGACTGTCAAGCAGAGTCTCCCAGGGTGGCTATCTGAGATTCTACCATGACTCTTAAGAGTGCCAACTTATAATAGTGACATGTCATTGGATTGAGACTAGATCCGAGCTTTATCAATTGAACAGAATCCCGACAGGTTACAACCATAACCCAATTGGGGGGTGGGGGGATTATAGTGTGAGCTCATTTTTAAAGCTGTCCTTCCCAACCACTTAGTTCAGCTTTAAATGTAGACTCCTATAATTCATGCCTCCTAAGATCCATCCTGCAACTGGTTGCTGCAGACACTTGCTGGGCACCTTGACTGCCATCTGCCACTCATTCAGTATCATTACCCGGCCAGCTTGCTTACTAACATGTGCACACTGGGGGGAACCATCACTGGGTACAATGGAGGATTTCATGCAGCAATATAACTTTGGATATGGGAACATATAAGTGGTTGTGTAGGCACAATATGCATTTGTCACAGATTGCCGGGGGTTATTATCATAACCATAGCTCTATGTTTTTCTCAGCAGTCTCTCTCAGGATTTAACACAAATGTGTTTATTTCTTTACAGGTTAAAGTAACCCGGAGCAGGTTTAGTTACCACAGTGCAGCAGTTCAAGGTAGAGTTTTATTAGGCACTTTGTGTCAGATTTTTCATCTGTGATTGGAGAAATCGAATTTTACCTGTAAATGTTTACCTGATTATGCTGTGCATGTAGGGCAGTACCACTATTGTAATTATTATACCATACCAGAAAAAGAATTTAAAAGGGGATTACAATCTGCAGAAGGCCTCAGTCCTCAGGGGTGCTGTATCCAGTGGCAGACTGGGGCCAAAAACCAGCCCTGGATTTTACCAGCCCCTGGCCGGCCCAAGCCATCCCTACTAAGGCTCCCCAACCATGATTCCAGGGATATAACATTAGGGGCTGGCTTGTGGGTACAGTGGGGCTGGGTACAGGGGGCTGAGACTGAATGAGGGTGTTAAAAGCAGCAGCCCAATTGGCCCCAAAGCAGTGCGGCCCACCAAGCATTGTCCCATGCCTCCCTATGGCCAGTCCGCCCCTGGCTGTATCCCTCAAACTCCCTGCAAGTGGGCAGCATTCCCAAGATGTGTGAGGGCCCTGCCCACCTGGAAACCAGAGGCCAATTGATTAGCTGTGCGCATCTGTCTTGTGAATCCTATTGGCAGTTGGTGGGGCACTGCAGCAAGGGAGTTCATGGACAACCTACTGTAACGCTTCCATAGTTCATTATTGGATAAATGAAATGTCTTTTCTGTAGTCTGACTCAGAAGACATTCTCACTACTGTCATTCTAAAACATGTTTAAAAAGTCTTACTGGCTTAATCCTTGCAAGTATTAGACAAAAAAGGGGGCACCCGATGGCACGCAGAGAGACTGCATTAGGAAGAGGAACACTCCCTGTACAGAACTCCCACACAGAAAGTACAGCGTGTATATATCAAGAGCATTATGGCTACCTCAATGTACATTTATAATTATACACTATTTCTGCTGGAGAAATGAGGTCAAAAACAATGACACATAGTGGTTAGCTTAGTTACATTAACTATTTCAAGCTCACTTAATGTAACTTAAAGTCAAAATTTTCCGGGCTGCACTGGATCCCTTTATAAACTGATCAGTGATAAATGGGAACATTTTAAGGAGCTAAATTTGGGTAAAGAGACATCTGAGGCTAAAAAAACATATTTCCCCCAACTCCCCCACTGGGGATCACTTCAACAAAGCTGGACTGGGATGTACTGGACCCACTAGTGGTACTGACTCTGAGGACTCACCATATAGTTACTGTAAATGCGAATACTACTAGCATAGAAAATGCATTATATAATCAGATTCTTCATCCATTCAGTATCAGTTGAACAGTGAGGTTGTATATAGGGATGAAACTAAGAAATTTGACCATGTTTTTCCCTCTACCCCCAATAAACAGAGTGCAGGGACTGCTAGCACCAGCGGAGAAGCTTGAGGGGGTGCCGCCACACCAGGGCTCAGGAGGTCAGGGGATCCCATCATTGTTGCTTCTCTACCCTTTTCGTCAGATTTTTGCTCACTTGGCATCATTTAGATAAAGGAATCTGCATTTGGCTGTTTCCGTCTTTAGCAGTCTTGCTGCATCTATCTGAGTTAAAAGCGGGGCCTGGGATCAGGGGTCCACTGGGAGGTTCCCCTTTCCCCAGTGGGTCAGTCTACGCCTGCTCTCAGGTACAATACTGTAACCTGTAATACTTATGCATCTTGAATATCACAAAGCCTGTCTGCTTATGAACGTCCCACACTATCGCAGCACAGGGAGCATTAAATCCCCCTGCTGGAACACGTTTTCCACGCAGTGAATGGTGCTGCACATTTCATGGGCTGTTACAACACCTGGATTGGTCTGCTAAGGGTAGAGCCAATGGCCGAACTAGAGGAGACAGTGGCATTAGCAGACAAATAGGAACTAAAACTTCCAAGTTGGTTGGTGTAGCGATAACCCTTATCGCCGGAGGGCTTCACCGCCCGAGACGTCCTTTTCCCAATGGTGAGAGGTGCTGCAGGAATCCCAGAGTCGTCCGTGAGGAAACAGGAACAGCCCTTACAAGGGCTAGTGAACTGTAATATGGCGTTTCCCCCAATAAGAGACAGAACTCAGTATTGAGGGTGAAGATGAACTGTACTTTATTAGTGCCACACTGGGCCTTATATACACAAGTCTCCATTGCATGACACACACACCGACCAATAGCAGCAGGGCACACAATCCCTCAACTCTGCCGGTGACGCAATCAGCAATACACTAAACGTCTGTAATACACTCAATCCGAACAATGCCATTGTCTGTGACGTAATCAATCAATACAATGGCAGTCAGAACAATGAATAACGTAATCAATCAATACACTGGCAGTCTGTAACACGCTTAAGAAAAGGAAAGTAATGAACCTGTGTAAAGTCCAAAGGGGCAGAGAGTCTGTCACAATGAAGGGGCAGAGAGTCTGTCACAGTAGGTTTTACAGCAAAGGCAAACCTGGATAGACCAATGACAGGTACATCAAGTGCTATTTTTCAAATGATATCATAACACACAAGGATACTTTATACAGTACAAGTACAGCTTATACAGTACATGAGTTCAAGGAATTCCTAAAGGTACACAAAAAGGCCATTTAAAGTTAATGAAACAAACAAATATACACATAAATTGAGTTGTTTTGTACTTATGGAGCAAATAAGGCTTAGGTGAAGTATAGATGGCAGCAGATCCGGTTGGGGTACAAGTCTTCATCCTTGTTAAAGCAGGCCAACCGTCAAAAATGAATTGACGAAAGTCAGACCAACACAACAAACATATGCATCCCTCCCCAGGCCAATTTAGATTGCTGCACATACATTTTTTTTTACCTTTTTCTAACGCCTACTGGGATAAATTTTAAAAACAAGATGGCCGCTCATGGGTTTGCAGGCCACCTGCAACAGGAAGTCATGCTGGGCTTCCTGTTACTGTGCATTTCAGTTATGTCAGTTGAGAGAAGAAACTCCAAAATGGCCGCTACCTTTCTTTTCTAAATGTACCAGGTTGTTGGTCCAGTTTAAGTACCACCTGACAGGACCTCGAGCACCACCAATGCTACGTGCACCACCGTTTGACAACCACTGCATTCATTCCATCCATTGTGAGATCTCCATCAGTAGTTATTATAAAGTACCAAATAGGAAGCCTTTTTCTACAGCACACGCTTCCTCTGTTTTTCTTATTTTTTAACGCCACATTTCTCTTTGCAGACTGGGGCTAATAAGATGCGCCAAGGGGTCAAGTTAATAGATTGCTGGAGTGCAGCACCTTGGTGCGGGGGAAACTGGGGCCGGGGCCAGGGAAAATACATACAGTATAGATCCGCTTTAAAACAGACCTCCCAGGGCAGTCTGTATCGGATGGTACTGTATATGGAACAATGAGAAAAAAGAGTACTTGATGAAAAATAGGTTAGGAACCCCTATACTAGGCAGTCATCCACCACCTGGCAATTCTGGCAAATATAATCAATCTACTAAATGGATATTAATCAGGGAGACCCTGATTGCATAGATTTGGCTAGATGGACCATGCTGCGTTCTCTCATCTATTGTCATGTGCATGGCCAGTCCTATGCTGATGATCTAAGAACCAGTTATCCAGGGATCTATACTCGCCAACACAGACCCAATTTATCATATTTTATATTGTTTAATTATAGAACATCAACATCTTCTTTGGTCCCGTATGAGATTAGTAAAATGCATAAAATAGCATAATTCACATTTATTACTGTACTGTTTTACCCACACTATGGCAGAATAGTGAGACCACATTAACTTCAGCCAGGTGCTGAATAGGAATATATAAGCCAGCTCAGCAGTGAAGGAGTTACAGCTCAAGCCAGGATTGAAAGGAGATAAAAACAAGCCCCGTCTAATATTAGGTGTCACGCATCTCTGCTGCTTGCACGGAAGTCATCATTTCCATTAGACCGTCTTGGGAAATGTGCCATTGTCTCGTGCCAAGACTGGAAAAAGAATGAGTGTTTTTATTCATTGATTACTTCTCACACAACACATTCTAAAGACATCATCAATATAGTACTGACGTACTGCGGAATACAATGCCACTGTCTACTTCTCCATACAGTCGCTAAAGCCTGATATAGTGTGATATATACAGTATATGCTTCCTAGACATTTGATTAGGTTGATCGTGGGAGATCAGAGACAGGACACTGATGAGCGCCATTGCTCGGAGTTTCCGTATACAGCTGAATTTGAATGTTTCGACTGTAAGGCAAGTAGGATGCACTTGTTTCGTGCATTGTGTGGTTGAAGACGAAGGGTGAATTGTCAAGGCCGATAAAATACAACCAATTAAGAACCTTTCATTGGAGTGAAACTCCACCAAGACCCTTGAGCACCATACTTTGAAATGTTATATTTAGAGATGAGCGAACTTTTGAAAAGTTCGATTCGGCCGATTCGCCGAATTTCACAAAGAAATTCGGGTTCGGCCGAATCGAACTTTTACGAAGTTCCCCATCATAAATGCCGGCATGGTGGGAGCGGGCCGGCCGGTTCCGCTGTCAGCGGGCCGGCAAAGCCGGCCCGCTGACAGCGGAGCCGGCCGGCGGGCCGGTAAAGCCGGCCGGCCCGCTCCCACCATGCCGGCATTTAAAAAGCAAAAAAAAAAAAAATAAAAAGCATTTTTGCCGGCATGGTGGGAGCGGGCCGGCCGGCTCCGCTGTCAGCGGAACCGGCCGGCCCGCTCCCACCATGCCGGCATTTCAAAAAAAAACAAACACTTACCTGCAGGTCCGGAGCGTGGAGGCCGGCGCCGCTCTCAGCTGTCATCTGAGGGCGCGTCATCAGAGGGCGCTCTGATGACGTGCCCTCAGATGACAGCTGAGAGCGGCGCCGGCCTCCACGCTCCGGACCTGCAGGTAAGTGTTTGCTTTTTTTGAAATGCCGGCATGGTGGGAGCGGGCCGGCCGGTTCCGCTGACAGCGGAGCCGGCCGGCCCGCTCCCACCATGCCGGCAAAAATGCTTTTTTTTTTTTTTTTTTTTTGTTTTTTAAATGCCGGCATGGTGGGAGCGGGCCGCTCCCACCATGTCGGCATTTTTTTTTTTTAATTTCAGGGAAAATTCGATCGGCACGAACCACAAAATATTCGGGTTCGTGCCGAATCGAATATTTCCTGAAATTCGGAGCGAACCGGATTCGGTCATCTCTAGTTATATTGTGTCATTTGAGTACCAACATGCCAGAGACAAGTGATCATCTTCGGTATATGCCATATATAAGCTGTATCATTATACCATTATGTATTCTCACTAGAGAGAATACCTACCTGTAAATTTCTTATATTTGTACTGCCATATTGTCTAACAATTAAACCCTCCAACAACCAGCCTTGCTGTATGCAGTCAGTACAATGCACAGAAGTGCTTGGGGATGGAGGGGATGTTGTTTTGTCTCCCATAAGAACAGACTTACTTTTGTGGTGTAGAGAGGTGTGGTTTCACTGTAAAGCATATCTAAAACCTCTTCTTGCAACCCTGTGCAGGGAAGGGTTGTGGCCCACAGGGACTTTATTCACCAAGCCATAGCGCCAGGTAACGTCAGGTAGCTAAGGGTCACCGCCGGGCGCTGTACGCAATACCACATTTATCAAAGTGAATCTGGTGAGCGACTGGCCGGTGCTGTGGCTACCAGAGTGCCTGGTCGCTCTCCCATACATTTCAATGGACGATCCTTTTTTCTCTTTAAACAGGGTTTTTTGTTTTTTTTTATATTATTATCAAATAATGGTGTCACCTCTCATGGCCTATTTAAAGCCATTTTTGAAAACTTTTTATTTTTCATATTTTTATGCAGAATTGTCCTTACATGTCTGGTATTAAAGTGTTCATGTTACAATGTAATAACAATGTAATTCCATATGTTTTCCCTTTGTTACTAGTGGATACATGTTCAAAAACAGACTTTAATCACACAGCCTCTGGCGCTATGGGCTACAAGGACCAGATTTTGAACGCCGGCGCTGTGTGAGGCTGTTTTTTTGATGAATGTGGTGTGAGTCGGTCGCACTGAGCTGGCGCAAGCGTTCACTCCCATACAGCATAGTACTGCGACACACACAACATATTCATCAATGCCGGCCAGCTACTGAGGCGCTCTGAAACATCTAACCATGGCCGAGCTACAGACTCTCATCTGTCGCTACCTGGCGTTAGAAATGAATCAGCCAATAAGTCTGTGTTCTGGCTCTGATGTATTGTATTCTCTAAATGACTGCAAAAGTGGGTTGATGCTGGAAGGTTATATGGCCACAAAGTTTAGTTTGTTCAAATGAGGTGCTGTTTCAGGGATTGCTATTCTTGGTTTAAGGTAATATTGGAAGAGTTTGCATCAGAATGAAACAAATGATCATGCCAAAAAACATCACAATTATCAACAGAGCTGACTCTAATAGATAGGTATCGGCCACCATGTCTGGAGGATGAAATTGCTTGATCTTCACCATTACGGCCCTGCACAGAGGATCTGCAGGAGATAAAAGGTAGACTTTTATGGTGGTTGCTTCTCCCAAGCACCTCAGCTGACTGCTTGTTGGATCAATCCACACTGCACACTAACTGTTCACTTACTTGTGTAATGTTAATACCAGGGTAGTAGAGTCAGAGTCAGGGAGTCAGAGTCGGAGTCAGAGCTAGTTTTGGAAGAAATGTTCTGACTCCAGCATAAAAAAGAAAATGTTTTACTAATTGTATAATTAGATGAGGGGGGTGGAATTGTGAAAAGAAAACATACTTTTATTGGGGGTTAAGCACTTGTATATGTAACTAGGAGTAGAGGGGATTGTGCCACCTACCATGTCCAGGGCTTGCTGGTTGCCCCTGAACAGGGCAGCGGGACATGTACCGTAATCCACCCAATATTTCAATGCTCACATACGACTTTGTGAAGAAAGTATTTATTCATAAAGCACTGGAAAAAATTTTGACCCAGTGGTCGGTCAGACCAGAGGGTCACACAAAGGAGCACCACCAATAGAAATTCATACTAAGTTTATTCAAATGATACAAAAAACAGACACATTTAAAAACCACAAAAACAACAATACAATTAAAACCACCTCCACCTGCCCTGAAAAGATGCAGATGCACCTGTCCTAACAATGCCCATAAATAATACAAAATCTCAGGGAAATGATGGCCTAAGCCTGTTCCCTGTAACAGCGATATACTCCCTAGTATTTAAATAAATGTTTTTGTGCCGGCACAAAAGTAATCTAATGAAAAAACAATATGTGTCAATATTTAATATCTAAAGACCTTTACCTAATAAACCCCAACTTCAGAGTGACATGTGCATTGTGCAAATAATTACCCACAATCTCTTTGCTCAATTAAAAAGACTAAAAAGTTACATACATCAAAGAATCATGACCAAAGAACCTCAAAATGGAATAACATTCATAACTGTGCAGATATAACCATGTACAAATACAAAGTAAAACAAGTAACAAATGTGAAAGAGGGAGATACTCAGCTGTGTGGCAGTATAAGAGTCAATCACCAGGGAGGACAGTCAGGGCAGGAGGCTGCTCCACCTGCGCTTCGCGGTATGAGAACCGCTTCTTGCTTGGGTGCGGGGACCTTTGTTGCGGGTTCCCGCTCTTAAATGTCCCAGAGGGAAGGAGGGAGGGAGGGGGAGAGGAGGGGCAGGACGTACGGCGTGTGGCGCCCGATGGACGTGCGTCACCTCCGCTGGAGCTGGCCGCGGCGGGAGGCGTTGTCAGGGACGCGTCCGCACCTGGCAACACAAGTGTTCGTATAGTGCGCGTCTGTCAATGCGCGAGGGGCCCGCTATGTCGGGTACACCCGCACACGTCAGCACGCGCGGCGCGTCACGTGATACGCGCCCGCCGCCGCCGCCGCCGCCACCCTCCTTCCCTCCGGGACATTTAAGAGCGGGAACCCGCAACAAAGGTCCCCGCAACCAAGCAAGAAGCGGTTCTCATACCGCGAAGCGCAGGTGGAGCAGCCTCCCGCCCTGACTGTCCTCCCTGGTGATTGACTCTTATACTGCCACACAGCTGAGTATCTCCCTCTTTCACATTTGTTACTTGTTTTACTTTGTATTTGTACATGGTTATATCTGCACAGTTATGAATGTTATTCCATTTTGAGGTTCTTTGGTCATGATTCTTTGATGTATGTAACTTTTTAGTCTTTTTAATTGAGCAAAGAGATTGTGGGTAATTATTTGCACAATGCACATGTCACTCTGAAGTTGGGGTTTATTAGGTAAAGGTCTTTAGATATTAAATATTGACACATATTGTTTTTTCATTAGATTACTTTTGTGCCGGCACAAAAACATTTATTTAAATAGTATCATTTGAATAAACTTAGTATGAATTTATATTGGTGGTGCTCCTTTGTGTGACCCTCTGGTCTGACCGACCACTGGGTCAAAATTTTTTCCAGTGCTATTTGATTAGTGAGCACGCCCATACTGGCCAATTATTAGTGGTGCACCATATTGATTAACAATGATTAATATTTATTCATAAAAATAACAAAAACACATATATCCACACTATTCAGAAAATATGTTTCAATAGTAAAGAATTATATATAACTGTATATATAACTAATATATAACTGTCTGTCAATGCACAGTAGTCGTATCATATCACACAGTTTGGTAGCAATGTGTGTCAGGTTGATAGCTCTCACGTAGTTTGTAGCAATGTATAGCAGGTTGGTACCCTGTTTGTAGCAAGTTTTAATTACAGTTTGTAGCAAGTAGTCAGTCTTTTGTTGAGTTCTACAGACGCATTTCGCCAGATTGGCTTCCTCAGGGCATTAACCTAATTATTTAATGTAAGGGGGTATGATTACGCCGCCCGTATCAGCCTATTGTATTTAGATAATTGGTGGCTATAAGGCAGAGTACTTACATATTTCAATGCTGTATATTGGCTGTCATGCTGGCAAGATGCCTGACGCTGGACGTCCCACCATTTACATAGTTAGTATTCGGTAACAGTGCATTATTGCCTTTATAGAGCTTACCTAGAGGTATATACAGGCTTGATTTTAATTCATAAAGTGCTTGTAATTTGATAATATTAAAGTATAGGGGGTCTTACTTATTGTTTGGCATTCAAAAGAGAAGAGCGCTTGCCTTCTGACCAGCACCCCTGGGGGCAGCCGGGTGTTCTAGCGGTGATTCGTCATCCCTGTCCCCTATACTAACTATTTTCATGCTGACCCAAGGACCCTAGTTACAATGCCTGACAGGAATTTAAAGATATTGTCCAGGCAGAAACAAGCAAAATGATCTGAAAACGTGCAAAATGCAATTTCAAGTTGAATTACCTTCTCTCTAAGTAGCCCGACTGATTATATAATGGTGAGAAAAAAGGCAGATGATATTATTTTACTATAGTACATTTGTTATTACTAAGTACTGGCCATTTATGATGGAGAAGGAGTTGGAGCCTGATGAAACAGAGGAGTCTGAGTGGGGACTTTCTGACACCACAGCCCTGGTTTATACTATTAATGAATGTAGCTGTGCCCTAGCTGGCCATGAGGAAAGTATGCATTCAGTGTAAAGAGCTGGAGCTATGCATCAAAAATCTTCACTATACAAGATGTGGAGATCAGAATATGCAGATCACACTGCTGCTTCCCTCTGCTGGCTGAGCACAGCTACTGCACAACCCTCCGTAATAATATTCTGCTAACCGAGCTGGCCACACACCTTTACATTGTTTAGCAGTCATGATAGACATGGTCTGGTCAGAAAATACATCTATCTATCTTATATGTTTTCCACACCCTGTACATACAGATTGCCCACATTAAAAATCATCCTACCTGCATCTACTGCATGTTATAAGCCTTTAAACATCCAAGATGGCGGCTCATGGAACATCAGGCAGCCTGCAAACAGGAAGTGTCTTCTGACTGTGCTGCTCTGCATTCCGGGATTGCTGACCTTTTCCTGACCCCCAGCTCTGCTCTGTCTGAGCCAAGCACAGCTATAACCCACCCCCCTCTACTTTATCCCACTCTCCTCTCCTCAGTAAGTGTGATGCTTCTGAGTCAAGATGGCGGCGCCCGTATCCTGAACAGAGTTACAGCCCAGTGGAGGAAAGAATAATAAGTAAGTGACTAAAAACTTAAAATATATTAACTTTAGATGCTGGAGAATCATTTTTAAGGGTTTGGGCTTTTCAATAAATCATGGTGAAGGTCCGGTTTAATAGGGGTGATTCCAGATTCATATGGGCTCTTGGACAGCAGAGAGAGAGAGGAAAAACTGCATATATGGTTGCTATTAACAATACCTTTTTTTGTTTTAAAGTAAAAATTCATTCCACCCCTGGCTGCCCCAGTCCTATATGATTTGTTATAAATAGGATGGAAGAAAGGGGAAACAAAACATGGAATAATGGATAGAAAAATAGAACAATACAAATAAAAATAATAAAAGGAATAGAAATAAGAACTAAAAAAAAAAGAAAAATAAGGAGGAATACATAGAAATTAGAGGAGAATAAATAACAGTTAAAATAGAAAAAAGAAAAGAAATATAGAAAGAATATAAAGACTGACAGAAAAATACAAAGAAACCCTAAATTAATAGAAAGAAAAGAAGAAAGTAAGATTAGACAAAAAAGAAGGAAAATGATCACATCAAGGTGCCTTAACATATGAGAAAGACCAGTAAGAAAGTAGTCTCAGGCCCTTATTTATGAAGGAATAGCGTCAGGTAGCGACTGGTGAGCGGCCGGTAATGACGGGCCCCGCCACGAGAACGCCGGCTCCCCACCACAATCACACATTTATCAAGGCAATCCTGCTTAGCGACTGAGATAGCGCCATATAGCGACTCATTCATCATTATTCCAGCCTCAGCCCACAGCACCAGCGAGCGACCTTGAACAGCGACAGGTATGACCTCTCGCTACCTGGCGCTCTCCAATGCATTCCAATGGAGCAATCTTTAAATATTCATAATTCATTGTTTTTTTTTTTTTTTTTTTTAATGTGAAAAATTCTGTGACCACTTCTGCCATTTTAGATAATTATTTTAAGGTAAAAAAAAAAAAAAAAAATTGTGCAGAATTGATATTACAGGTCTGATATTAATATATTCATATTACTAAATTATTTAAAAAACTTGTTTTTTTTGGTTTCCAAAAATATGGTTGTTTGGGGGTTAAAAAACTACTTTTAACCCATCGCCGCCAGCGCTCTGGGGTTTAAACAAGCATTTCACAGCGCGAGAATTTTATGAGCGTGATTTTTTAATAAATATGGTGGGAGCCGGTCGCTATGGCCATTCGCTATCATGCGCTCCCATACAGCGCGGAACCTGTCAAATAGCGACTCCTCACCCAATATTCAACATTACGGCAAACCGACTGAGTCGCTATCAACTACCGAACAACGGCCAAGCACAGCGACTACTAGCGGGCGCTCTGAAAATGCCGCTACAGTCGCTCAACTGTCGCTACCTGCCGCTGTTAATGAATCGGCCTCTCAGTCTCCAAGCTGCATTGAACCTTCTGCATGGAACCCTATGGCTCTAGGGATGGCATCTCATGACTACCATGTGAGGTGGACCCTCCCAAGATGCATCCCTGGCACCTGACCAGTTAGGCCCAGTGCTTGTTTGGCCCAGTTACTGAGTGTGAGACATTCCTGCATTTTGAAGTTAGAAAATTTGTAGACAATCCAACCATGGAGACAGTACTCAAAAATATATGCAAATTCTGCAATTATTTGTGGAAGAGTTTTTGCGAGGACACTAAACTGGAAAGCTTTGCTTCTGGTAGTTTTTTGAGGACATCTACCTAAACATTAGTAACACCCCAAATTGCAGAGTACCTCAGAAATCACTCACAAGTAATACATTTGTTATCACTATCTAGAGCCTGGAAGTGTACAGACAGGTACATGCAATACAACTTCTAAGTTCTCAGATCTGTTCTTACTATAAGGTAAGGTGAGAATCTACTACTCATTCAGTAACCAACTCCAGCCAAAACTTTGTGAGCCTCCCTATAGAAGGCTTTTGGTGAATCACAGACAAGATGTACTTTGTTAACACAAGCCACAAATATTGCACTGACCAATGTTGATATATGTTTAGGACACCGTCACCAACCATAAATGCATTTCATGTTGCATAAAAAGTTCATTTTTTTAGATTAAATTGGGTCATGAGACAAGGATCTGTAATGTCCACCTTCTCAAAATGTCGCTAAAGCTGGCTATTTACTGGTTAATCGATTGCTAAACTGTTTAGGGAAAACAAATAGCTGCATACAATTCATATTCACACATGCTAAGATGACATAGTTTTGCATAGATTGGACAACCATTTTGCCTATTGAATGCCATAGATGGTAAATACCACTTTGGAGAACTACCACTATGTAGGAGAACTTTTTGCTTCTTTTGGTGAGATCATCACCTAAAAGGGATTTAAGGTAAATGTGTTTTTAGGGGCTCTCCACTCCAATAACTGATGCAGGAACAAGGCAAGGAAGATAGCAGATGACCCCCACCATCCTGACAACAAACTGAGATCAAGGAAATGCTTCATAAGGGGTAACACTGAGAGAATACAAAAGAGCTTTTTATCTGGAGGCCATCAGGTCCCAATATTAGGACTTTTAAGAGCGGAGCAAAGGAAATCACGTATATATGCATGCTTTCTTACACAGTATATAGTACATATAATAGTATAGCAGAAACATTTTTAAACTTGTATTTATCATAATGACTTTGTATGTGATCCATTTCTTGACCTCTTGTTCTTATAATGTAAGTACATTGGAGAGCCCTAAAGCACATTTCACTGCTTATCATAATTGTATGGTGGCGTAAACCTTGATTGATAGATGAAGACCAGAGGTTTTCCAGTTAGGTAGTTACTTTTCCAACAGTTAGTACCAACCCTATGGTATATTCGATAATGTGCCCATCACACAGGTATAAAGGTGAAAAGAGCTCCCCATATTTATAAAAGTTAATTCGCATTTCTTTCAGACACCTGCAAATGCCACAAACATAACTAATGTTGGCCATCTTACTGCATTTAACAAATTGCTTGGTGAAATCTGGAAGTTAATTATCAGATAATCTAACCACCCATGGCTGGCTTATAAGGTATTTATAGATCTAGGCCTTGCCTTAATTTAGGAGCGAAGGGTTGAAGAAGTCATAATTAGAACACCCATGATGGGTCTGCTACTGATTACTTTTGTTTTGAGTTTTAGATTTCTTTACAAGCCCAGCACAATTCAGCTTGCATGCGGTCACAAGCTGCGAACCAACGAAGCATTTGTACTTAGTTAAGCTCATCTCTTATAAGTATTACCACATGGTTGTGGATTTTGTGTACAACGTACAATTAATTTCAGCCAGACCTAAATGAAATGCTGCAAAATGTCTAGGTCTGAAGGAGCCAAGGCATACAAGTGTTACATTCCAGGACGCCGCAGGACAGATCCCCAAGCTCCGCCATCAGCGCAGTCCCGGCGAGCGAGTGAGCGAGCGCAGAGCTCTTGGCCGGCAGATGGCTGGCGGCTGTATTGATGTCCTGGGTCCCATCCCTGCTCGCACATTATTACACGGCATATGTCACCTCAGGCATATGTGAGCTGTCTATGTATTTTTAATGGCTTGTAGTAGAGACAGCTTTAATCCTGTGTTGCTTCTAGGCAAAGGACAGTGCACCAGTTTGTCGCTGAATTTGTTGTTATACCGTGCTATTGTGTTATTACTTCTAGGCATTTTACTCGCTCTCCGCATTTTTGTGCTGATGCTGACGTCATTCAACAGGAGGAAATGCCGCTAAGCTGTTAGAAAAACTGACACGGTATATTTCAGTGTACATTGTGTGTTTCACGTTGGTGATATCCTGAAAATATGACGCATTCTCTACTTTACATATGAGTTAATACCAGCTTGCTTTGCTTATTCTATAGTTTTTGCAATAATATATTAATTATAGGTCAGTTTTCTAAATTATTTGTATTATTCTTCTATTACCTATGTCCTATTACATTCAAACATGGCAAGTCACCCGGTTTTCTGGTGAGTCGCCCTATTTTGACTCCCCTCGCCCAGTTACTCTGTCAGCAGATCAAATCACCCTGATTGATTGTTACTGTCCAGCAATGTATAATCTTGCTGGCAGTGACATTCCTCCATAGCCCAGACTTTCAGTTTAGATGCTAGGTGCATTTTGAGCACAATTTTGGAGGCTTTGTAAAAAACATTTGTTCCACAAAAGCCAGCGAGTAAGCCATACCCCGAACACCCAACTGCCACACCCATCACCCTGTAAGCTAGTCTTAAAGTACTTTACCTTGAAAATGTACTAAAAGTTGAACCAGTAATAAAGTTAGCAAAGCTTTTTCGCCCCCATGAGGTTGTTACTTTCCCCTTTTGAGCTTACAATCTAAAGGCTTTAGACATGAAATGCTTCGCCAGTTTAGGCGAACAGTGAGGGAGTTTAGCTACCCTTTAGAGGAGAAACTTAGTGAGTAATAAGGTGTCCCCTGTTAATTTCCAAACTCAATGTGTCCTATGCACTGACCCCTATTCTCTGTTACAAGGTTCAATGTTGGGCTCCATCCTGTTAATTGTTATCATCAATGTGGTAGATGGAATAAAAAAACAGCAATGCACACTATATAAGGCAATCTCTTAGTTTGTAATTAATACCAGTAGAATTGAAACAAAGTGGCAACTTGTGCAGATGAACCAAAGTAATGACATTGGACGTTCATTTATAATTTAAATGAGGTGAGGTACAACAGAACTGGAGAAGTACCTATATCAACAATAATCTGAGCAGCTGTAACCACGGCCAAACAGCGACAATGACATTATGAAATTAGAACTTGTAATGCAGGAAAACAATCACCAGCAAGACCTAACTTGAATATGGGGGTACAGTTTTGGAACCTACACTTGAATTATGACACAAGCAGTTTGGAGGGGTCAAAAAGAAACCCAATTTAATGAAATTGTATAAAACCTCTGTAATACAGTGGGAGATTTTATTTGTTTGTGTTTGTGTTATGTTTTTATGTTATGTTATGTTTTTATTTTTCATTTTCCAAAGGGCTATGGAACAATACTCAGGATTAGGTTCAATTGTAAGGGTAGAAACAGGTTACTAACTGTAGTAAAAGTTTTCAATGCCCTTCAATGTCTCCAATTTCTCTAATGACCCCAAATGACCAAGTTAAGTTAAACCATGGACCAGATTGAACATAGCTCAAGGTGGGCTCATGGAAACCACAGACCGGTTGGCCTTTATCCTTACAGAAGTATTTAACACAGCCCTGAGCCAAATATCTGTCCCCAGATGCTTCAAGGCCACCACCGTCGTTCCATTCCAGTACCTTAGGAAATTATCTGTGACATATTTAACACCCATAGAATTCCCACTAATCATTATGAAGTGCTTTGAGACGTAAGTTCTGTAAGAATGCTGCTTACTGATTTCATCCAACGTTTCTGTTTCAAACGTTTTACCTAATTTTCTAGAGAATTGAAATTAAGTTGTGCATACATACATCAATAAACATAAACATTTTAGATTATTTTGGTCTGATAAGGCTTGAGACTTCTATTGAAAAGAATCAGACAAGGACCTGTGACGATTGATTAAACAAACAGTTAGGGATTTGGGTCCAGGTAAATAGGAGAATGCAGAAAGTGCCTAGCAATTTCAATTTTTAACACTGTTATGCCACAGAACTGATTGTAAAATGTTGGGCCCTGTAAGGGGATACCCATATTTCTGACAGAGCACATCTCTAAATAAAAGCAGTAACTGTAAACTTTACATCGGGGGTCCCCAACCTGGCTTACATTAAGAGCTATATTCAGCACTTTCAGAGGCAAAATAATCAGTGACTGTAAAGCCTGTTTACACCTTATTTTCAGACATGGATCCCCCAGCCCCAAAACAAAAAGCAATCCTGAAGACTTAAAAGACTTTAATAGTCACGATTTGGAAGAAAAATACTACTCTTCAGGGTCCAGTGATGAGCAGTAGCATTAACAGTAAAAGTGCATCCTGCTCCTCACTCTTTCTGCATGTGCCCGCTTACACCTGATAGATTTCTGAGGGCCAGCAGTCACAAACAGGGGATACCCTGGCATCCACTCAATACAGTGCTGTGTGGGGCAGGGTAGTTTATAGGTGAAATAGCTCTCAATGCAAAAGGAAAAAAAATCTGCCCCCTCCCCACACATGCTATGGTTCTGCCCCCCCCCCCCCCCCAGCATACTCAATGGCCTTGGTACCCAGGACGATTGCTCTGCTTGCCCTTCTCTAGAAACTGCCTGGTGTCCCTGGGGTATAAGTGCTAGAATAGTTCACCATAAAAACTTGGAAAGCTGAGCAGAAGAGCTGTCTTTTGGAACACAAAGCAAGTCCAGTTGCCTTTGCCATTCATTACAGGCTCAAACCATTGCTTGTGGAATTAGAGAAATTCCATGTAATGCTTAGATTAATCAGAGCCAAGCACGCTCAGTGCATAGCAACAGCACGTAGAGCGGAAGGCCGTATGGCAATAGGAGAATGGGGAGATGATTATAGAAATGAATTGCTAATATACTACATTTTATTCAGAGCATATCATTTAACAGTCAGAGAATGCATAGGTTTTAACTAATGGGTTGATAATATATTAGATTTAATTTCAGAAAAATATCAGACCATAACTTCCCAGAGGACTGCCCCAAACAGCAGGCAGTACAACCGCTCTAAAAGATAATATTACATTTTGAATATCATCATTACTATAACTTAATCAAATGGGCAGAGGAATCAGCATTATTCTGTGGGATGTATTGTATTAAAGCTTAACCCTAGCCAAACCATATCTTTGCTTTTTAATAAAAAGTTTAACCCACTTTGGCTCTCGTTCGGCAGTCTTTGAATTTTAGGTACATTAGGAAGATTTAGTGTCAACATTTATGATCCCAGACAGGATATTATTTGGACAGTAATTTAAAAGACTAATAATGGGCTTCTTCAGGACTGTGGTGGGTTCCCTGTGCCAGTCACTCTAGTCACTGGCCAGGTTGGTCCATTAGGACAGGACTTGAGACTAACCCTTTGCTATCAGGGTGACTTCCAGCAAAATTAAAACAAAAGTGGTTTCGTCGCGGTCTAGTACATAGCTTTTTTTGCTGCTCTTCAACCAGGATGGCGGTAGGTGGCTGCACTGCCTGGCAACCGCCAGCCAGTGGCGGGTTACGTCACATCACTCCAGTCACTGCTGTATTTTTTTTTTTATATTAGGTAACCCTCCTGCGGGGGCACTGTCAACGTTGTTTCTGTAGAAAAAGGCCCATTTATGCCTCTGTAATGCCCCCTAAAAGGAGCTAGGAAGCCGGTAAGATGTAATCTGCTCACCTGCTACTCTGCATTTAACCCCTTGCAACCTCTAACCCCTCACGTTTTTTTTCAGCTTTCACGTCAACCTTATTCAACAAAAGCTTGCGCAAGCACTAATAGTACCCGTGGCAGCACGAACACCCAATACGGCACTGGCTATGTTGCCCCCAATTCCTAGCAATGGAAGGAGGTAGCGTGCTGTGACCATTTTGCCAATGTGTGTTTGATATTGTAGATTGTTCTGCATGGTTCCACTGCTTACTCTCTGCTGCCCTGTTACTGACAGCTGATCATGTCCTTTGCCAAGTCCTGTTGATGACCTATTCCATGTCTAACCTAGTCTTGTTGCCAACCTCTGCCTCTGACCAAGTCCAGTCCAAGCCCTGGTGTCAACCTGTAGCATAACTGATTACATCCAGTGTCTATTCCAGTTGCCGACCTGTGCCATGACGGATTTGGCTTGAGCTGATCCCTGACCACATTGTTACTGCTATTGGATGCTTTTCCAGGTTGAACTCCCCGTTATGTCTCCTATTGCTATCACCAAGGTTCCTGTTCACCAGTTACATCATTGCCTAGGCGGTGCCCATAAGATTCGGCCTCATTCCACTGAAGCCGCTCCACAGGTGAGCTGCTCTGTGGAGTTTCAGCCTGTGTGAGAGCAGCTTGACATAAATGCAGCGGGACAGAAGTGTGTAGTTTTAAAAACTGCAGTGTTTGGAAAACAGCAGGGCATGAAAAGAGGACATCATTGTGGTGAGTACAGCATTTACTTATTAGCCATATCTATACTGATTATCTAGAATGTCTTGTTTTGTTCACCGTAACTTACGTCTGGCTGCTGTTTTTCATAGTACTTGGTGGAACTTGCGATGCTGTCCAATTTGTATGCGGATGTGGGAGTTGTATGACAAGATTTCAAGATTACAGTCTTTAGTTTGTACTCTTCAGTCTGAAGTTGTGAAGCTATCCCAACCAGTAATGCAGCTTTACTCCCACAAAGACTTCACAATAGAGGGGCAGAGTGGAAAACTGTTAGCTCTGGAAGATTGCGCAATGTAGAAGAGAAACGTGCAAAGTTTGGACTATGCCAGTATAACCCCTATGCTGTTCTTTCTGAGCTAGATGTGGATGTCTCTGCTGATGTAAGCAATGATCAGTTTGTGCAGGATTTGGTAAGTTCAAAGGAAGTGCACTTAAATATAACACTTAATAGGGATAAAAGACAAATAATTAAATATTGTCAAGGCTGCAAGCAAACAGAGTGGACATTATGCTACATATTGACACAAATGATTTATCCCAAAAAGATTTGTTTACTGTACAAAGGGACATCCAAAATGTTAGTCAGGCACTTTGCCAAGTAACAAGTTCTATCACATTTTCTGTAATCAGAAGTTCAATGTGTAGTTATGTCAGTGGTGTGAAGACAAAGGCTTTAGATGTATTAGTCATGATGTTAGAAGGTGGTCAAACAAGGACTTGTACAAGAGGGAGGGTTTTCATCCTTCTCAGAAAGGTACAGAAGAACTCTGCCCCCAACCACTTAGGATGACACAGGGCATTGGCACTTCAGGAAACCTGGTCAGTGGTAGGACAGAGGTGGAAAAGATCAAGAACAACCTAGAATGGAATAGCAACAACCTCGCTATAATGTGTACCAATGCTCACAGATTGGGCAACAAGCTCTGTGAGTTAAAGGTGCACTATCGCAAAATTGTGTGATATTAAAAATCCATATAAACACTTTAGCTAATGAGGGGAGGGGTCACTTATACACCTGAACTGAATAAAACTCCCACCAAGCTTGTGGTTTTCTTCCCCTGGTAGGAATAAAATCCTGGGGTTAAATGTGTAGTCTATGAGGGGTGAATGAGTCTGCCACCCGAGATGTCCTCTTCCTTTCATTAAAATAAAAAAATCATGCCTGGCTGCATATTTCTAGATGCCGGGTGTATAAGTGACCCCTCCTCCCTCCATCCAGCATATTTATATGGATTTTTATTCTTGGGCCATTTTTTTCGCGATAGTGCTCCTTTAATGGCTATCATATCCAGAGATAAATTAGACCTTGTTGCAATAACAGAGACTTGGTTCAAGGATCACAATGACTAGGAGATAGCCATACCCGGTTACACATTGTACAGAAAAGACAGATTAGATAGAAAGGGTGGTGGAGTAGCCATTTATGTCAAGACTACACTTCAATCAACAATAATTCAGCATACACATAATGAACTAGAAACTCTCTGGGTTACCATGCAGACTAAGGAGGGAGCTGTGATCAGAATTGGTGTGATATATAGGCCCCCTGGACAATCTGAGGATCTAGATAACCTGTTCATAGATGAAATCAGTGGAATAGCAGAGAAGAGGGACATTGTAATGAGTGACTTCAACATGCCTGATGTGTACTGGAATATCCCAAGTGCATCGACATGCAAGAGCAGGAATATATTAATGGACCTTAAAGGAGCATCTCTAAAACAACTTGTGATGTCACCGACTAGAGGAGATAATATTCTGGACTTAGTTCAGACCAATGGGGATCTGGTGTCTAAGGTCAGGGTAGAAGAAAATCTGGGTTCCAGTGACTATCAATGCTTATGGACCTGGTTCAGCATGAAAACAGACATTGTGCAATCCCACACTAGAACCAAAGTGCTACACTTTATGAAAACAAGCTTTAAAGTGGACCGCATGGAGGCGGCCATCTTGCCACATACAGTCCAGCTTATAAAAACCCAGTTCCACAGTCCCACTGTGAGGTTCCAGATGGAGAATGGCCAGTGTTGGCCAGTGTTGTACCAATCCATAAGAAGGGGAGTAGAGAAGAAGCCAGTAATTACAGGCCAGTTATTTTGACATCTATAGAGGTAAAATTAATGGAAACTCTCTTGAAAACAATAATAATAATTTTCCTTCTCAAAATGAACAGCCTGTTGGACCCGAAACAGCACGGCTTTACTGAGGGCAGATCATGTCAGACCAATCTTATTGATTTCTTTGACAATGTCACAAAAATTCTGGATGAAGGTGGTGCTGTGATATCGCCTATCTGGATTTTAGCAAAGCATTTGACACTGTACCACATAAAGAGCTCAGAGAGAAGATAGGACTCAATCCCTGGATAGTTCAGTGGATTTACAGCTGTCTTAAAGTGGACAAACACCCAGGATTTTCACTATCCTGGGTTTTGGTCCACTTCCGCAGGGCACCCCTCTAACAGGGAGCGCGCCCGCACCTGCCATTCACAAATGGCCATCGCGGGCACGCGCCCTGCTAGAGAGAAGCGCGAGATGCGGCCCGTGCATGCACCTTTGGATCGGGATCCAGGTAAGGTTTCTGGGCGTCTGGGGTGTTTTCACACCGATTTTGGATCTTATAGATTCCGGGGCCGATCCGCTTGGGTGTTGGTCCACTTTAAGTATCGTATCGGAGTAGTGTTGTTAATGGTGTACAATCTGAACAAAGGCGATTTACAAGTGGTGTACCCCAAGGCTCTGTCCTGGGCCCCATTTTAAAATTATGGACTTTGGAGGAGAGAGATTTAGGGATACTGATTACTGAAAGCTGCAAGATGAGTGGACAGTGTAGCCAGGCAGTAGGAAAAGCAAGCAGGATGCTCAGCTGCATAGCTCGAGGAGGTTGTGATGCCTATGTATAGAGCCCTGGTGAGGCCACAGCTAAAAAAGACATTATTCAAATAGACCAGATCCAAAGGCGGGCAACAAAGATAGCAGAAGGACTTAAAAAACGTAATTTGTACAATCTAGAGCAGTGGTGCGCAAAAGTTTTTCGTCTAGGCCAGACATTAGGGTTGATTCAGAGAGACAAAAAAAAGACTCTTGTTTATGTGTCGATCTGTATTTTTTAAAATTTTTCCCGCTCTCGTATGAGTGTACGAGCGATTCTATGCATGCATTGCAATCCTTCTGTAAAGTCTTCGTCCGTTTGTATGCCAACAAGAAGCTTTCAGTTTCCGTTTTTTTTCTCATGTTACATCGTCGGCTTTCGTTTTTGCCCTTTTTCCATCGTCTCCTCCCACTAATCCTTTACGTTTCCTGTTAGATTCTGTTTTCCTTTCCTTACAATAAATAATCATCCAGACGAAAATCCTTACGACCTTACGCCTGCGCACTACAAACTTAACTCATTAATGTGCTCGGCTACATATTTGCTTCACTCACTTCTGCTACAGTGCTTAGCTAAATCACTTCGCGCTCTCATTCTTCTTCCATTTCTCACCCCTAAAACTTACCCAAATCACTTCGTGGTCATGTTCTTCTTCCATTTCTCACCCCTAAAACTTACTCAAATCACTTCGTGGTCATGTTCTTCTTGCATTTCTCACCCCTAAAACTTGCCCAAATCACTTCGCGGTAAGTATATTCTTGCATTTCTCACCCCTAAAACCTACCCAAATCACTTTGCGGTCATGTTCTTCTTCCATTTATCACCCCTAAAACTTACCCAAATCACTTCAGGGTCATGTTCTTCCATTTCTCACCCCTAAAACTTACCCAAATCACTTCGCGGTCAGTATATTCTTGCATTTCTCACCCCTAAATCATTGCATTTCTCACCCCAAATCACTCCGCGGTCATGTTCTTCTTCCATTTCTCACCCCTAAAACTTACCCAAATCACTTTGCGGTCATGTTCTTCTTCCATTTCTCACCCCTAAAACGTACCCAAATCACTTCGCGATCATGTTCTTCTTCCATTTCTCACCCCTAAAACGTACCCAAATCACTTCGCGGTCATGTTCTTCTTCCATTTCTCAACCCTAAAACGTACCCAAATTACTTGATGGTCATGTTCTTCTTCCATTTCTCACCCCTAAAACTTACCCAAATCACTTCGCGGTCAGTATATTCTTGCATTTCTCACCCCTAAAACTTACCCAAATCACTTCGCGGTCAGTATATTCTTGCATTTCTCACCCCTAAAACTTACCCAAATCACTTCGCGGTCAGTATATTCTTGCATTTCTCACCCCTAAAACTTACCCAAATCACTTCGCGGTCAGTATATTCTTGCATTTCTCACCCCTAAAACTTACCCAAATAACTTTGCGGTCAGTATATTATTGCATTTCTCACCCCTAAAACTTACCCAAATCACTTCGCGGTCAGTATATTCTTGCATTTCTCACCCCTAAAACTTACCCAAATCACTTTGCAGTCTTGTTCTTCTTCCATTTCTCACCCCTAAAACTTACCCAAATCACTTCGCGGTCAGTATATTCTTGCCTTTCTCACCCCTAAAACTTACCCAAATCACTTCGCGGTCATGTTCTTCCATTTCTCACCCCTAAAACTTATCCAAATCACTTCGCGGTCAGTATATTCTTGCATTTCTCACCCCTAAAACGTACCCAAATCCCTTCGCGGTCATGTTCTTCTTCCATTTCTCACCCCTAAAACTTACCCAAATCACTTCGCGGCCATGTTCTTCTTCCATTTCTCACCCCTAAAACGTACCCAAATCACTTTGCAGTCATGTTCTTCTTCCATTTCTCAACCCTAAAACGTACCCAAATCACTTGATGGTCATGTTCTTCTTCCATTTCTCACCACTAAAACTTACCCAAATCACTTCGCGGTCTTGTTCTTCTTCCATTTCTCACCCCTCAAACTTACCCAAATCACTTCGCGGTCAGTATATTCTTGCATTTCTCACCCCTAAAACTTACCCAAATCACTTTGCGGTCATGTTCTTCCATTTCTCACTCCTAAAACTTACCCAAATCACTTCGCGGTCAGTTAATTCTTGCATTTCTCACCCCTAAAACTTACCCAAATCACTTCGCGGTCATGTTCTTCTTCCATTTCTCACCCCTAAAACTTACCCAAATCACTTCGCGGTCAGTATATTCTTGCATTTCTTACCCATAAAACTTACCCAAATCACTTCGCGTTTATGTTCTTCTTGCATTTCTCACCCCTAAAACTTACCCAAATCATTTCGCGGTCAGTATATTCTTGCATTTCTCACCCCTAAAACTTAACCAAATCACTTCGCAGTCATGTTCTTCTTGCATTTCTCACCCCTAAAATTACCCAAAGCACTTCGCGGTCATGTTCTTCTTTCATTTTTCACCCCTAAAACTTACCCAAATCACTTCGTGGTCAGTATATTCTTGCATTTCTCACCCCTAAAACTTACCCAAATCACTTCGCGGTCATGTTCTTCTTCCATTTCTTACCCCTAAAACTTACCCAAATCACTTCGCGGTCCTGCGAATCTTCATCTCTAAATATTTCTTGGCCCATTTGTTTTGTGGTAATGTATTTAGAAAAGGAAATGACAGAGAAACATTTTTTTTAATAACAAATGCCATTTATTGTTTAACTTATTAAAAAAAAAATTTTAGTAAAATTTACGTTAAAAATTTGTTTCTATAAAAAATAACATTTAGAAATGTATAATTTTTTGTTAAAAATGTTAAAAATACCTAACTATATACATAACAATGGCAGGACCCAGAACATTAGTCTTCATCTGTGGTCCCCAACGAGTCACGCAGGTCCTGCATGTCGGCCACCAACGCAAGGACCCTTGCACTCATTGCTGCCACTCTGGCACGTGTGGTCCCTGTATAAAAAAGAAACAAACATTATTTGTTGGCAAATACATGTTTCTCAGCTGTGGATGGAATGTTTTTAAGGTGGCAAGCTAACTCATGACTCCATATGTCATTATGCTAAGTAATTAATCTAAGGAAGAGGGCATATGTCATTATGCTAAGTAATTAATCTAAGGAAGAGGGCATATGTCATTATGCTAAGTAATTTATCTAAGGAAGAGGGCATATGTCATTATGCTAATGCCATTGACTATGGCTTTAGGTAGCTTGGTGATCATGTCAATTAGTCAAAAGAATGACATTACAACTTTCCGTTGGTGGCCGACGTCTGCTTCGGGGACCACCCTGGGTTCTGGGACCTGCCACTGCTGGGAAGTTGAGGCTGTAGAGACATGTCAAATAGGGTCACTTCTAATGTCTGAGTCAACAGTAAGCAAATTACAATTTGAATGTGTGTGTGACATCACCCACCTTCTCCATGTGCCTCCTGGGCATGATCTGCTGCAGACTCTTCCACAGATCCTTCACCCGCTACATATTCATCTAGAAAAAGAGATTAAGGGAATCAGCTTTTGTTTAAATAGCATGTATGTGTGTGCGGTTACATTAAGAGTCACATACCAGAGGTTAACAGCTCTGTCGCTGGGTACGACTCCCTGCCCACGCCATGACGCCCCTCCTCTGTAGAAAGCTCCAGGGGCTGGTCGGAGGCCGCTACAGAGGAGGTGTAGGAACGTCGCCCTGGAGATCCACCACATTCACTTTGTGCTGCAGATTCATGCAGCACTGGTCGGCCTGTGCGCCTCTGGGTGCGTCGTATTCGGTACTAGAAAAGAAAAGCATTTACAAATAAAGGCCTACCTTCTGTATTAGTTACATCTAGCATGCAATCGCTATGTACTTACTTGGGAAATGGAGCCTGAAAAAATGGCCCCACCCGGGTCATGTGGAGCCGTTTCAGGTCCGACCAATGCTGCATGATCTCCGTATGTGTGAAGGTGGTGTACGTCTCGTGCTGGATCCTGGAAACGATCTCCAGGGCGATGGTCCTCTTCTCAAAAGAGTTGGGCCGGTAGTCGTACCTGCACTGAAGCATAGTCTAAAGACACAAAATAAACATAGTTGTTAGATCAAACGGGCATACAAATATCTGTCACAATTAGATCAGTTGACTAAATGACATTCCCAGACACATTTCTATCCTCAAACTTCACTGCACTTCTGTTTGACATGGATTTAGACAAACTTTTCAAGATAACTGTTTGTTCCTGCGCTTCCTTAAGGCCTAGGAATGCATTTAGATGGCAAATCAAAGTCCTTACAATACACTTACGAGCATAATCAGCTCTTCTTGTTGGCGGGTGAAGATCGTGGACGCCATCTTTGTTCTTGTCTGCAGCAGATAAGTAATGCCCCAGTGGTTTCCGGGTTCCGCACGGCCGGACGAACGGCCGTACGCACGCATACGTGAACGGGTAAGCGCCATACCCAGGCATTAGTATTTAAAGGGTCCTGGACACACAGCTCATTCTCTTTGTGAGTTTCAACATGCCAGCCAAAAAACAAGTCGGTAAGGCCAAACCAGGCAAGGAGGCCAGCAGCAAAATGCCACAGCGGCCTGAGGAGGCTTCTTCGCGGCCGACCACACGGTCCCAAATAACAACGCCGAAGGTGCGGGAAACACACAGCCACAGTGGCCAAGCCAAGGCGACATTACCCACCAAGTCCGCTAAACCCAAACCATCCAGCAAAGCCAAGGAGGGAGCGGCGAAGAAGAAGCCCACAACCAAGCAGGCAGGTACACCCGCAAAAAAGGCCACTAAGAGGGTGAGAAGCCCCAGCCCCCAAATAACACCATCCCTTCCTCCCCGACCTACCCCATCAGTTCTGAAAGAACGCTCCAATGGCAAGGCCAGTAAAAGCCACAGGCCCAGAAGCCCCAGCCCAGCCAACTCAGCATCTCCAGAGCCACGTGGGAAACACACCCATGGCCATGGAAAGAGCAAGAGCCACAGGCCCAGAAGGCCAAGCACAGTCAGCTCAGCATCTCCAGAGCCACGTGCAAGTACCCCCCAGGGGCATGGAACCACAAGTGGCAAGGGCACAAAGAGGCACAGGGCCAAAAGCACCCCACCCTCAAGCACACCCTCTCCTGCTCGGCCACAATTGCCACCGGCACAGGTGGCAAGCAACTATCCATATGCCACATCCACGCCTGCAAGTTCTGTGGCCACCCAGGCAAGGACCCCCAGTCCATTTCCAAGTCCAGTCCATTCTTTATCAAGCCACCTGTCCAACATTTCAACACTACAGAGCCAGCCCAGAATGTCCCCCGAATTGCCTACATCCAGAGATGAGCCCGAACAGCAATCAATAGGGCAGACATTGCGGCGAGGACAATTGCGTGTCAGGTTTGGTGAGGCCCAAACTCTGGCATTGGCAAGTGGGCTGACCCTACATTATGACGAGCTATATGGGCGAAAATCCAAATCTACAAGCAAAATGCGAAAGAATGAAATCTTGGAGGAGCTCACCAGACAGGTCAATGCAGCGGGGGAGGAGCTTAAAGATGTGGAGCAGATCCAGTGCAAAATTTCTGACCTGAAGTATGCAGCACGGAAGAAAGAAAATAAACAGCGCAATTACAGGTACATATTTGAGTTGTGCATTTGTCTGCTTGTTGTATTGTCCACAATGTACTAAATTTGGCAACCTATATTTTTCAGCTTACAAACTGGCGGAGGCTTCCCCACAAAATTGCAATTTACTTGAGCTGAGGAGATTGTGCTGGCGTTGATACATCCTGTGGCATTAGCGGGCCACTCTGGCATCCCTAACATTCCTTCAGGTTAGTAATGTTAATGTGTATGTGAAATGTTGTAAATGTGTAAAATGAGGCTCACAGGCATATATGAACACATGCCCCTAGGGAGTGGCTTGTAGGGGAGGTCACAGTTTTAGCAGGGTGTTCAATGTCTGCGGTCTGTTCATTTTCCAATTTGGCAGGCCATACACGACCTTGGACATGATTTATGGTCACTATTAAAGTCTTTATATTAGCAAAGCACTGCCTGTTATGTGATTCTACTCAATCATATACAACACGTCCTTCTTTGTCTTTAGGCCACTTGGGTTTTAGCTGTGCTTTGGTCTCAAATACTTGATCAGGGGTCAGGGAAAGGTCTACATAGGAAGAATGCCCACCAGCATACTCTTAAGCAAAATGCTATTTGCAAGCTGAGTGTGGGTCCCTAATGGGCCTTTATGGATGTGTGAATGAAGCCTCATAACATGCAGTACATGCATGTTTGTATTATTTAAGGTGACCAATGTGTATGTACAGGGTGAGTCATACATATAACAGATAATGACATTCATAGTGAAGGTCACCTTGGACAGTTGTGGGAGTTGCCATTCCTGCTTGGCCATGTGTTTTTTCAAAGCATATGTAGTAATCCAGATCATCAAGGGATTTATGGGTGTTTACATGACTTTTTATTTAAAATACAGCCCAGCATCAAGCCTCAGCAAGCCTCAGCAAGTGTGGAAGCCTCATCCAGTTTGACCACGCCGTCAACTTCCGTGCTGCATAGGAGCCAGGACCAGATATATAGGGTAAGAGGACTTTGATGAATCTGCTGATGCATGTGAATGAACATGACAAATTTGCTTAACAAATATATTTAGGGCCCAAACTTTTTTGGGCACTTGTCCCAACAGACCCACACACTGATGGAGGAAATCCAGGAGATGGAGGAGGATGCCAGCTTGATGGGACCTTCATAACTGACCCCCCTGGAACCTAATCTGCCACTGTCCCAACATGCTACTGCACCAAATCCTCTGCAGCAGAGTGAAGCTGGATGCATGCTGCCAGCCCATCGTGGGCAGCAGGCTGAGACTGAGCCTACATTCCCCAGTGGTAGCTCTGCTGCAGAGGATTTGCCGAGCACATCTGCTGCTGCGCATCTTGCTCGCCCTAGAGGTCCAGCATCTGCAGGCGCTCAAACCCGGGAAATTGGTAGACGTAGTCAGCAACGTCGACCAGTTTCCCAGGGGAGGCGCGTGCAGATCCTGGAGTCAGCATGGCACCATGAGAGGCGTTTATTTCGCCAGGTGACTCAAAGAACCACAGAGCAGCTTAGTGCACAATTAGATACATTAAATAATACATTCACCACCATGCTGACAGAATTTAGGATGGGCAACAGCCACATGGCCACCTTTACTAATAATTTCACAGCCATGCTCGAGGAAGTTAGAAATAGCAATAGACTCATGTTTCTGCACCAATGTATATTTATGGTGTCCTATGTATGTACATGAATTCTGCGAGTGCCCTTCAACTCCAATTTTTAATATTTAAAGAAAAAATATTGAATGTGACTTTAGCTGTTGTTGACTAAGTTGATGCATTAATGTTTCTTTTTTTTTAGATTACTGAAGTTTTTTCTAAACAAACATGTCCCAAAAAATATGCATGAGGCTCAGATCATGTGTAAATATTTTAGTAATTAAATCATTACTATTTGATACAAAAAACAATACTAAAGCATTCACAAAGCCAAATTATATTAAAAAAAATAATTACATGCAACAAACAAACACAGGAAAAACAAATTAGGCAAAATGTGTGTTAATTAAATTGGCCCGAACAGCTTGGCCAGAGACACTAGTGTGCCACGGTAGTTCTCTTCTGGGTCCTGGCTGGGTAGAGAGGGGGGCAGATCCTAATACCGGGGGGACACAGTGCATGATGGCATAGTTATGTAAGACACAGCAGGCCAGTATGATATCGATGACCTTGTTGGGGTCATACTGAAGTGCCCCCCCGGTATGGTCCAAACACCGGAAGCGTGTTTTTAACAGGCCAAAGGCCCTCTCCACAACGGCCCAGGTCTTCCGGTGAGCCCGATTGTAGGCGTCCTGGGGCGCATTCTGTGGCCGAAGGACGGGCGTCATCAGCCAGGGAAGAAGGGGATAGCCGGAATCACCTGAAATAATAAGAAAATACTTATATAAATTACACATTAAAAAAATTAATTTTGTGACAAGCGGTAGTTCCCTCTGACTAGGAGCCTATCTTAAATTGTAGCCACCCCCTGTACATACAGATTGCTCAGCTAAAAAAAAAACCCTAACACCATCTAATGCATGTTCTGAGCCTTTAAACATGCAAGATGGCGGATGAGGGCAAATCAGGCAGCCTGCAAACAGGACTTGGCTTAGGACTGTGCTGCTCAGCGTTCTGGGATGTCTTACCTTTTCAGGACCCCAGATCTGCTTTGTCTGAGCCAAGCACAGCTCGAACCCGCCCCCTGCACTTTATCCCGCTCTCCTCTACTCAGTAAGTGTCATGCATCTGAGCAAAGATGGTGCAGACCCTATCATAAAGTCAAGAACAGAATTACAGCCGAGTGTGGGGAAGAATAATAAGTAATTTACTAGAAAGTAGAAATATATTATTTGGAAATGCTGGGAAATCAGTTTTTAAGGGTTTGTGCTTTGCTAAAGATCATGGTTAAGGTCCGGTTGAACATGTCATCAAGGGGTAAAAACAGCCATAGGTTCAGACATGGGTCATAAACTATATTCATAGGCATACATTGAAAAGTGAATGACGTTATTTGCGTCAACTTACCAAGGAGCCATCCACCGGAGAATTCTCCAGACTCAAACCGACGGTACAATCCAGATCATCGCAATATGTACGCGTCATGGGATGAGCCTGGAAACCCGGCGAGGACCCTAAGGAACCGCATGTCCGGGGCCACCACTGCTTGGACATTCAGTGAGTGGCCCATTTTGCGGTTCCTGGGAAAAAAGAAAAAAAAAAACATGTTGGCCAATACAAATAACACTAACTAAGTACCTAAGTATGTTTTGGTCCAAAAAAGTATATGTATGTTTGATCAACTAAAGACTAACTTAAAATGAATAATTAAGGTCCACATGAAAATGTTTGGCTTTGGCCGACATGAAAAACATTGATGAAGGTAAAGACGGTCAAATGTATCACAGGGACAATTTACAAGGAGGGATTAATAGATATACAGTGTAAGCTGTTTCACAGGGACATTTTCCAAGCAGGGATTAATAGATATACATTGTAAGCTGTTTCACAGGGACAATTTACAAGGAGGGATTAATAGATATACAGTGTAAGCTGTTTCACAGGGACATTTTCCAAGGAGGGATTAATAGATATACAGTGTAAGCTGTTTCACAGGGACAATTTACAAGGAGGGATTAATAGATATACATTGTAAGCTGTTTCACAGGGACAATTTACAAGGAGGGATTAGTAGATAGTTAAAATACACATTTTCAAAACTAGATAACAAAATGACCAATTGAACTTACCTATAGATGTACTCGTCGGCTGCAGGAGGGACCAATGAAGCGTGGGTGCAATCAATCGCACCCATGACGTTGGGCATGTCGGCGATATTATAAAATGCCAGCTTAAGCGTGTTCCAGGCTACCATGTCGTCAGGAAAAAATATATATTTCTGACTAATGGTAGCCATGCCTTCCAAAAACTTGGATATCGCGCGGCTCAGCATAGGCTGGGAGATCCCCACGGAGAGGGCACCCAGACTCTGGAACGAGCCGTTCGCCAAAAATAGCAGGCAGCCAAGCATCTTGGTCATACCTGAAATAGCTTGCCCCTTCCTTGTGGTGCGGGTACAACTTATGAAGAGAAGCGTGATTAAGTCTGGTCAGCTCGAACAGCTCAACGTTATGCATGCGATCGATATGCAAGCATCACCGGTGCAATCTGGCCTCGGCCCTGCTGATACATTCAATGCCCATTAGCTGGAGTTGGTGATGTTCCTCCACAAAGGCACAAAACATGTTGAAAGCAAGGTATCCAAGGTCAAAATGGTCCCGTAAGGGGATCGCAAATGAAACGGTTTTATAGGGTGGTGGTCCCTCTGCAATCAGTTCCCTGAATGAGACGCAAGCCCATAACAATAACGTAAGTTATCTGAACGAACGCAAAATATCAGATTTAGCTGGGAAAATGATCTGAACTAATGCAAAGGATCCGATTTACTTTCGTTCATCGAAAGCGCATATACGCATGAGCTCGAACGAACATTCAAATGAAAAATGCAACGAAAAAAACCTAAAAAAATGACAAACACCCACAAAAACATACACAGACAGCTACGGAAGTCCAGACGAATGTGTCTATGAATCGAGGCTATTGTCCTAATGTTCGACTTCAAGGGGCCACAAAAATGTAAGTTGGGAATGCCTTTATGTATATTCAAAGGTGAACAGTGGTGACAGGAAGAGGTGGGGGGAAATGTAGTGGAAGAGGTAAAGTTACCAGAGGTGGATAGAGGTGAGATGAGAGGAACTGGACAAAGGTAAGGCAGGGAAAGATCATTGCAGCAGAGGTTAAGTGGAAACAGGTGAGGTGGGCAGAGGTGAGCAGAGGTGGGTAGAGGTAGGCAGAGGTGAGTCCAGGTGAGATGTTGAGAGAAGCAATGGACAGAGGTGAGGTGGGTAGAGGGCAGATAGGAAAAGGTGGGTGGGAAGGTGTGGGCGGAGGTAAGGCAGGGAGAAGAGAATTGAGCAGAGGTGAGGCAGGAAGAGGTGAGGTGGGCAGAGCTGGGTCAAGAAGAGTTGAGCAGAGGTGGGAAGACCAGGGGATGACCAGAGATTAAATAGTAAGAGAAGTGATCGGTAGAGGTGAGGTGGTAAGAGATGGATAGAGATAAGTAGAGGTGAGGGGAGTGGAGGTAAGATGGGACAAGGTGGAAAGAGGTGAGTAGAGGTAGGCAGAGATAAAATGAACACAGGTAAGGAGGAAAGAGGTGTGCAAAGGTGAGGTGGGTAGAGGTGAGCTGTGACGAATCTACTTGGGCATAGACACAGAGACAGGCAGCACAAACAACACTCCAGGAGGACATGTGTCACCCACCGCTACAGAGAAGTTTATCTGTGGCCCACTTTCTGCTCGGGAAATTAGAGACACACTGCTCTCTAGTGGTCAGCTGCTTGCACTGCATGGAAAGCTTTGCTCGCTAACTCCTTAGGGGTGCTGAGGACTGCAAGTGAGGGCAGTGTGGGTCGCAGGTTGTGCATCCATGGTCTAGAACATGGCTTCCCAAACACTTTCCATTTTCTGATTAAATCAAGTACCACCTGGGTGATGCCTGAGCATTGTCAGTTGCCGGAACCCGTATTCAAAAACGTACAAAACAGCTACTTAAAGTGAATGAAAAACAGATTTTTTAGCATCTATAAGATTTTGGGTCCGGTCTGATAACCACCTTCTGTGAATGTGAAACTTTGCCGATCACCTGCTTTTCTTGCCTTTCCAATGTGCCCATGGTGCTTGTGTAACCGGCGGCATCCTTCGCATCTTGGCATGGCCAAGCACAGTGCACCAATCGCTAGTGCAGCTATACTTTCTTTTAGTTTCTCCAGCCGCAAATTAATATGCATGGCAGCATAATCTGATTGGAGGAGAGCCATGCCTGCTCCTTGGGAATGCCGGCGAGATATGTATAGCGGCCAATCTGGGGAGTGTAACACAGTCTGGCATCCCAAACTAGGATGCTCAAGGGGCGGACCAAAACTCAGAAATGCGGGTTTTGGTCCACTTTAAGTATAGATGGCAGCAGATCAGGTTGGGATACAGGTGAAAGTCTACAGCCTTGTTGAGTACCACCTGAGAGCATCTCAAGTACCAGCAGTGGTACTAGTACCACCTGTTGTGAGCCCATGATCTAGAGGAATGAAGGGAGAGAGGAGACATGATTGAGACCTTTAAATATGTGAAAAGATTGAATAAGGTTCATGGGGGTAGTGTTTTTAAGAAGAAACTTAGTGATAGAACAAGGGGGCACAGCTGAAGCTAGTCAGAGGGAAGTGAATTTAAACATGCCTGGGATAACCATACATTTATCCTAAAATAAAGAGAACACCCACTCAAAAGGGCACACAAGATGGATCATATGGTCTCCTGCCATCAACTGGCTATGTTTCTATGTTTCAGTGCCAGTCGCTTATACATCTCAGCCTGCTATGACAATGTTATTGGCAGGCAGCTCTAATTATTTAAATTCGAATAGACTGGGGCAAGAGCTTGAGCACGACGCCGGGGATGTGGCAGCTCCCCATTGATGAAAATGAGAACCATCTGCATTGGATGAGAGCCCAAGCATGAGTCGTTGTAGAGGGGCAAGGTGAGTTTTTGGGGGCTTCCAGGGGTGTTTCACACAGTGGGGCATCCCTCTTCGGGATGCTCCAGAGGCATGGAACAAAACCCAGGAAAGGCAAATTCATGGGTTTTGTTCTGCTTTAAGGTACATGGTTTATAGATAGAATTAGCAGTAGCCCTTAGAGACCTCTGCCTCGCCGAAGCGAAAAAATGCGCGGCTAGAAGTCAGAGATTTTTTTACGAATACGCCAATAAGTCGGGTAAAGCCCTTGCGAGGGCGCTGAGAGCTCAGCGTGGGAAGAACTATATCCCAACTATTCAAGACTCCAAGGGGCATAGGAAACACCTGACCGCAGACATAGCGCAGGCCTTTGGGGAGTTCTACGAGAGCCTATATAACCTGCCCCAGGAGCGTTCGGCCACTCACTTGAGCCGAATCGCTTCTTACATCCGGGAGTCTGGTCTCCCTAGGCTCAAAAATGAGGTTGTTAGCACCCTTGAGGGAGAGATAGAGTTGGATGAATTTCTCAGGGCCATTAAAGGCACTAAGCCGGGCAGGGCGCCGGGCCCAGACGGTTTTAACTTGGCTTACTACAAGGAGTTTGCCGCGACGCTTGGCCCTCAATTCATCGCTTCCTTCGGCTCCCTGAAGGACGGCTGCCCCCCGCCTAAAGATACTCTTCGTGCGCATATCACGATTATCCCAAAAGAGGGCAAGGACCCAATGCAGTGTGGCAGCTATAGGCCCATTTCTTTACTGAATTGCGACCTAAAACTATTTAATAAGATTATAGCAGACAGACTGGCCCCTCTCGTCCCCCATCTCGTCCATTGGGACCAGGTTGGCTTTGTCCCTTCAAGAGAGGGCAGGGACAACACTACGAGGGTCATCAATTTGATTCATCAGGCGCGGATGGGGGGGCCGGGAGCCTTGCTCCTTTCGACGGACGCAGAGAAGGCGTTTGATAGGGTAAGCTGGGAATTTCTATTTGCTACCCTTGGCCATATTGGCCTTGGGGAGAACATGACCCACTGGATCAAGGCCTCATACTCGTGCCCCTCTGCGTCTGTTGTAGTAAATGGGCTCCCTTCTAGGCCATTTAATCAATCAAACGGGACACGCCAGGGTTGCCCGCTTTCACCCCTGATTTTCATTTTAACACTTGAGCCGTTTTTGCGCACTGTCAGGAAGAACCAGGACGTGGCCGGGATACAGGTTGGTCGGGTTGAACACAAAGTGGCAGCGTATGCCGACGACCTAATCTTTTTTGTCACTAAGCCAGAAATAACTCTCCCCGTTTTGCTGGCGGAGCTCCGGGTCTTTCAGGCAGTGTCCAACTATAAAATTAATTATCAGAAATCATCGGCCCTTAACATTAATATCCCCCACAAAAGATTAGAGCAAATCTCGAAAACTTTCCGCTTCAAATGGGAGGGGGAGGCGGTGACCTACTTAGGAACACAAATTCCGTCCCAGCCTCATAGGATTTATGGCCTTAATTTCCCCCCGTTACTGAAAAAAGTGGAAGAGGACCTTCGGAAGTGGAACGGGGGTGCATTCACCTGGTTCGGCCGGGTGAATATTATTAAGATGAACATCCTTCCTAGAGTGCTGTATCTCTTCCAGGCCCTTCCTGTAGAGGTCCCGCAGGCGTTCTTTAAGCGTCTTACGGGTTTATGTTCTAGGTTCGTTTGGGCAGGGAAATCCCACCGCCTGGCAGCGTCTCTGCTGACCCTCCCCAAGGCTTGTGGGGGCCTGGGTCTCCCGGATTGGAAAATGTATCATGCGGCAGCGCACCTGGTCAGGGTGGTCGACTGGTGCAGACATACTAAGCTGAAACAGTGGACACTCATTGAACAGGAGGCCTCACCCGCCTTTCTTCCGGGACTCCCATGGATACCACAGAGCCAGATTAAAGTTCTCAGTAAGCACCCCACAATAGGCCCCACAAGGAAGGTAGTAGCAAGGGTCTTCCAGAGGCTGGACATCTCTCCCTCCCCGTCACCATTAACCCCGGTGATAGGGCACCCGGACTTCCCAGTGAGCCAATTGGACGGCGTATTCCGCTCTTGGGCACAACAAAATTGTTTCAGGATCATGCACATGCGCGAGGCGGGCGGGTGGTGTGGGGCGAAGGCTCTGGCTGCTAAACATTCGTTGCAGCCACTCAACTTCTGGAGGGCCATCCAACTGTCACACTACCAGAGAACCGTCGACCGGATGGGTGAGGCTGATAGACCATTGACATCATTCGAGCAAATATGCTTTGGGGTGGGTCATTTTAGAGGGGCTCTGTCATATGCCTATTCCCAGCTTATTAGTCCCCCGGATTCGTTTGTGCCCCCCTGCGTGGGGGGATGGGAGAGGGAACTAAACAGAATCTTCTCTGTTGAACAGAGGCAAGCTATGTTTCAGCTGGTTCACAAATCTCCAGCAGATATCAAGAAGCCTCATTTAAAATCTTGTCCCGCTGGTATTACGTGCCAGCTAGGCTGGCAAAGATGTTTCCCTCTTCCAGCCCCCTATGCTGGAGGTGCTCGCGAGAAAGGGGCACGATGATCCATATCTTCTGGGAATGCACCGGCCTCACTAAGTTCTGGGGCAACGTCCGAAAAATAGTATTATACCTGACTGGGGTTGAGTTGGGTGATGACCCAGCCGCCTACCTCCTTAACTTGGTCCCTGCTTCCGTCCGCGAGAGGGGTGGGTCCCTCCTAGCCCCTCTGCTAAACGCCGCGAAGACATGTATACCTGCGTGTTGGAAGTCGCCGGACCCTCCCTCAACGGCTATGTGGCTATCTAGGGTGAGAGATATAAGCAGGATGGAGGAGCTTACAGCCTCAATGAAGGGAACCTTTGACAAATACAGGGAGATTTGGTGCCCATGGGATAAATTTACCCTCTCGGCGGAATACCTGGGCTTTCTCCAGGAGTGATGCCAGGACAGTCTAGTGTGGATTCCCCCCCCCCCCCGTATCCCTTTACCCAGCTCCCTCCCCCCGGACTCTTCCCCCTTCCCCCCTGTCTTCTTCGTTTCTTCAGTCTCTCTACTTTTCTTCTCCTCTTCTTTGTTGTGCCCTATGCACTCTGTTGTTTTGCTCTTGCATAAAAGAAATGCGGGGGCTTGGGCTGCAGACCAGAGCTTTCAAGCTTTAATTGGCGGTGGTCGGCACGGGGAGCTTCCTTGGCGGTTGTGTGGGGGGGGGCTGGCTGCACGGTTGGTCTCCCAGGGCATTGGATGGTGTCCGACGGCCCCTCCAGCTATGCAGCCGGCCTTTCAACCCCCTCTAGCCTATCTCTCCCCTGAAAACAATTGCCCTACTGTGTAGTGTCAATATGATGTGTATTTCAGATATGTTTATTATCTCGCCTTGTTTGTATTGATCAAGCCTGTCTGTAATGCCATATCTCCGCAATAAAAATTACAATTTAAAAAAAAAAAAAGAATTAGCAGTATATTAGTGGTTGTAGCCTTTCCCCACTCACTAAAAGTAAACATTTTAGCCTCGATTCAGAGACACATTCGTCCGGACTTCCGTAGCTGTCTGTGAAAGTTTTGGTGGGTGTTTGTCATTTTTTTGCTTTTTTTCGTCCATTTTCTACTCGCACGGACGTTCGGGAATGCGCTTTCGATGATAGGAAGCAAATCGGAACATTTCCGTTAGTTCGGATCATTTTCCAAACAAAATCTGAAATTTTCCGTTCATTCAGAAAACTTCCGTTGCTGGGATGGGTTTCTGTCTGATTCAGAGAGCTGATTTCCGATGGACCACCACCCTATAAATCCGTTTCATTTCCGATCCACTTACGAGACCTTTGAGGGCTCGGATTGCTATTGTTGAACATGTTTTGCAGCTATGTGGAGGAGTCTGTGTGCCTTTAGCACCAAGGCATTGCATGTATCAGCATGGCCGAGGCCATAAATTGTATAGCAATGCATACCTAAATCAATACATTTCATGTATGCCTTATAGAAGCATTTTAATGCTGACCTAAATTAGTCCTTAGCATGTAAACCTTTATTTTCCCACACATCCATATAATTGCTATATTTTTTTAGACTTATGTCCTTTGTGAATTATATTTGGATTGTTGAACTTGAATCTTAATTTGTTGTAGGAGTTATTGTTTTAGTTGGTTACCTTTGCTTTGTGTAATTATTTTATATTTGGTTGCAGGAACTGCAAGATGTGCCACTCGCCCTTGCTCCTGATGCCCGTTCTTTGCCTGCAGAATGCGGGCCAGGGGTTCTCTAATCGGGCACTATGCAAAACCCGGGCCATGGTGGCGAGGGCTCTCTGGCTTTTGAAGTCCAGATTTAGGTGTTTGGACCATACAGGGGGGGGGGGGGGCTCTGCAGTATGACCCCCAACAAGGTTATACCAAAATTTTAATTTACGTTTTTTAACAGGGACCACACATGCCAGAGTGGCACAACTGAGTGTCAGGGACCTTCAGTTGGTGCTGCGCAACTCGTTGGGGACCACAGATGAAGAATAATGTTATTAGGCCTGCCATTGCGATGTATTTTGTTTTTTATAGTTGTAAACATTTGAAATTTTCAAAATTTTTTAAAATTTTATATTTTAAGATGGTATAAAAAAAAAATGTTACATTGTCATTTAATTTACAAAATACATTAACACAAAACTAATGGGCCCAGAAATATTTAAAGATGAATATTCACATGACCGAGAAGTGATTTGGGTAAGATTTAGGGGGCTAAAATTGAAGAAGAACCTAACCGAGAAGTGGTTTGGGTGAGCTTTAAGGGTCCAAAAGGGAAGATGGAGGATAGTGCTAAGTGGTTTGGGTGAGCTTTAAGGGTCCAAAAGGGAAGATAGAGGATAGTGCTAAGTGATTTAGCTAAACATTGTATTAGAAGTGAGGGTGGCAAATATGTAGGCGAGCACTTTAATGAGTTAAGTTTGTAGTGCGCAGGCGCAAGATCGTAAGGATATCTGTCTAGACGAATATTTATTGAAAAAGGGAAACAGAATCAAACGGGAAACGTAAAGGATTCGTTGGAGGATACGATGGGAAAAGGGCAAAAATGAAAGCCTACGTTGTAACGTGAAAATGAAACGGAAAAGTCTGGATGGAAAATTACATCCTCGTAATTCGTAATCTGCCGTACGAACGGACGGAAACTTTACACAACGTTTTCAATGCATGCATAGAATCACTCGTACACTCATACGAGAACGGAAACATTTCACAAAAAAAAAACAGATCAGAACTAAAACGGAAGTTTTTTTTGTCTCTCTGAATCAAGGCTTTTGGCTTAGGGTAGGATTTATGTGCTGGATCTTTTTGGTCTGGGGTGAATATGGATATGACTTGGGAGCCCTTTATTATGGTTACGCACAAGGTACATAGTTATTCTGTTCAGTAGCATTAGAAATAGCTGTAGATTTAGAAAATGAATGTAATATATATTGATGATACTGTATAGACACCTTCAGATGTTTACAGAAATGTATTTGAAACTTACAGATCTAGCAGTTCCTTCAAAAAATTGTCAATGGGGGCACTTGTGATGACAGTTACAGGCTTCCAGGTAGGCCCCTGTTGAAATAAATACGGAGGATAGAACCCAATTAAAAAAAAAGTAATATTCTTTTATAGGGTCAGATCTTGTGACAATGGTACTTCAAAGAGGAAGTAAAGTCAAGTCACCATTTCCTCATCCACTTATATGGCAGAGAAGTGGCAGCCAGTCATCTTACTGCCTACAACAATTCAGGTTTGATGCAAAGCCCACTCAGCTAAGACAATAGGTCATCTTCAGTCACGTAATTGTCTGTCATACGATGAATTAGGAAGTAGTAAGTATTGGCTGACTTGACTTCCGGCATTTAAAGCAACTTCAATGCCACTCTGACGGACTGGAGTCTAAAAGACTCTAGGACCGGCCACAAGCCTGCCCCTGGGACATCCCAAATCTGGATTCTCCACTATGTGAAAACCCTGGGTCATTGGTAATCTTACCAGTCCCAATGGCTCCCACAAAGCTGTAGCCTCCAGGCCACATCCCCAGCTTCCCTGTAGCTGTGGCACACACCCAGGCCCAGGCATTCAGATAGGTTGGGGGTGGGAGCTCTCCCCCACTACAAGGAGACCAGGAATCGGCCCCTAGGTAAACAATGAAAGTGAATGGCAATCAGGTTGGCTTATTCTGTAGGCATGCGTCCATAGATTGATACTGAATAACTGCAATGCAGTAACCATTTCAGGCAGGATAATGGCAGGATTGAAAAACAAGGCCCAATATAGCCTGACAATCACCGCTGAAGCTGGCCATACCGCAGTGGATGTGAGGATTCACCTGGCTTCCTTCCCGTGTTTGTGCTATCTGTAGAGAAAAAATGAGCATCTTGACATGTTTGTGATGAGTAATCGCTGTTCTCTGCTTGAACCAAATATAGTCATCAGTTCCCTGTAAATAGTGGAAACTGAACATTGCAGTGCACATATAGGCTTGATCTGTCATTACAGACCTGCACTATATTTTTACTTAATAACCTCTATTTTCTTATGCTAGAACAGCAATGTTCCCTTCAAATTCACTGTAAACCCTACAAATCATTGAATATGATTGCTGGAAAATGTTTTGTAATTATTGCCATTACTGATAGCGGAACAGGTAGGTCAATCATAAAACTGTTTGGTTGGATTTATAGAGGACTTCGCAGGAGTTACTGAACACAGACTCTCAGATAAGTGACATTACATTGGGACGCCCATGCTCTGTATCTAGATAGACAATGACCTTCCAAAGTTGTCAAGAGTTTAGAAAACACCCAGAAGCAATGTTGCTGCTGGACAAGGGTGTGAAATATCTAATGTGACAGCTGGTGAAATTGGAATCTTTACAGTGCTCTTTGCTTAATGACTGATTCACAGCGGTCACATCCTTAGCGATACTGCAGGCATAGGTAATTGTTACACCATTGCGTTGGGCTACATTTGGCACTGTCCTAACCTGTTTACTATTTTCTTATTTAAGCCAAAATGGCTGAGATATTGGGGTTTACATGTTTAACCAACGACATTCTCTTTTTCATCGCATACCCTAATCAGCTCAGCAGAGCAGGATGGGATAGCTGGTCCCTCTGCCTCCTCCTCCAGATTCGTCAGAGATTATGCAGCATCACCGATCCAAGGGCCACGTCCACTTTTTTTCAGAAGAAAAATCATAAGCTGAACCTGTAAACCTCGATATCTCGGCCATTTTTTCCTAATTTAAAGACAGAAAACAGTTTAGGCCAGTACCAAATATAGCTTTGTCCGCAGTAGAACTTTAATATCGATTGTATTCACATTGGCAAACTCACATAACTTGGCACAAAAAAAATCCATATGCCCTTTAAAATGTTGATAAGTGGGTGAAGCCATTAGGGTAGAACCAGCCTAATCTCACCAATTTCCTGCTGGGATTAGGGCCCTGGCAAGCTATAACTTCACTGGGGGGATTTCCGAGTATTTTAGGAGGGTTCCTGGATGGCCAATAGTGTTTAGAAAAAGGGGATGAAATGTGGTCACTTGATTGGTAGAACAGGGGCGGTATACAATGCTTCAGGTTGGAAAAGGGGTAAACTTGGCTGACACATCACAACCTTTATTGGTATGGAGCCAGAAGAGAAAGTAAGACAAGCTGTTAGATTTGGCTCCTGGGCAGTATGGGTGGCCACAAGGTGACACAGAGGACTCTTTGATCATAAGTAACATTAATTGCATAAAGGAGTTAGAAAAGTAAGGGTGGCATCAGAGCACTGAAGGGGGATTACTAACATTGTTAGTAAGTAGTAGTTAATTATTTTACTGCCATCTGACCTCTTTGCATTTTCCAGCTTTGTGTGGTTTTTGTAGTTTGTGTAGAAACCTAGAACATGGCATCTAATTGTACTATAATGCACTGTTACTGCACTGTTTTCTTTCTGGATAACAGATTTCTTGGAAAAAAAGAAGCATACCTGTGCATGAATATAGCAAGATCACATATATTGTACTGTATATACATCAATAACTTTTTTGGCCTATGTTTTATTATGTACCTGGTAGTAGATTTGGCAGTTTGAGAATCTGGACTGTTCCAGCATCCCTTCTCTAACGCCAGTTTCTTAGAGTATCATGGAGTAGCAGAACAAGGATGATAGCTGGAGGACCTCTTCAGATGCAGAGGTAATTGGCACTGAATCGAGCACCTCAGCACCACTGGCTTTAAACACTAGGTAGAAATCAGCCAGGTCCTTAATAGCCACATCAGTTGAAAGGACAAGTCATACGAAGCGCAAGGTCAAATGACAAGCCAAGGGTCAGAAGCCAGAGCAGCTAGTCTTTCAAGCCTGGGTCAGAGCCAAAGAAGGTAGCCATACAAGCAGAGGCCAAGAGAAACAAATGGCAACCAGACAAGGGGGTCAAGCATGAGAATGCGCATTCACAGATTGCAAACCTGCCACACAGGAGTATGCACCGTGTAGGGTTTCTGATGTTATGATTGGTTAACAAAACTCTCAAGCTACACAATTTTGTATTAATGGTATATCAGTTATTCTTTGTGTGGAGATAATAATAAAACAAAGTATTTCTGCACTCCTCTGAAGTGAGGGGAGCACATTTTCCATTTTTAACAAATTAGGAATGCTTAAATTGTGACAGCTTAACAAATCTCTAGCTTAATTTTCAATAGTGACAACATTGTATTATATCTGACCAATTTTGTTGCTATTGAAAATAGTGGAACAAAACCCAGAGTGGCTGGCCCTGGAATCTAAAAGATTCCCGTGTGTGAAACCCCAAAGACAGCCAGTAATAGCTTACCTCCTCCTGGTCCAGTGGTACATGCACGAGCTCTCGTCCAATTAGAATCGTTTGCTGTGCCTATGTTAATAAACAAACAGCTCTGATTATTTGCACTGGGGAGTCAAAAGTGGCCACATCCTCTGCATCTTCGGGCTGTGCATGCGCTCCCACTGCCGCCATTTAGATAGGTGGGTTGGGAGTGCACGCACTGCTGGGAATGCACCCGCTTGCGCTCCCTTGCAGGAACATCAAAGACGTTTGCTGAGTGACATAGTCACAGCAAATGGCTCTGATTGGACAAGAGACCACACATGCATTGTCAGATCAGGAAGCTTTCTGGGGGTTTCACACAGCAGGGCATCCAAATGATGCCCCCAGAGCAGCGAACAATACCTGGGACATTGAAACTTCCAGGTTTTGTTCCGCTTTAAGCTCAAATCACAATATAAGCATCTCAAATTTGTCCCTCTGAAAAAAATTGTCATCTTAGATTAACGGCACTGCGAGATTGCTGACTGAACCTTTAACATGGTTGAGACACACAAGGTCCCCTTCCCCAGAAGCAAGGGCGGGGTGATGTGTGAGATGCACACTGTAACATATGGGTCCAATGGGAGGTAGATAGTCAGCAGACCTAAGCATGCCATCAATTGCATCTGCTAACATTGTGCGCACCACTGTATGTTGTTATGGGCATGTCTGAGTCAAGACAGATGTCTGTGAATCCAAGTTCGGCCTCAAATTTTATTCTGTGATTCTCTATTGGTAGATGCGCACAATGTCCTGCAGAACTCCTGCATGAATGTGGATGTGCAGTTAGAACCAATGTATTTATTCATACTAGGGAGAGATATTTCCAAAAGGCTAGGGAGCGTTTTTACCCTGTTCACTTCATCCTCTTACTGTTACCTGTTTTTGGTAACCAAAAAATAAGTTAATCTAAAATGAAAGCCATAGTATGAGGTCACTGGCAGATGTATATTTTGTAATTAACTTGCTGAAGATGTAAGGATATATCCCCAGCAGGATCCACATTGCCTGGATTATGGCTTTATATGAGTTTTTCTATTATTTTATGCTCAGTACTAAGGTTGAACATATTTGTTATTGCTGCAGTGATTTTACACTCGACTTTTTATAGCTGATTTCAGCACAGTTCCAATTGTAATTTGCTCTCAGCTCTAGCGCTGCATTTACTGCTAAATTACCGCATCAAAATCTCCAACATTCAGGCTGCTCAGCACTCAAAACCAACATTTCATGAACATTTCTTCTTTCATTAAATGAGAAACAGTACAAAGAATGATACAGTACCTCACAAAAGTACACCGCTGTTAGTAAATATTTCTTATTACCAGCAATCCTGTCCCACTCTGCTGAGGTGATTGGGGGATGGGATGAAATAGAGATCCTGTAAACCCAGATATCTCAGCAATTTCTGCTTCAATTTAAAAATGGAGAGCAGTTTAGGACAGCGCCAAATATAACCCGACACAATGGTCTAACAATTACCTTTGCCTGTAGTATCACTGCCTAAACCCTGGCAACAAAAGTGAGCACACCTCTAAGTGGAAATTGCCAAATTGTGTATAGTTAGCCATTTTCCCTCCCTGGTACCATGTGACTCATTAATGATACATTGTCTCAGGTGGGGATGAGAAGCAGGCATGTTCAGTGTTATTACTCTCACACTCTCTAATACTGGTGACTGGAATGTCAACATGACAACATGGCAAAGATCTCTCTCAGGATCTGAAAACAATTGTTCTACATAAAGATGGCCTAGGCTATAAGACTGTCAACACCCTGAAACTGAGTTGCAGCATGGTGGCCACACCACACAGTGGTTTACCAACAGGTGAAGGAGGATGCACATGCTAAGCATCATATCTAGAGAGACAGGGAGGCTGATTCATTACTAGCGCCAGCTAACGGTAGATGAGCGTCTGTATAGCAGGGCTTAGAGCGACCGCTAGTATACACTGTGATCGGCTATTGGGCACTGTAACAGAGCGTCTCATTCGCTGTAGTAACCTGGCCGGCATTGATGAATGAGATGTATGTTTGGCGTTCTAACACCAGTACAGCGTTTCAGCGAGCGAAAGGTAGCACCAGCTCAGTGCGACCGACTCTCAGTGACTCACACCATATTCAACAAAAAAAACTGACTCACAGAGCGTAGGTGCTCTGGATCTGGTGGCTATAGCATAGCGCGGCAGGAGCTGTGTGATTAAAGTCTGTTTTTGAACACATATCCACCAGAAACAAAGCGAAAACACATGGAATTACATTGTTGTAACATTGTGACATTAATACTTTAATGTCAGACCTGTAATGACAGTTTTCAAAAGAGCATCAGGTAGAGACAGGTAATACCTGGCGCTCTGGAAGCTAGAGCGCCGTCGCTATACCTGAGCTGCCTGTAATGATGAATCGTACGTTACATGGCGCTGTTAGAGACGCTCACCAGAATCTTCTTCATAAATGTGGTATTGCGTACAGCGCCCAGCGTTCACCAGACGCTGCCTGTTGCTACGAAACACTACCTGGCGCTATCCCTTGATGAATAACCCCAATATTAGTGCTGCCAGCATTGCTGCAGAGGATAAAGCCTGTCAGTGCTCAGACCATCCACCGCACACTGCATAATATTGGTCTGCATGGCTGTTGCCCCTGAATGGAGCCTCTTCGACTAGAACTATGTCCTGTGGTCTGATGAGACCAAGATAAAAGTATTTGGTTCAGATGGTGGCAACCAGTTGAGTACAAAGACAAGTGTGTGTTTCCTACAGTCAAGCATGATGGTGGGGTTTGGGACTACATTCTGCTGCCGGCTGTGGGGAGCTACAGTTCATTGAGGGAACTATGAATGGCAACATGTACTGTGACATACCCAAGCAGAGCATGATCCCCTCCCTCCGGAAACAGGGCTGCAAGGCAATATTCAGGCATGATAACAACCCAAAACACACCTCCAAGATGACCACTGCCTTGCTAAAGAAATTCCTGTACTGGCCAAGCATGTCTCCAGACCTAAACTGTATTGAGCAGACACATCCTGAAATGAAATCTGGAGGAACGCAACATCTTTAACATCTGTGATGTCGTCATGGAGAAGTGGAAGAGGATTCCAGGGGCAACCTATGAATCTGCAGTGGACACCATGCCCAAGAGTGTTAAGACAGTGCTGGAAAATAGGATGGCGACAGGGTTGGCCATTTTCACTTAGGAGTGTACTCATGTTTGTTGCCAGGGGATTACACATTACCGACTGTGTGTTGAGTAAAATATTTGATTTACAAGCTGTACACTGGCTACTTTAAATTGTATCAAAGAGTCATATCTTCAGTGTTGTCCCATGAAAAGATATAGTGACATATTTACAAAAATGTCAGGGGTGTGCTCACTTTTGTCAGATACTGTATAATGTTTGCCTGTATCTGTAGCTGACGATAAGAAATACTAAACATTAGTTTTGTAAACTTAAAGCAGAACAAAACCCAGCAGCGGCCGGCCTGGAATCTAAGCAGGCGGCTCTCAGGTAGTGCGCATTGCCCCATTCCCTTCATCCCCAGATAGGCTGTGATGGGACACCCAGGGATGAGGCAATGCGCGCTTCCTATTCATGTCAATGAGAGCCGCCTGCTAAATTACGTATTCACAGCGAGCGTCTCACATTAGACTAGAGCCCACACATGTGCCATTGGAGCCTGGAAAGGTGAGTTTTTATGGGCAAGCTAGGGGGGTTTCACACAGATGGACATCCCAATTCGGGATGCCCTATGGGCACAGAACAAGATCCAGGAAAGTCAAATTCCAAAGTTTTGTTTTGCTTTAAAAACGACAAAGAGTACCCTAAAACAAATATAGATTCAATATAAATTCCCCTTTTGGGTGCCCGTTGGCTTATGGTTGCAGGCGCTAATGTGTTTTCCTCCCACAGGCCATTTTTCATTAATATCACTAACAGCTGATCATGGAATATCAAGATATAATATATAAAATAATTATTATCAAGAGATAATAAATGTCACATTATATACATATGCATAGTCTTAAAATATTATGCTGAAATGCAATGACCCGTGTATTCTTCAATGTTTCTAAAGACTGCACAGCTAGCTGCTTGATTTTTATTAAGTCAGTAGTAAAGGACGGTTGTCTGAATAGTTTTGTCCCTATAGTATATACTTTTTAAAATCCAGCTCACTAGGTCCCTTTAATACATAACATTTAATAATAATCTAAAAACATTTGTGTCTTGTGTGGTGGTGTAGATCCCCAAAGAAGGTTGCGCGTTTCGGGGTTTAGAGTTTAACTATCCTGGGTATTGGTCCACTTCCTTGGGGCACCCCGATTGGGGGTTGGTCCACTTTAAAGTCTGTTTTTGAACACATATCCACCAGTAACAAAGCGAAAACACATGGAATTACATTGTTTTAACACTATTGCCCTTATTCATCAAGCGATAGCGCCAGGTAGTGTCTGACGAGCGCCAGGTAGCGGCAGCTAACGGCGACTACCGGCTCAAGTACGCCCGGCAGCGGTCACAATGACGCATTTATCAAGCAAAATGAGGCTAGCGCCGGCGAGAGCGACGGCTAGCGCGGCATTCATCATGAAGCCGCCTGGACCGAACAGCGCCGCTGCAAATTCCCTCACAGCGCCAGGTATGAGCTGTCGCTCCCTGGCGATGTCCAATGCATTTCAATGGAGCAATCTATAATTAATCATAATTAATTGGTATTTTTTTTTTTTTTTAATGTCAAAAATTCGGAGACCACTTCTGCAATGTTAGGATTTATTTTTAAGTAAAAAAAAAATTTAAAACAAATTTGTGCAGAATTGATCTAACAGGTCTGAGATTAATGTATTCATATTACAAAATGATTCGAAACACATGTATAATGTTACATTCCAAAAATATGGTTGTTTAGGGGTTAAAAACTAGTTAATACACATCGCCGCCAGCGCTCTGGGGTTTAAACAAGGAATGGACAGCGACAGCGCGTTCGGAGCGTGATTTGTTAATGAATATGAAGCTAGCCGTTCGCTCTGGCCATTCGTTGTCAGGCGCACACATACAACGCTGGACCTGTGAAACAGCGACCCCCCAGCCCGTATTCAACATTACCGCACACCGACTGAGTCGCTGTCATCAAGCTAACGCCGGCCAAGCACAGCGAATACTGGCTGGCGCTGAAAAAATCACGCTACAGTCGCTCATCTGTCGCTACCTGGCGCTATTAATGAATCGGCCTCCCCGACTTTAACACTTTATTGCCAGACCTGTAATGACAATTCTGTCATAAAAAGTCAAAAAAGTTTCTATAAGTGTTTGTTTGCAGCCAGGAGAGGTCACACAATGATTTGATAAACAAAAAAAAAATCAAAAATGTCAAACACTTTGTTTAAACACAAGCAAATGAACGGCCATTGAAATGTATGGGAGAGCGACAGTGAGCGAAAGGTAATACCTGGTGCTCTGGAAGCTAGAGCGCCGGCGCTATACGCTGAGCCGCCTGTAATAATACATCGGAGGCTACATGGCGCTGTTAGAGGAGCTCACCAGATTCGCTTTCATAAATGTGATTTTGTGTACAGAGCCTGGCGTTCACCAGACGCTACCTTCTGTTACGAGGCACTACCTGGCACTATCCTTTCTTAAATAACCCCCATAGTATATAATGTATGCAAAACACAACATGACTCATTTCGACATGTATACATGTATGTAACAGCTGACTAAGGAGCGAGATATGTTGAAACCGAGACCTAAAACTGTTATGTAAGAAAACAATTCAGCTCTTGTTTCAGTTAGAACGTTGTCATGTCATGTGACAAAAACTAAAATCTAAAACAATGTCAGTGATTAATCTTGTCCTACATGATTCATTGGCCATTCAGATTTACTGAGTAGTAAAACTAACCCCCCAGGGATTTATAGGAAAAGGTTTTGTAATAATAGAGAAATGATTACATTCAGAATGTATTTAAGGTCAGGCAGCTGTCCTGTAACAAATGCTTCATTTATACACGTTCCAAATGAGTATGCAAATTATAGTTTTCCCATATTGTTCAATTGATATCACCTTCACAATCAAACCTGTACGTTTTTAGAGAGTTTCTGTTTGAATTTCTTTGCAGTCAGAATTTGAATTTCTTATGTCAGAATATGCTCCCAGAGCTGCTGTTTTCATGTGAATTGCCTCCAACCTGTAAATATCTTTTGCTTAAACAGACTAAATAGAGTTGGGGTCAGGGGGTATGATGGCCACATCATGAGTTTCTCTCCCATTGAGGTTGATTCAGCATCAGGTGAGAATTCTCACTCCTTTTTTAGGAGAGAAAATTGCCATTGATATTCATTGCCTACCTTGGGCTGATTCAGAAATAGGTGAAGATTTACACCCGGTAGTGGAAGTGAATGGCTGTTTTCTCTCTTAAAATAGCAGTGAGAATTCTCGCCTGGCTCTGAATCGACTACATTATGTCCATAGCAGCTATTGACTGAGAGGTATTCTTTGCAGTATCGGCATTGTCAAGCATGGAGATGATTTTGCTATGAAAGGCATGATTGCTTTTTGTGGCATGAAAGAAAGCATTCATTCAGAAACTCCATACACTGTACTCTGAGCTGTATCAGGAGGCCAAGGCCATTGGGGATTCCTTTAACCCAGCCATCCTGTTTTCTGCAGATGGGTCAGGGCCACTGTTAGTGGTGAAGGCCATAGGACAGGCCCCTCATATTGGGCTCAGTCATGGAGAAGAGGCACAACCTGCTCCTAAGAAAGAGACACAGCATGGCACATACCTGTATGAGACAGCAACAGCACCATAGGATTGGTGAAGAGGGGGGTATAATTTTTCCTTCCTGCACTGAGTATTATTCTGCCTAGAAACTGCCCTGAGTGTACGTTGTCAGGGTCATTTTGACACCTTCAGAGACTGTAAAGGAGCCTACCAACTCTATTCCTATAATTCCAGCCCAAAACATGACTCTGCCACCTGCTTGCTGATAAGCTGTCTTGTTGGGACATGGTGGCCACCCACCAGCCATCCACTAACCAATCCATCTGTAACATCCAGAGTTGCATGGCACTCATCAGTAAACAAGACTGTTAAAAATTGGGTCTTCATGACCTTGGCCCACTGCAACCATTTCTGCTAGTGTGCACTGGTTAGGGGTTGCCAAAAAGTAGGTTTATGCATCAGCAGCTTCAAATGCCTTCTGCTTTGTAATGGCATTTTAACAGTTGCTCTTTTAATACAATTAGTTTGCCTGGCGGAAACCTTTCTCATTATGCCTTTAACTGTACAAACCTGTCTGTGCTCTGAATCAGCCATGAATTTCGCCATGTATGATGATCACACTTAAGGTTACATGATACATGAAGTATCTTTAGCTTTTATACATTTCCAAGGCATTGCTCTGTTTGATGCTTTTCAACAGCAGAGAGATCCTTTTTCTTTCCCACGTTGTTTGAAAACTGTGGCCTGCTTAATAAGGGGAACATAGAAAGTTTTCCTTTTATTGGTTTCCCCTGGCATCACAGGTGTTCGAGATTGAGGTTATTGCAGTTGCTGTTTGCACACATTGGCCAAGCAGCTATGTCCAGAGGAATTAGGTATTGGCCAAAGCTGCTAGGTCTCTAGGGCAGTGTTCCCCAACCCACTCATAGAGAGGCATCTCATTACTGAGGGGAGGAGGGCACCCTTCTGGCCATGCAGGTACTGTTCATTGACTAATTATACGGGAAGCTGGCTTACTTGTGACTGTTTGGTGTGAATTGCTGCTGGCACATGATCATGTGTAAGCAAATCTATCAGGTGTAAATTAAAAAGAATGCTCCCATGTAATTCAGGATTGCAGCTATTCCACATTATCTGCATGGATTATCAGAGGGGCGGTTTAGGGGAGCAATTTACTGAACTTTATTTTGATTGGAGGTCCAGCCTGGACAGCCAAAGGTATCCAGCATCCCATACAGGGAACAATCTCTGTCTAATCATGGACTACCTTTACTCTGAAAGTGTTCCTATTAATCTCCAGTACAGAAAGGAGAGTATCAATTAATTGAAATGCCTGGTATCCTCAAGAATTTACCTTACAACAGAGAAATGCTAAAAAGGTAGATTACTCTACAGCAGTTTTGTCCTATGTGGGGGCAAGTTTATTATTGCGTCCAGTAGATAGTCACCTGTCATCTCTGTTTAAGCACATACCCCCCCCCCCCCCGCCCCCAAGCCCAATACTAGCAGCACTGATTGGGTGATAAACTAGTCATCCACTACCAATTGCCTGCCAAGCACATTGGAATAAAGGAGCCCCACTTCTGGAGTGGGATCAAGTGAAAGACGGCAACCAACACATTTGGATTATTATTGATGCGATATTCAAGCTGATGCATTGTAAGTGAGCATTTTTATAATAATAAAATTATATTGTTTTAAATTATATTATGCTATGAGCTTTTTATCCATTCTATGGACCTGTGGATTTTACCTTGGTGAGTGCGGGAATCCATAAGTCACTGAAGAGGTCCTGTCGTTATTGAATTTTAGATAGATAATATTTAAAGTGAACCCTTATTATTATTTACTGGATCTGGTAATCAGATTCAACTGACTGGTGACAGGCATCAGTCAGATACCAACTGCACTATGAGATCTAAAGAAATTTTTTAGAAATGTAAAAGGACTTTTGCTCCATGTACTTTGTTATTTACTGTTTTTATCATGTGAGAGTGACAAATAGTGCACTTACTAATTTAAAAAATACAGTGCAGTATATATTTCTTACACATGTGGAACATTAATCCTGTCTCAGAACAATCCAGAAACAGGATGCTGGATGTGCAGGAAAACATTTGTGGAGGTTCTGAGTGGTAAGGTACCAGCACTAAGGAACTTTGTTCAAGTTCTCCTGAGTTAGCACATTATTTAAGGTTTCCCAGGTTGCCTTCCAGATGTCCTCCCAGTCTTCCCAAGCCATGGTCTTACATAGCTCCTCCTTCAATATACACATATATTACTGGTTATTGTCACCGTTTTTATTTTTCAGTAAGAAACAAGTATAGAGGAGATCAGTCGCTTGACCAGTGTTTTTTTTATACACCAACATTCAAATGCTGGTGCGAAATTTCTTGAGCAAGGAGGAAACAAAATGTACCCAAACAAATTCTGTGATAGTGTAGTCTTATGTTCTTCTAAATGCCATCAGAGGTCAACATGGAGCGAACTGTCCCAATTCCATGTTAGGACCACCACTGAAAACTGTTGTCCTGATGCCTCAGTGGGAAGAGAGGATTCTGTGTAGCAGCGGTAGGTTGGGGAGTTCATTTTCTTATACAAATACATTTAATATCTTATAGGCCAATGTGTCTCCCATGGAATGATAAAAAAAATAGATTTTAGTGAACTTACTGTAATGGTACACAGCCCCCACCCTGTTGATGGCTACATCTTGACGCCTTACCTCTGGTAAACCTGACTTGACCTTAAAAAGTTTACACCATCCAAAAGCCAAAACATTATTAGCATTTTGGTTCCAACATCAGGTGCAAATTCTGGTACCTATCCCAGCCTGAAGGTGAACTATACTTGACCCCAAACACAACCACACTGATCCAGGTCAAAGATCAAGAGCATAGACCCATCCGATGTTGGAACTGGGATGTTAAAACTAAGCCATCTACAGTAAAAAACTGATCTATGAGGATAGTGGCAAGTACAAGTGTCTTTCAAAGCCATTCAATTAAAATAAATAATGTCAAGTGCTGGCCAGTGTTGCTTCAAAAGCTATTGTATTATGGGAAGGTTCACTGTATCAGGTTAAGCATGATGTGTACTTGGGTAGCACAAAAGTGCCTGCCATTCTAGTACACAGTATGCTGGTGAGCACAAGCTGATACTTTGAAATGTTCCGAGACGTAATAAAGCACAATGCTCTATATTATTCTTCACCAGGCCACCTGTCCAGCTGGAATTTTTACATTTTAACTATGTAATTAAAATAACATGTATGTTAACAATTCAACCTCAAAGTAACCATTAGTAAACTCGCTAGGCTCTGTTGCATACTTGTGGACACACATTTGCAATTCACAATTGACACAAATTTGTAAGCATTTACATTGACCTACTGAGGATAATACATTCATGGAGCTGGGATATACGATGAAAGCAGTATCTATATTCATGTCTCAATCAGCTATACATTATAATATATATATATATATATATATATATATATATATATATATATATATATTATAACAACTGCTATACTAAGAGTCCTATGAACCAAAAACAGCAGTGTTACTGCATTTCTGTCCAGCAAAGCCCGAGGTATTTCAATGCACAGAAGAGGAAAAAACAACAAACTGGGTGGCACCAACTAACGCACAGAAGAGGCAAACATGTAAATAATGATTGTACTTTGTTAAAGGGGCCAAAGTCCCAAAGTACTTGTTGCAGCTGGGACTTTTTCCAGTTTTTTTAAAGCTGAATGGATTTTGCTGTACTCAAGGGGCAAAAACATTTATTCACTATACTTAGTATAATGGGTGCCTGAACTTCAAAGTGTCAGTCTGGGGGCGATCCAAATTGTGGTGCAGCCTCTCCCAACAACAATAGCCCTCTTCCAACCCTGGTTTACTAACTGTATACTTGTTGTATGGGTAACTTCAGACCACGTGACCTTTGACGGTTAGTGCCTGAGCCTGTCTTTGCCTTTAATGGCCCTTCTGCCTTTATTTCTGCTGCCTAACATGTATATCTACTTTTTTGTTCATGTATAGGCAGTGTTTTGCCTCTAAGGCCCTGTGGTCACATTAAGCTGATTGTGCTGCATTACAGAATTATATTTTGCCCATAATCTTCTGTGAGACCATTTACAACATTACTGCATTATATTTTGTCCATAATCTTCTGTGAGACCATTTCCATATGTGCCGACTGTGCAATACCATTGCAACCAATAGAAGTCTATGGCAGTGCATGTGAAGCACAATGTTTTACTTTGCACTGCATTATGCCCCTAGTTATAAGGAAAAGCACATGCAAAATGCATCAACAAAAGGCCGCACAGCAAATGATACTATACCACAACTGCAGCCCAGTGGCTAGGTGTGAACCTATCCTGAAAGGAAATTATCCATTTACTAGTAAACCTCTGCATAGCTAATATACCCCAGCAGGGGCAAATGTCTATACCAACAGAAGTGAAAACATAGTGACTGGGTCTGAAAGGTAATTGTCTTTAGTTCTCCTGCATCTCACTGTTACAAGAACAAATCAGAAGGCAGGTAGGTTGACTTGGGAGGAATAATGACTGGGAAGCTCTAGTTCCCTAGCAAGTCTGAACCCATCTACAGCTGAAGTTTAAAGGAAGCAATAATCGACCCCCTTATCTTACTCGCTTCAACCCCGGGAGCTGGCTGAAGTTAGTATGGAATTGGGGGCTGAAACTCACACGCCCCCCCCAGTTGCTTTGACATCTGCAAGCTTGTTTTTTATTTTATAAGTCACTTTCACAACAAGTTTTATACCATGGTCTACAAGACTCCAGAGCCACCCGATTCCTTCACCACAAGGCATGCCACGCTGTGTGAAACCCCCCAAGTCCCCGATCCAATGGAGCATGCATGTACTGCAGCCCCAGTACACTATACTTTCTGACAGCTGCGTGTCCATGCAAAGCTAGCTGGGATGCGGGCACTGGCGCTATCAGCTCCCTTAGGCCCTTAGCTGAAGTTGACAAATGGAGCTGAGCGTGCTGATTGGCTGTGTGTCCGCACATGTGCCATAGGACTATGAAAAGGTAGTTTTGTGGGCAACCTGGGGGGAGGACCAAAACCCGGGATACTCAAAATCCTTGGTTTGGTTCAATTAAAAGATAACCGTAGATGACCTTACGTAAATGTATGTAGTCTATTTGCAACAACAGAAAATGAGCTGGCTACAACTCTAGAGGGTTAATTCAGCACAGTATTTTTTTCCTTCTAAGGGTTGATTCAGCACAGCATGTTTTTCCTTCTAGCACCGGATTTAGCTGTGAATATTTAAACCAGACCTTCAGCATCATTGAATGAAAAGCCCAAACCCTTAAATACTATTCTCCAGTATCTAACATTAATATATTTTAAGTTTTTAGTCACATACCTATTATTCTTTCTCCCAGGGATATGGCCACTGCCATCTTGTTACTCCTTGTTCCTTCCCAGCATCACCTGCTGAGGAGAGGAGATAATTGGAGGACAATTGCAGGGGGCGGGGTTATAGCTGTGCTCTCACACAGAGCAGAGCTGGGGTCAGGAGAAGGACAGCAATCCCAGAATGCAGAGTGCCATAGTCAGAAGACACTTCCTTTCTGCAGGCAGCCTGAGGCTCCACAGGTCACCACCTTGGATGTTTAAAGGTTCAGAAAGAACACTAGGTGCAGGTTGGATGACTTTTAATGTGGGCAATCTGTATGTACATGGTGGGGGAAACTTACAAGATAAAAAATTGCACAGCTAAATATGGTGCTAAATTTCAGCGAGGAAAAAAATCATGAGAAAAAGCGTTTACTCTCAAAATAACATGAGTAAAAACCCTTAGGTGTCAAAAGATCATCAAATAAGCACATTCTGTGAGTACTCATCTGTAGAATTGATTTCTCTGTCATTATTACTTCAGGACATCAGAGTAATTCAGTCATGATTGGGTTAACCTCTCGGCCGAAGGGCGTGGACTGCAAGACAAAGGTGTGGCTCCTCCTCCCGGCCTATATATCCTTGCAGCTGACATCCTCCAATCCAGTTTAATTGAAAAGCAGTAGAAACAGCCACCCGGGAGGCATTCCTATATCTTTTGTTGGAGACAAAATGCTGGAGACAAAATACAAGACTCCTCTCTCCCGTTCATTTTTTTTTAATGCTGATTAAACTATTTACATATTTACAACTCCATTAAGACTAGGCATCCAAGAAATGGATACAGTAACCTAGCAGACAGGTCTGATGTCCTGAAGTAAAAATGAAAGAGAAATTAATTCTACAGGTGGGTACTCACAGAATTAGCTTTTCTCTTCCATTTTACTTCAAGCCATCAGAGGAATTCAGTCGCGATTGGGACCTCCAGCAGTACCCTGAATTTGTGTGGGATCCCCAAAAAATGGATTGGAGGAATTTAGCCAATAGTATATAGGCCGGGAGGAGGAGCCACACCTTTGTCTTGCAGTCCCAACCCAATTGTGACTGAATTCCTCTGATGGCCTGAAGTAAAATGAAAGAGAAAACTTTCTTGAGTACTTCCAGCTAAACATCTGCTCAGGTGCAAGCTGTGAGGAAGGCTTCCAACTCAGGATATAATGGTAAGCCAGGACCAAGCCTTATTCTTAGCTTAGCTCCATATGCAGGTCTACATTTAAAAGTACCAGAGGAAGGCTATGGCCTGCCACTCTAATTAAACCTTATGGAGAAGCAAGCGCTATCAGGAAAAAAAAATGTGTTTGATTATTTGCACCAATAGGTAGAAACCAATTGGAAGAAAATGGCAGATTGCTGTGGGAACCTTCTCCATGAAGCCTTATGGAGAATAAAGCACTGAAGGCCACAATAGAAGGATGGGAATCAGGAACAGAGGCAGGAGGAAGATTATGATGTTAAAAATGTTAATCAGCTTTGGCTCACAGGAAAAAAAAATGTGTTTGATTATTTGCACCAATAGGTAGAAACCTGAGAGGCCTAACCTTAGATTGCTGTGGGAACCTTTTCCATGAACACCACAATTAGAGCAATTTGGATGAACTTGTTTAAATAAATGAGGAAGAAATGTGGACTTTCCATAAAAAATGATGGGTCAAAGTTGTCTTTTCATGGATAATATAAAACCGCAGAGAGGATCCTTTGCAGCTGTATGCAGAACATTCAGTACGACTATATGTTCCTCTTGTATTAAAATTGATAATACTGACAGTGACAATGGCTACGCGCCGGATCTCCGTCTTCCAATTTGTTGGTGTACAGAGTACAAGTAGTGCTGGCTGGGCTGCACATCCAGACACCAGTCATCCTCACTGACTCTGGACATTCAGAAAGCTGAAAATAGCATAGCCTGGAAAAGGTCAGAGTTTTGGGCCATATATTTACCGCTCTTCTTATTTTGCCTAAAATGTAAAAACACAATTGGGCTTTAATTGGCAGAATATCATTAGTACTTTGTAGGCAGCGCAATATCTGCCACTGCATTATTCCTATCCTGATCACGAACTTCCAGGCTCTCCTCAAACAGATTTTCTGGTTGCATAGCACCCCCTTGTGGCCTGTTAATAAAATAATAATAAAACAGTTTCTTATCTATTGTTCTGAACTGTAATAACAATGGCTGCAAGCGTAAAAGAAAGTGCATGTAGCAGAATTTTAAATGTTCTGATTTAGAGACGTGTGTCTCTAAAATGTTTTTCTTAGGATTTTTGTACTTTGCACGCAATTCAGCACCATATTTAGCCATGCAATTTTTTTTAAAGCGGACCAAAACCTGCGTGGGTTTTGGTCGCCACAGCAATAAGGCAGGCTGGGAGGGGGTATCCAGAATGCTGGAACCCCTCACACTTGCAGAAAGCCCAAAATTCCTTAATTAAGCCTCGATCCTTGCTGAGAATGTAGCACTGCCAGTGGCCGCCGCTCATGGGGGAGGGGCCAGAACAATGAACAAGCCCACTACCCATGCAGCCAATCGTGGCGCTGCATTTCCAGCGAGGATCGAGGCTAAAGGTATGAATATCGGGTGTTTTGGGGGTTATGTGCGAGGGGGCGCCAGCATTCTGTCTTATTGTGGTGGGACCAACACCTGCACCTGCATGAGTGTTGGTCCACTTTAGACACAGCTATATATGATGTTGAATTGCCCTGAGGGAAAAACTCACAAAAAAAAGTGTTCACTCCCAAAAACACTTGTGTAAAAAATGATGGTGCTGAATATATGTTATGCACACCAGATACTGTAGCAGAGCAGGTCTCCTAAATTTTTCGCTTTCCATGCCTCCATTACAACCTGGAAATGTAGTAGCATAGCTAGTCCTGAGGGAGCCTGGTGAGCCACAGGGTACCATGAGTAAAAGGACCCCATCGGCCATGTAACGCGTGGGTGCCGGTCACAGGAGGCTGCAATCTCCTCTGCCCCCGAGTGCTCCAGAAATCAGGGGATGTGATGTAATCTTTATTTTCTTTACCTGCTACTACTAAAAAGTTAGGATATTGCCTGTTATGGCATACTTTATATGCTGAATAGTATGCCAATGACTATCTGAGGATTGAGCCAGACTGCAAATATATTGTGGCAGCACCAGCACTTCCAATTGTTGGCAGTACTGTGAGATCACCAGATTTTTAAGAATACAGACATATTTGTTTCACTATTTTTTGGGGGTTGATTTTCAAGGAAGTGTTAGCATGGCTTCAGAAGTTTAACGTGGATTTATTTTTACATATATATGTATAAATTGGAGTTATCGCATTTACCTGGGGGGGGGGCTTTTGGGTCGATTGTTATTGTGTATATGTTTTTTGATGTAGGAGGATTGCTGAATTTATGTATATAATTTGCTTTACATTGATTACATATTTAACATTTGAATATTACTTTTACCCAGTGTGCAGCATGGTTATATGGGGGTTGTTTTGGGGCTTACATGGGACCTTGTATTTTCATACGCGGGTGTTAACTCCTATCTTTGCTAGTACCATCATTTATTTAGGCAGTGCACACCTTACAAACTTTTATTTAATAGTGATAATTTTAAATATGCTTGAACTCCATGAACTGGAGATGCAGCCCTCCCTTTTTATGTGGCACCTGACAGATCCCAAGGATTCTGACATAGCAGCACATCATTGTGCCCATTTGTGGAGGTGCAGAGTGAGGCAGTGTCTATAAAAGTGCCTGGTGCATGTCTTTGTAACATTCTGGGGGGGAGAAGAGAGTAGTGTCTCCAACTGTTCTGCATCTCTGTGTAACCATCTCCCACCTAACCCACCCAACTTACTGTCACAGCAGAGGGTGCTACAGCTACTGAAGGGTTATTGCCATCTATTGCCAGGTAGGGTGAGGAAAATATTATTGTGGGGCTGTCATGGGCAAAATAATTTAGCATCTGCATCTTTCCTGGGTGAAATAACTGCAGCTGTCCTGGGCAAAATATTTCAGAATCTGCATCTGTCCCAGGCAAAAGAAAAACGGATTGAGGTAGATTTTGATCATTCATTTGAAAACATTTAAATGGTTATGGTTGCATTTCATTTTGCGTTTGTTATTACCTAACCCTTTGAAGGCAAACCGAATGCTGATGTGGCCCTGGAAAATACAATTCTGTGATTACTCACCTGTAGAATTGGTATTATATGTATACAGCACGTCCTGTTCCAGAATATTCCTTATTCCTGGGTAATACATCCACAAGATGGTGCTGGACTGCAGAAAAACAGCTGGTGGCTCCTCCCGGCCCTATAAAGGTCAGGTACCTCCCACAAATTCCCAGTATTGACAAGCAGTTAACAAGAAGCACAATAAAAACAAGAATTCAAAAATGAACATATGAACAATCACCATACAGAGGTAACTGAGAATAATGATAACAAGGGTGGGATAGAACAGGACGTGCTGTATACATATAATACCAATTCTACAGGTGAGTAATCACAGAATTGTATTATTCTAAGTATACAGCACGTCCTGTTCCAGAATATTCCTTACTCCTGGGACATCCAATAGCAGTGTCCGTAAGGTAGGGTGGGATCCCCAAAAAGTAACAGCGAGCAGTTGAAACCACTGCCGCCTGCAGAACTTTGCGACCAAAAGCAGCATCAGCTGAGGCCTTAACATCAACCTTGTAAAACTTTGAAAAAGTATGAACAGAAGACCAAGTAGCGGCCTTGCAAACTTGTTCAACAGAAGCTTGGTGCTGAAAAGCCCAAGAGGCACAAATAGCACGAGTAGAATGAGCAGTAAGGCGAAAGGGAGGCTCCTTCCCCTTAGCAGAATAGGCCTGTACCACAGCCTGGCGGATCCACTTGCTGATGGTGGACTTAGCTGGAGCCAGACTCTTCTTAGGACCAGATGGGAGCACAAAAAGAGCATCAGTCTTTCTGAAGGATTCAGTAGCCACCAAATAGAACTTCAGAGTCCTGACCACATCCATCTTATCCTGGTGTCTCTCAAAGTAAGGGGGTTTGATGGAAAGCACTGCCAACTCAGGAACATGCCTAACAGAAGTGATAGCCACCAAAAAGGCTACCTTAAGCGTCAAAATGGACAAAGGGGCCTCACGCAAAGGCTCAAAGGGAGACCCCTGCAAGGCAGATAAGACCAAGTTCAAATCCCAGACTGGTAACATGGTGAGCAATGGATCTTTGGAAGAAAATGGCCAAAGCATAAAACTTTAAGGGTACTAATTTGGAAGACCCAAATCCAAACCATGTTGCAGAAATTCCAGGATCCTAGGGATAGAAAACACCCGACAGGGAAGCGACTTAGACTCGCACCAGTCAATGTAAGCATGCCATACTCTATAGTAGATGGATGACGAGGACTTCTTCCTCGCCCGAATCATGGTATTAACAACAGAGGCAGTTAGCCCCTTTTCCATCAAGATGGAGGTTTCATCAGCCAGGCCGTTAAAGCCTGGGTTTGTAAATTGGGATGGCGTAGCTTTTCCTAAATGAGCAGGTCTGGATCCTTGGGCAGGGCATACTGATCTACTGCCAACTGCACCACGTCTGCGAACCACACCCTTCTTGGCAACAGGGGGGCACCAGAATGGTTGGCACCCCTTCCTGGGCAATCTTGCGCAGCACCCTGCCCAGCAGAGGAAAAGGAGGGAACACATAGAGGAGCTGAAAGCTCTTCCAAGACATTGCTAGTGCATCCATGGCCAAGGCCAGAGGATCCTGTGACAGAGAGACAAAGGTTGGAAGCTTGTGATTGTGACGGGACGCAAACAGATCCACATCTGGCTGACCCCAGCGGTGGCACAGGGAGCGAAACACCCTGCTGCTGAGGGACCATTCTCCCAGAAGAGAAGCCCCCTGCTGAGGGAGTCTGCCTCCAGATTCTCCACCCCCGGGATGTACACAGCTGAAATGCAGGGAACATTCTCCTCCGCCCAAGACATTTTTAGGGACACTTCCTTGAGGGCCCTCTTGCTCCGGGTCCCTCCCTGATGATTGATGTAGGCAATCGCCGTCTGGTTGTCCGAGCGTACCTGAACCGCCCGATCCCCGAAGGTGTGGAGTCAATTGGGCGAGAACCAACCTTATCACCCTCAATTCCAGAATGTTGATAGGGGTGTGGGCCTCCTGAGGGCCCCACTGACCCTGGAATTTCAGGGATTTCCAGAAGCCCCCCCAACCTGTCAGACTGGCATCTGTGGTGACTGTCTCCCAGCACGGGGCCAGAAAGGATCTGCCCACCAACAGGTTTCTTGAGTCCAGCCACCAGACTGCCTGGCCAGAGGGGACAGAACCAACACCTGATTCAGGGACCGAGGGTCCCGATCCCATACCGACAAGAGGTGAAGTTGAAGAGGTCTCATGTGAAACTGAGCGTATGGAACCGCCTCGAAGCAAGACACCATCAGGCCCACCAGCTGCATCCCCTGCCGGATGGAGGGATGAGGGCACTACATAAGAAGCCTGGCTTGGGCTTGAAGACTCTCGACCTTCTGCTGAGGGAGAAAAATCTTGACTTGGGATGTATCCAGAGTCATGCCCAGAAAGGACCGCACCATTGACGGTGACAGGAAAGACTTGGGGTGCTTGATCACCCAGCCGAAGTACTCCAGTGTGGACACCACCAGCTGGGTATCCAGTTCGGCCTGCTGGAGGGACTGAGACGTGATGAGAATGTCGTCCAAGTAAGGAAGGATGCGAATGCCCTGGGATCTCAGCAGTGCCATTACGCCCGGCAGCACCTTGGTGAATACCCTGGGAGCCGAGGTGATACCGAAAGGCAAGGCCACAAATTGGTAGTGCTGATCCTCCAGAGCGAACCTGAGGAATCTCTGATGACCTGGAAAGATTGGTACATGAAGGTAAGCGTCCTTAATGTCTACAGAGGTCATGAAGTCGCCAGGTCGTAGTGAATTGACAGCTGAGCGCAGAGTCTCCATGCGAAAGTATTTGAACCTGACAAATTTGTTGAGGCGTTTTAAATCCAGGATGGGTCTGATGGACCCGTCTTTTTTGGGAACGGTGAAAAGATTGGAATAGTAGCCTCTGCCCCTTTCCCTCAAAGGCACCTGGCAGATGACCCCCAATTCCAGAAGGTTTTGGACAGCAAAGCACAGACCCTGAGCTGACAGGGGGTTTTGAGCCATCCGGGATTTGATGAATCTTGGGGGGGGCCAGGCTGCAAACTCTATCTTGTAACCGGAGGACACTACCTCCTGAATCCACCGGTCTGAGACGTGAAGCCTAAAGACGTGAGCAAAACGCCGAAGCCGTCCCCTCACCCGGATGGGTGAGGGCGCCCCTTCATGCCTGAGGGGGCTTGGGTGAGGATTTTGGCTTGGGACCCCATGAGAGGCCAGGATGGCCACGTCCTCTGCCCCTTCCCCAGTGATCTCTGTGGGCCCCAGTAAAGACTCGGCCAGCTCTGGAACCACGGAAGGATGGGAGAAAGGCACCCATCCCCCGAAAGGACCGGGACGGCCTCCTACGTTGAGGTAACCTACCGCTCCTGGCAAACAAATCCAAGCGTTCACCAAAGAGGCGCAGGCCCTTGAAAGGGAAACCAGTGAGAGCCTTCTTAGCAGCATTATCAGCTACCCACTGACGTAGCCAGACAGAGCGGCGTATAGCCACTAACAGGGCAGAAGTCCTACCACACATTCTAATAGCATCATCCATAGCAGAAAGAATATATGCAATAAATTCCTCACAAAGCAGGAGAGATCTATACTCTTCTCTACCCGCATCCTCAGATGCCCCGTCCAAGAGACACTTAAGCACCCCTTTAATGGCAATAGCCGTAATAGCAGAGGCACAAACCGGGCGCAGCGCCGTACCCACACAGGCAAAGGCATGACAGGCCAGTTGGTCCATGGCCGTCCTCACCATCCCGCAGGGTAGTATTATCAGGAGAATGCATGACAGATGTATTGAACAACCCGAGAACGGGCGCATCCACCTCGGGAGGACATGACCAACGCTTAACAACATCAGCAGGAAAGGGATACCTCTTGTCCCAACTGTTAAGGCACCCCGGGCAGCTTGCTAGGTTGTTCCCATTCCTTGAGCACTAGATTATTAAAGTGAGACTGCTCAGGGAATTCCCAGCGTGGCTTAACCGTATGGAAAAGCTCACCCTGCTGCTGCGGAGCCACTGCCGGGGGAGAAATACAAAGCACTTCAAAAATGTGACTCAGCAATCTGTCATCAGGGGACCACGGGTCTTCCCCAAAGGGAGTCCCAGTACCACCATAAAACTTAGGTTGTTCCTCAGAGGATTCAGAATCAGAAAATAATTCCCCCTCCTCAAGGGGGTTGGGACCTGAGAGTAAGGGCCCTCATCTTCTACGGGGAAGAGGGAAACCGTGGGTGATAAATGCCACTTCTTGGCAGAAGCCTTACGCGGGGCAGACCCAGCAAGATGTTTTTCAATGCTGGCCACCCGTGCAGCTAAATCAGGTTGAGACTCCCCGCTAGTATGCCCCTCGGTGGGGGTCAGATGTAAGCGTGGGGGGGGGGTAGGTGAGGCCAAAGGGGGCGCACCGTCAGGCCCAGTAACAGACAGCCCAGACTGCTTCGCCAGTACCTGCTGGGCACAGGGTACACAAACCCTGACATCATCACTTATGGGGGATACCTCACACACAACACATAGCCGGGCTTGTCCCGAAGGAACCCCAGGCCCATTATCCCCAGAAGCCTCCATATGGTGATTTGAATGGCACAACAGGCCAGTAAGAGTTAACGCTAAAGAGCTACCCGGGATGCCCCAAGAACCCGCTAGGGAAGTGGGAGATAGTGAGGGGAGGTGGCCGGGAGAAACCACAGTGCCGCAGTTTTAACCCGCCTGAAAACATAACAAGAACATTCCCATAAAAATACAGCAGAAAGGATATCCTTAGAAAAAAACCACCCCACCGGGGTTACTCCCGGACTGCAGGGAGCCAGCAGCGCACGCAGCTAAGGACAGCCAAAGTGGCATCCGCAGACCACGAGGGGCGGGCCATGGAGACGTGATGTGAAAATCGTCATCCACAGAGCCCCCCAAGAGTGCGAAACGCGCCCACATGATCCGGCTGACCAATAATAGCCCGGCAGCTCTGAGGTAAATGACGCCGCCGTCCGCGGAGCGCTGTACAAGTGCGCGGTGGCGGCGTACAAGGCGACAGTAACACAGTACATGTTAAAACACAAAATACAGTTTTATACCACTAGTAACCCCCCCCCCCCCCCGGAGATTTCCCGGAGGGAGAGCGAGGCAGGAATATGAAAGGCTTTCCAGGGAGACGAAGGTGCCCAGTAGACAATGGGAGGAGTGAGGGTGGAGGCGAACACCTATGGGAATGTTAACTGCACCGGTTGAGCCTGGCAGAGAAACCCATGGAGCAGGGGGGCATCCCAAAAGGCTCACAATCAGCCTAAACCGCCTACCCTGTCAGAGCAGGGACTGCGGTAGGAGCATAGCTCCTCAGCACCCAACTGGTGCTTAATGACCTACCTTCACCCGAACCTTGTCAGCCGAGGCTGGGAGGCAGCAATATGGAACGGAACGGGTGGGAATAGTCTTGCAGTGCCGCAGGCATATAAGCCCTGCTCACCTGCGCCACATAGAGAGCTATCTTCGCAGCCCAGACTGCAGAAAAGAACTGGGTAGTTTGTGGGAGGTCCCTGACTAATATATAGGACCGGGAGGAGCCACAAGCTGTTTTTCTGCAGTCCAGTGCCATCTTGTGGATGTATTACCTAGGAGTAAGGAATATTCTGGAACAGGACGTGCTGTATACTTAGAATAAAGAGTTTGACACCACTGTAATAGAGGATAAGGATGTAGTGCGATCAAAGTGAAGTTTGATTTCAGAGGCAGCAGCATTTGGTGTGTGTGAGTGACTGGAGACCACGTAGCCTAGTAACACGCTCATGGTATTTTGAGCCATTGCAGTTCCTTTTTCTTACCTGGGCCTCCCTAGCTAATAGAGAGTCACCCCATGCAACTATGGTGTACTCCATCAGCATCATAAATGTAGTGTCATGTAATTTTATAGGACACGTAAGATGCAGCCAATCAGGACCCTCACATATAAAGTGAAGAAATCCTAATCACTTGTGTGTATGCACAGACTGTTCCATATCAGATGCCGCTGCATCCTCTCAGGTATTATCCCTCTCAGCCCAGGCCTAGAAAGAAATAATACATTTGTACATAACCAGAACACAGTTTATAAAATAGTCCCAATTTTTAGAAAATACAAATACTTATCCCGGAAAAAAAAAGTTTTCTATTTAGGGAGAGTGGTCAGGTGATGCAATAAATTGGCCTGGATTTAAAGTAATTATTTTATCTGTAGCAAAGAAAAAACAAGAACGCTCTTTGCAACATACAATCTGCTAATGGTGCTGCCCTTCCGGATAACAAGCAGCATCACATTGAGACGCTAGAATAAAAAATGATGGGGTTGGAAATTAAAAATACCATTTTGTGAATACTCACCTGTAAAATGGGTATTATAAGTATGTCACACACCCCGCTTCAAACATTAATCATTAGACTTGGGTTACTCCACCAGCAGGTGGCGACGTTGCAGAGAAGTCTTGAAAAACGAGCCCCTCCTGATCTATAATACCTGGGACCTCCCACTTATCTCCCAGTTTTCAAACAGCAGTAAAGACAAGGTACCAGGAAAAAAAAACATTGGTAACCCTCAACTGTAAACGAAGCTTCACCCTATAAAGAATCCAGGATACCAAAAAGGGCGGGTGAAGCGGGGTGTGTGACATACTTATAATACCCATTTTACAGGTGAGTATTCACAAAATGGTATTATTCTAAGTATGTCACACACCCCGCTTCAAACATTAATCATTAGACTTGGGACATCCAAAAGCAGTGTCAAGAAAGGGCGGGTATCCAACAAGGCCATTATGCAAAACTCAAACCACTGCAGCCTGCAGAACCTTGCGGCCAAACATAGCATCCGCTGAAGCCCACACGTCAACCTTATAAGACTTGGAAAAAGTGTGAACAGAAGACCAAGTAGCAGCCTTACAAACTTGTTCAACAGAAACCTGGTGCTGAAAAGCCCAAGACGCTCCAACAGCACGAGTAGAATGAACAGTGATACGAAAAGGGGGAACCTTCCCCTTGGCAGAATAGGCCCCAACAACAGCCTGACGAATCCATTTGCTAATGGAAGACTTAGCGGGAGCCAAAACCTTTCCTAGGCCCACAGGGCACCACGAAAAAGACATCAGTCTTATGAAAAGGAGATGTAGTAAACAAACAGTACTTCACACGGCGTACCACGGCCAAACAGTGCAAACCCTCTCCTTGTCATTCCTAGGTTTAGGACACAAGGACGGAAGAACAATGCCCTGGTTAAGATGAAAAGCAGAGACCACCTTAGGAAGAAAGTCCGGTTTGAAGCGGAAAACCACTTGCCCTGATGTCTCTCAAAGTGAGGAGCCTGAATCGACAAGGCTGCCAACTCCGAAACGCGCCGAACCGAAGTGATGGCCACCCAAAAAGGCAACCTTCTGAGTCAGAGTAGAAAGAGCAATATCCTGCAAAGGCTCAAAAGGAGGAGCCTGAAGAGCAGAGAGAACCAAATCCAAATCCCAAACAGGGATCAAAGGCTTCCTAGGAGGCCGCAGATGCGAGACCCCTTGGAAGAAAGTCTTGACCAAAGGATGAAGCGCAAATGACTTTTGAAAAAAGACAGACAAGGCAGAAACCTGCCCCTTCAAAGTACTCAGCTGAAGACCAGAGTCCAGCCCCGATTGAAGAATTCCAAAATCCTAGAAACAGAAAAGACCCAACAGGGCAAAGATCTAGCCTCACACCAATCAATATAAGATCTCCAAGTCCTATAGTAGAAAGTAGAAGAGGACCTCTTCCTGGCACTAATAAGAGTCTAAAGAACAGAATCCGAAAGACCTTCCTCCCCTAAGATGGAGGTTTTAGCAGCCAGGCCGCCAAAGCCAGTGTTGGTAAATTTGAGTAACGCAGTTGACCCTGTGTGAGAAGATCCGGCCGACGAGGCAGGTCGAACTGATCCACCGCCAGACGAACGATGTCTGCGAACCACACCCCCCTTGGCCACCTTGTAGCCACGAGAATGGCGGGAACCCCTTCCAGGGCCAGTGTTCGCAACACCTTGAATAGCATGGGGATCGGAGGAAACAGATAAAGGAACCCCAGGTCCCCCCAGCTCAGGGACATGGCATCCACCGCCAGAGCCAGAGGACCCTGAGAAAGCGACACGAATGTCGGAAGCTTGTAACTGTGACGAGAGGCAAACAGATCCACCTCCGGCGTCCCCCACCGGAGACAAAGCGACCGAAAAACCTGGGGGTGGAGAGACCAATCCCCCCTGGCGTGAAGAGCACCTGCTCAGGAAGTCCGCCTCCAGGTTTTCCACTCCTGGAATGTACACTGCCGAGATGCTAGGGACATGAGTCTCCGCCCAGGCTAGAATCAGAGACACCTCTCTGCGGGCACTCAGACTGCGAGTCCCTCCCTGGCGATTGATGTAAGCAACCGCCGTCCGATTGTCCGACCGAACCTTAACCGGCAAACCCTGTAAATGCTGTGTCAAGTGAGACAGAACCAACCTGATGGCTCTCAACTCCAGAACGTTGATGGGCAAGTGGGCCTCCAGAGGACTCCACCACCCCCGGAACTGAAGGTCCTTCCAGAAACCTCCCCATCCTGACAAACTGGCGTCCGTGGTGACAGCTTCCCAAAGAGGCGTCAGAAAGGACCTGCCCCTCAAGAGATTGTCCGAGACCATCCACCACTGTAGAGACTGCCGAACCCGGGAGGACATCCGGAAGGACCGATCCAACGACCGCGGTCGCCGGACCCAAGATGCCAACAGAGGAAGCTGAAACGTCCTCGTGTGAAACTGAGCAAAGAGAACTGCCCCGAAGAAAGCTACCATCAACCCCACCAGTCTCATCCCTAGCCGGATGGACGGGCAAGGATTGGAAGGAAGAAACTGCGCCAAGACCTGAATCAAGAGAACTTTGGCCTGAGGCAGAACCACTCTGTGTTGGCAAGAATCCAAGGACAGCCCCAGGAAAGGCACCACCCTGGCCGGAACGAGAGAGGACTTGGGATAGTTGATCACCCAGCCGAAACTCTCCAGAGTGGATACCACCGTCCTGGTGTCTATCTCCGCTTGACTGAAGAAAGGAGCCATGATGAGAAAATCGTCCAGATAAGGCACAATGCGAATCCCCTGAGCTCCGGGAAGGGCCATCACGCCCGCCAACACCTTGGTGAACACTCTCGGAGCCGAGGTAAGGCCGAACGGAAGAGCCACAAATTGAAAATGCCGATCTTCCACCACGAAGCGAAGAAACCTTTGGTGAGCCGGAAAGATAGGAATATGAAGGTAGGCATCCTTGATGTCTATGGACGTCATGAAGTCCCCCTGCCGAAGAGAATTGATTGCAGAGAGTTTCCATGCGAAACTTCCGGGGACGAATAAACACGTTGAGAAACTTCAGATCCAGAATGGGACGAACCGATCCGTCCTTCTTGGGTACTGTGAAGAGATTGTAATAATACCCACGGCCCACCTCCGAGGGAGGGACCGGGCAGATGACTGCCATCTCCATAAGATTCCTCACCGCCGCCAGGAGCCCCTGTGCGGCCAAAGGATCTGAGGAAACACGGGACCTGAAAAATCTTAGAGGAGGACGGGACTCGAACTCCAGCTTGTAACCGGCCGACACCACCTCCCGGATCTACCTGTCCGAGACTGTCTGGTCCAACACTCGGGAGAAGTGTCGCCACCGTCCCCCCACCCGCAAGGGTGAGGGCGCCCCTTCATTGCTGAGCGGCCTTGGCAGCGGGCTTGGGTTTGGCACCCCAGGAGTGAACGGGACGGCCATGGCCTCTACCCCTGTTCCAGCTGGCACCCCTGGGAGCTGTAAAGCCCGCACCTCTGCCAGCTCTGGCTCCCCGAAAGGAGGGATTAAAAAAGGGCCGCCCCCCCGAAAGGAACGACAAAATTTCTTGCGCTGAGGTAACTTACCTCCCTTGGCAACCGAATCCAATTTCTCCCCAAACAGGCACAAACCCAGAAAGGAAGAGCCGTAAGCGACTTCTTAGAATTAAAGTCAGCAGTCCATTGCCGCAACCACGCCAACCGTCGGATAGTCACCGACAAGGCCGTGATCCTGCCACACATCACCATGGCGTCATCCTGAGCGGCTAGGATAGACGAAACAAAGGACTCACAACTTTTGAGAGCAAGGAACTCATCCCAAGTAGGATCAAGGTCCGGACATAAATCCCTGACAAAGGATCTAACCGCCAACACCAAAAGTGCCGAAGCACAAACAGGCCTCAAAGCCGAACCCGCACAGGTAAAACCGCGGCGAGCCAGCTGGTCAATCTGGCGATCTTCTCCAGCCTTAAGGGTAGTCGTGTCAGGAGAATGCAACACCGCCATGTTAGATTGCCCCATAACCGGAGCATCAACCTCGGGAGGAAAAGCCAACGCTTCACCAAGTCCGCCGGAAAAGGATACTTCTTATCCCAACTCGGCAGAACACCAATGAGACGCGTAGGCTGTTCCCATTCCTTAAGGACGACATTCTCAAAATGTCGTTGACTGGGAAACTCCAAACGCGGCTTGGTCACATCAAACAACTCACCCTTAGGTGGAGGAACCGCCTTGGGAGGGTCCAAATCCAAAACTTCAAACAATTGAGTCAATATGGAAAGGGTGTCAAATACCGTCCCCGCCGCCTGGTCACCCTCAGCGCCAAACAACTGCTGGACCTCAGGGTCGGCCAGATCCTCTGGAATCTCCCCCTCTCAGTTGGGGGGCAATCTGACCAATCCAATGCCTCAATAACATCCACGTCTGAGTCCAGCGGAGGTTGGGACAAGTGTTTCCGCTTAGCCGAAGCCTTCTGAGCCACCGCGGCGGAGAACATCTTCTCGAGGCTGGCCAACCGTGCGCACACCTCGGATTGCGAATCCCTACCTATGACAACGTCACACGGGGTCCGGAATAGGCGAGGGGGTGTAGGAGATGACGGAGGTTGCGAGGAGCCAGAAGCCGGAGTGCCGGACTGGCGCGCAATATTCCGCAGTGCACATGGAATACATAATATGACATCATCGCCTGGGAGCGGAGCCCCACAACCCCCACACAGCCTGGATTGCCCCGAAGAGCCGTGTCCGGTAATGTCGGAAGCCTCCATATGGTGAAATTGTGGTATTCGCAATAACCCAGGGATTTACGCAGTATGCAACCCGGGATGCCCCTTTATAATTAAAGTCCCGGGAGTGGGAGGATTTTAAGCCTAGGGAAAAAAAAACAATTTGTAAGACTAGCCAGGTATATCAGACTGGGAGACCCAAGCAGCAAGGGTATCCCAGGATCTGTAACAGAAAAAGACCACAATCAGTCTTCAGAGAATAAAGTCACAAGGAACAAAACAATGAAAAAGGCCATAATGTGCACACACACACACACACACACACACGCACACACCAAGGTAAATGACCTGAAAGACAAATCATGGGGCAGGCAGGACCGATTCTAATAATACATGCCAACCAGTCAGGCATAAGATAATATAAGTATCAGAATCTGAATACAATTGTTAACAGAGGAGAACTGTTAGGTCTCATAATATATATATATATATATATATATATATTATATATATATAAAAATACAATTCTGTGAAACATAACACTCATGGGACACCCAGGGCCTCATCTGATAAATAAGCCAAGCCAGGCCAAGAATAAAAGAATCAAGCAAGGTTGCTAAGGGAAGAGCCGCTATCTTAAATTAAGGACAACTGCACCTGGCCTGTCCCATGAATTGCTTATGCCCATGAATAGTCTATGAGGCAACTAAACCGCAACCGCATAAACACCACACGGCACCTGAGACGGCGAAGCAAGGACCCGGGGCGGGGAGGCACAGGAGTTGAGACGGAGGGAGACGAAGGGCGGGCCGGCAGAACGCGGCGAAGCGCTCCAGCCCCGCCCACCGCCATAGGCCGCACAGCGAGGGCCGCAACGGAGCGCGGCCCCGCCCCCCCTTCCCCGATCACCTCAAGCCGCACAATGGCGGCGCCGCCGCTGACACTTAACAGGAAACAGGCGCCCAATAAAAAACTGCAAGTGAAACACGCACACACAATGAATGATGCACACACACTTGCGCACGGGGTCCCGCTGCTCAAGACAAACGCCCGTACTCCGCAGCGCCGACCCAGAACAGCCAGAACACCATCCACTGGAATTACCACACGGATAAAGCACCACAATGCCAAACCACCCCCCCCCCCCCCCATAGCGAAGGCAGAAGGGAACTACCAAGCAGGGGACAGGGAGGCTAAGGGGGGCACATCCCAAATCTGGATCACCAGCCGGATAACCGCGTTGCCCCACGCGTGGGGTCTAGCGGAGGAGATAAGCTCCTAGGCACCACAAGGTGCCATCTACCATTACCCAGCCAGCATCCTAGGCTGGGAGGCTTCCAGCTTTAACTAACAAACAAACAAAAAAACACTGGGTAGAAATAGACCATGGGGGGGTGCCGGGGTGTTACCCCGGCTACCTGCAAGCAGGAGACTTCTTTCTTCTGTCTTGTCGCCATCTTGCAGAGAAGAACACTGGGAGATAAGTGGGAGGTCCCAGGTATTATAGATCAGGAGGGGCTCGTTTTTCAAGACTTCTCTGCAACGTCGCCACCTGCTGGTGGAGTAACCCAAGTCTAATGATTAATGTTTGAAGCGGGGTGTGTGACATACTTAGAATATAACACTACACAACTAAAACCCTGCACTATGCAGCTTAGAGCACCCACAGAAGAATGTCAGGAGTCTTATCAATCAGCAACGAGCCAGGGGAAGAGATGCAGTGCACACTGGGAATTTGCATAAATTAAATAAAAAGCGGTCTGTAAAACTGACGAGACAAAAAAGCAATTCTGTGAGTACTCACCTGTAGAATTGTTTTTGTTCTTGCATGGCACAGCCCGCTTCGGTGTTCATAACAGTTGGTTATTCCGCCACAAGGTGGTGCAGTGGTACTGCAGAAAGCTGTGGCATGTCCCGGCTCCCTATAAAAACGGGCTTAACCATAGAGTTCCCAAGCGTAGACAAGCAGTGAGACAAGAAGGCGGGAGAGAATAAAGTAAAAAATGTGAAAAAGGAAAAAAACCCAATTAACTTGGAACAATCACCATAAAGAGGCAACCGAGAATAACGATAACAAGGGTGGGGCGAAGCGGGGCGTGCCATGCAAGAACAAAAACAATTGTACAGGTGAGTACTCACAGAATTGCTTTTTTCTTTATTGCATGGCACGGCCCGCTTCGGTATTCATAACAGTTCGGACATCCAAAAGCAGTGTCCAAAGTAGGGTGGGATCCCCAAAGAGTAACGGCCAGTAGTTCAAGTCACTACCGCCTGAAGCGCCTTGCGGCCAAAAGCAGCATCCGCTGAGGCCTTAACATCAACCTTGTAAAACTTTGAAAAAGTATGAACAGAAGACCAAGTAGCAGCCTTGCAAACTTGTTCAACAGAAGCTTGGTGCTGAAAAGCCCAAGAGGCACCAATAGCACGAGTGGAATGAGCAGTAACCCTAAAGGGAGGTTCCTCTCCCTTAGCAGAATAGGCTTGAACCACCGCCTGACGGATCCACTTGCTGATAGTGGATTTAGCCGGAGGCAAACCCTTTCTAGGTCCAGAAGTGAGAACAAAAAGAGCATCAGACTTCCTGAAAGTCTCAGTAGAGACCAAATAAAATTTCAGAGCCCTGACCACATCCAGAGAATGCAGAGTCCGCTCCTTGGAATTAGCAGGATTAGGACACAATGAAGGCAATACCATGTCCTGATTGAGATGAAAGGCAGACACAACCTTTGGCAGGAAATCCGGCTTAAGCCGGAACTCCAGCTTATCCTGATGTCTCTCAAAATAAGGAGGTTTGATGGAAAGTGCCGCTAGCTCAGAAACTCGCCTTACAGAAGTGATAGCCACCAGAAAGGCTACCTTAAGAGTCAAAATAGACAAGGCAGCCTCACGGATAGGCTCAAAGGGAGGCCCTTGCAGAGCAGACAACACCAGATTCAAATCCCAAACTGGTAGCAAAGGCTTACGGGGTGGAAGCACATGAGAAACACCTTAGAAAAAGGTTTTGACCAACCGGTGATTGGCAAAAGATCTTTGGAAAAAAATTGCCAGAGCTGAAACATGGCCTTTTAGGGTACTAAGTTGAAGGCCCAAATCCAAACCATGTTGTAAGAATTCCAGAATCATGGGAATAGAAAACACCCGACAGGGAAGAGACTTAGACTCACACCAGGCAATGTAAGCATGCCAGACCCTGTAATAGATAAAGGACGAGGACTTCTTCCTAGCCCGAATCATGGTATCAACAACAGAGGCAGGCAACCCCTTCTCCATCAATATGGAGGTTTCAGCAGCCAAGCCGTTAAAGCCAGAGTTTGTAAATTGGGATGACGTAGCTGCCCCTGGGTGAGATCTGGATCCTTGGGCAAGACGTGCCGGTCAACTGCCAACCGCACGACGTCTGCGAACCAAATTCTTCTTGGCCAACAAGGGGCCACCAGTATGGCTGGTACCCCCTCCTGAGCTATCTTGCGCATGACCCTGCCCAGGAGAGGAAACGGAGGGAACACAGAGAAGCTGAAACTCCGTCCAAGGTATTGCCAAGGCATCCGTGGCGAAGGCCAGAGGATCCTGTGACAGAGACAAATCTGGGAAGTTTGTGATTGTGAAGAGACCCAAACAGGTCCACATCCGGCTGACCCCAGAGGTGACAGAGGGAGAGTTACACCCGGTTGACCACTCCCCCAGACGAGACGTCCCCCTGCTCAGGGAGTCTGCCACCTGGTTCTCCACCCCTGGGATGTAGACCGCTGAGATGCAGGGAACATGCTGTTCCGCCCAAGACAGAATCAGGGACACTTCCTTGAAGGCTCGCTTGCTCTGAGTCCCTACCTGATGATTGAGGTAGGCCACCGCCGTCTGGTTGTCTGAGTGGATCTGAACAGCCCGACCCCGAAGGTGAGTGGATAGGCGAGAAAGAACCAACCTGATCGCCCTCAGTTCCAGGACGTTGATGGAAGCATGGGCCTCTTGTGGGCCCCACCGACCCTGGAACCTCAGGGAATTCCAGAAACCTCCCCAGCCGGTCAGACTGACATCCGTGGTGACCGTTTCCCAGCACGGGGGCAGGAAGGACCTGCCCCCCCCCAGGTTCCTTGAGTCCAGCCACCACGAAAGAGACTGTCTGGCCAGGGGAGATAGAACAAATTCCTGATCCAGGGACACAGGGTCCCGATCTTAAACTGACAAGAGGTGCAACTGAAGAGGTCTCATGTGAAACTGAGCAAAGAGTACTGCCTTGAAGTAGGACACCATCAGGCCCACCAACTGCATCCCCTGACGGATGGAGGGATGAGGACATGACAGCAGAGCCCGAGCCTGCAGCTGAAGACCCTCCACCTTCTGCTGAGGAAGGAACACCTTGACCTGAGAGGTATCCAGAGTCATGCCCAGAAAGGTCCTCACCAATGGCGGGGACAGAGAAGACTTGGGATAGTTGATCACCCAGCTGAAAAACTCCAGAGTGGATGTCACCATTTGAGTGTCCCGCTCGGCCTGAGGAAAAGACTTGGCCACAATCAGGATGTCGTCCAGGTAAGGTATGATGCGGATGCCCTGGTTCCTTAGCAGAGCGATCACTTCCGCCAGCACCTTGGTGAACCCCCGAAGCGCCGAGGTGATACCGAAAGGTAGAGCCACAAACTGGTAATGCTGATCCTGCAGCTCGAACCTTAGAAATCTCTGATGACCTGGGAAGATAGGCACATGAAGATAAGCATCCTTGATGTCCACAGTGGTCATGAAGTCGCCCGGGCGAAGGGTACTGACAGCAGAGCACAGCATCTCCATGAGATAATGCTTGAATCTGACAAATTTGTTGAGGCCCTTCAGATACAGAATGGGCCTCAGAGAGCCGTCCTTTTTGGGGACCGTGAAAAGATTGGAATAGTACCCATGACCTCTTTCTTGATGAGGCACCAAACAAATGACTCCGGACTCTTAACAGGCAATGAACCGCCAGAAGCAACCCTTAAGCGGACAGGGGGTTTAAAGACATCCGGGATCTGATGAATCTTGTAACCGGAGGACACTACCTCCTGAATCCACCTGTCTGAAACATGAAGCCTCCAGACGTGAGCAAAGAGCCGAAGCCGGTCCCCCACCCGGAAGGGTGAGGGCGCCCCTTCATGCCTGAGGGGGCTTGGGAGAAGGTTTGGGCTTAGGATTCCAGGAGAGACCAGGACGACCACGGGTTCTGCCACGGCCCCAAGAATCTCTGCGACCACTGGAGAGGAGGGAGCCACGGCCCCCTCTGGGAATGCGTAAGGAAGGGAGGGGGGCAGAGGACCCCCGAAAGGGCCGGGACTGCCTCCTACGCTGAGGCAGCCTCCCATCCTTGGCTAGAACATCAAGACGTTCCCCAAATAGCCGCAGCCCTACGAAGGGGAGGCCAGTGAGAGCTTTCTTAGCCGCAGTATCAGCTGCCCACTGGCGCAACCAGACAGAGTGGCGCATAGCCACCAAGAGCGCAGAGGTTCTACCACACAGCCGCACAGCATCATCCATAGCAGTAAGGATAAAGACCGCAAAATCAGAGCAAAGTCCTATATTCCTCCCCCACACTACCAGCTGTTGCGCCATCAATGAAACGCTTGAGCAGCTTCTTAAGGGCAATAGCAGTAATGGCGGCAGCACATACGGGGCGCAAGCCAGCCCCCCCCCCCCCCCCACAAGTAAAAGCATGGCAGGCCACTTGATCCATGCGTCGGTCCTCACCGTCCCTCAGAGTGGTAGTGTCAGGGGAAGGCATGACCAAAGTATTGGACAAGCCTAGCACGGGAGCGTCCACTTCAGGGGGAAATGACCACCTCTTAACAAGATCAGCAGGAAAGGGATAGCCTTTATCCAAACCCTGGGGCACAGCAGGCAACTTGTTAGGACGTTTCCATTCTTTAAAATGGACCAACACCCATGGCTGATCGGCCCGGGACAGCTCCCTCCCCGCGGGTCATCCAAAATCGGGATGCCCCGCTGTGTGAAACCCCCCCGGACGCCCACAAACCTTATCTTTCTCCCGTTCCAACGGCGCATGCACAGGCCGCCGCAGCCCGCGCGTCCCTCTAGCAGGGCGCGCTCCCTGTAAGAGGGATACGCGAGAGGCGGCGGCCTCAACTTGTCCGTCGGCAGTGAGGTAAGTTTTTTGGGGCTTTCTGGGGGGTTTCACACAGCGGGGCTTCCCCTTAGCAGAATAGTCCTGAATCACAGCCTGGCGAATCCACTTGCTGATAGTGGACTTGGAGCCAGACCCTTCCTAGGCCCAGATGGAAGCACAAATAGAGCATCAGTCTTCCTGAAAGTTTCAGTAGCCACCAAATAGAACTTCAGAGTCCTGACCACATCCAGATAGTATAAAACCCGTTCCTTAGGGTTACTAGGATTAGGGCATAGAGAAGGCAAAACAATGTCCTGATTGAAATGAAAGACAGACACAACCTTAGGCAGAAAATCTGTCTTAAAACAAAACACCACCTTGTCCTGGTGTCTCTCAAAGTAAGGGGGTTTGATGGAAAGCGCCGCCAAATCAGAAACACGCCTAACAGAAGTGATAGCCACCAAAAAGTCTACTTTAAGAGTCAAAATGGACAAAGGGACCTCACGCAAAGGCTCAAAGGGAGACCCCTGCAAGGCAGATAAGACCAAGTTCAAGTCCCATACTGGTAACATAGGCTTACGTGGAGGACGCACGTGAGAAACCCCTTGGAAAAAAGTCTTGACCATACGATGGTGAGCAAAGGATCTTTGGAAGAAAATGGCCAGAGCAGAAACATGACCTTTGAGGGGACTAAGCTGAAGACCCAAATCCAAACCATGTTGCAGGAATTTCAGAATCTTGGGGATAGAAAACACCCTACAGGGAGGTGACTTAGACTCACACCAGTCAATGTAAGCATGCCAGACCCTATAGTAGATGGATGATGAGGACATCTTCCTAGCCTGAATCATGGTATTAACAACAGAGGCAGGCAAGCCCCTTCTCCATCAAGATGAAGGTTTCAACAGCCAGGCCGTCAAAGCCAGCGTTTTAAATTAGGATGGCGTAGCTGCCCCTGAGTGAGCAGGTCTAGATCCTTGGGCAAGAACATACTGATCTACTGCCAACTGCACAACGTCTGCGAACCACACCCTTCTTGGCCAACGTGGGGGCCACCAGAATGGTTGGCACCCCTTCCTGAGCAATCTTGCGTAGCACCTTGCCCAACAGAGGAAAAGGAGGGAACACAGAGAAGCTGAAAGCACTTCCAAGACATTGCTAGTGCATCCATGGCCAAGGCCAGAGGGTACTGGGCGAGAGAGACAAAGACTGGAAGCTTGTGATTGTGACGGGATGTAAACAGATCCACATCTGGCTGACCCCAGCGGTGACATAGGGAGCAAAACACCCTGCTGCTGAGGGACCATTCTCCCAGACGAGAGGTCCCCCTGCTGAGTCCAGATTCTCCACCCTCGGGATGTACACAGCTGAGATGCAGGGAACTTTCTCCTCCGCCCAAGACGGTATCAGGGACACTTCTTGAGGGCCCTCTTGCTCCAGGCCCCTCCCTGATGATTGATGTAGGCAATCACTGTTTGGTTGTCGGAGCGGACCTGAACCGCCCGTCCCTGAAGGTGTGGAGTCAACTGGGCAACAACCAACCTTATCGCCCTCAATTCCAGAATGTTGATAGGGGTGTGGGCCTCCTGAGGGCCCCACTGACCCTGGAATTTCAGGAATTTCCAGAAGCCCCCCCCCCCCCCCCAACCTGTCAGACTGGCATCTGTGGTGACTGTCTCCCAGCAGAAAGGATCTGCCCACCAACAGGTTTCTTGAGTCCAGCCACCATGAGACCGTCTGGCCAAAGGGGACAGAACCACCACCTGATCCAGGGACCGAGGGTCCCAATCCCAAACTGATAAGAGGTGAATTTGAAGAGGTTTCATGTGAAACTGAGCGTATGGAACCGCCTCGAAGCAAGACACCATCAGGCCCACCAGCTGCATCCCCTGCCGGATGGAGGGATGAGAGCAAGACATAAGGAACCTGGCTTGGGCCTGAAGACTCTCCACCTTCTGCCGAGGCAGAAAAATCTTGACCTGAGACGTATCCAGAGTCATGCCCAGAAAGGACCTCACCATTGACGGTGACAGAAAAGACCTGGGGTGGTTGATCACCCAGCTGAAAGACTCCAGTGTGGACACCACCAGCTGAGTATCCAACTCAGCTTGCTGGAGAGATTGAGACATGATGAGAATGTCATCTAAGTAAGGAAGGATGAGAATGCCCTGAGATCTCAGCAGAGCCAGTACGCCCGCCAGTACCTTGGTGAATACCCTGGGGGCCGAGGTGATACCGAAAGGCAGAGCCACAAATTGATAGTGCTGATCCTTCAGAGAGAACCTGAGGAATCTCAGATGACCTGGAAAGACTGGTACATGAAGGTAAGCGTCCTTGATGTCTACAGGAGGTCAAGAAGTCCCCTGCAAGTAGTGAATTGACAGCGGAGCGCAGAGTCTCCATGCAAAAGTGTTTGAATCTGACAAATTTGTTGAGGCACTTTAAATCCAGGATAGGTCTGATGGACCTGTCCTTTTTGAGAACAGTGAAAAGATTGGAATAGTAGCCTCTGCCCCTTTACCTCAAGGGCACCTGGCAGATGACCCCCAACTCCAGAAGGTTTTGGACAGCAAGGCACAGATCGTGAGCTGACAGGGGGTTTTGAGCCATGCCATCCGGGATTTGATGAATCTTGTGGGGGGGGGGGGGGGGGGGGAGGGGCAGGCTGCAAACTATCTTGTAAACGGAGGACACTACCTCCTGAATACACCGGTCTGAGACATGAAGGTGCGGGCGCCCCTTCATGCCTGAGGGGGCTTGGGTGAGGATTTTGGCTTGGGACCCCAGGAGAGGCCAGGACAGCCACGCCCTCTGCCCCTTCCCCAGTGATCTCTGCGGGCCCCAGGTCTGGAACCACGGAAGGATGGGAGAAGGGCACCCATCCCCCAAAAGGACCGAGACGGCCTCCTACGCTGAGGTAACCTACCGCCCTTGGCAAACAAATCCAAGCCTTCACCAAAAAGACGCAGGCCCTTGAAAGGGAAACCAGTGAGAGCCTTCTTAGCAGCATTATCAGCCACCCACTGACGTAGCCAGACAGAGCGGTGTATAGCTACCAGCAGGGCAGAAGTTCTACCACACATTCTAATGGCATCATCCATAGCAGACATGACATATGCAACAAATTCATAGCAAAGCAGGAGAGATCTATATTCTTCTCCTCCCGCATCATCAGAGGCCCCTTCTAAGAGGCTCTTAAGCAAACCCTTAATAGCAATAGCTAATGGCAGAGGCACAAACCGGGTGTAGCGCGGTCCCCACACAGGCAAAGGCATGGCAAGCCAGTTGGTCCATACGCCGGTCCTCACCATCCCTCAGGGTAGTAGTGTCAGGGGAATGCATGACAGATGTATTGGACAGCCCCAGAACGGGCATGTCCACCTCAGGAGGACATGACCAATGCTTAATCACATCAGCAGGAAAGGGATACCTTTTGTCCCAACTTTTGGGCACCCCTGGCAGCTTGCTAGGCCGCTCCCATTCTTTGAGCACCAGATTATTAAAGTGCGACTGCTCAGGGAATTCCAAACGTGGTTTAACCGTATGAAAGAGCTCACCCTGCTGCTGAGGAGCCACGGCAGGAGGGGAGATACAGAGCACTTCAAAAATATGAGCCAAGAGCCTGTCAGTGTCATCTGAGGACCATAGATCTTCCCCAAAGGGAGACCCTGTACCACCATAAACCCCTGGTTGCTCCTCAGATGAATCTGAATCAGAGAACAATTCCCCCTCCTCCAGGGGGGAATAACCAGTAGTGACAAAAACTTCCTCAGTTTCCACAGGAAAGAGGGAGACGATGGGAGACAAATGCCGCTTCTTAGCAGAAGCCTTACGCGATGCAGACCCCACAAAATGTTTCTCAATGCGTGCAGCCAAATCAGGCTGAGACTCCCTGCTGGTATGCTCCTCATAGGGGGTCAGATGCAGGTGTGGGGGGGGGGGGTAGGCGAAGCCCGAGGGGGCGCAGGCCCAGCAAAAGGTAACCTAGACTGCAGTGCAAGTACCTGCTGGGCGCAGGATACACATACCCTGACATCACCACCGATTGGGGATATCCCACACGGAACACATAGCCGGGCTTGTCCCGAAGGAACCCCAGGCTCATTATCCCCAGAAGCTTCCATATGGTGATTTGAACAGACACAGTAGGCCAGTAAGGGTTAATGCTAAAGAGCTACCCGGGATGCCCCAATAGACCGCTAGGGAAGTGGGAGATGGGGGAGAGGGCCGGGAGAAACCACAGGACCGAAGCTTTATTCTGCCCGAAAGACACAACAATATATTCCCATAGAAAACAATAGAGAAAAATTCCGCCCACCGGGGTTACTCACAGACCGCAAGGAGCCAGCAGCGCAGGAGGAAGACAAAATGGCGTCCACAACTTCGAGGGGCGGGCCGTGGAGATGAGGTAAATTGCATCATCCACAGACCCCGCCCCCCCAAAGAGCGTGAATCGCGCCCACGTGATCTGGCCGGCCAGTAGCGGCCCGGCAGCTCTGAGGTGAATGGGGCTGCCAGCCGCGGAGCGCAGTACAAACGCGCGACGATGTGTTTTAATAAAGTAACAGGCACACATATGTCTAAAGTCACAAAAAAACACCAAACACCTCCACCCCCCCCCCCCCCCCCCCCCCGGGATCTCCCACGAGGGGAGAGTGAGGGAGGATAACAACGGAATACCCCGGGGGAAATGGCGCCCGAGGCCAATATGGAGAGAGGGGGTGGAGGGGGAATGGGAATAGGGTTTACCGCCCAGGATAACCTGGCCAAACCCATGAGGCAGTGGGGGCATCCCGAAAGGCTCACCATTAGCCTATACCGCCTACCCTGTTAGAGCAGCGACTGCGGTAGGAGCCTAACTTCACCCGAACCTTATCAGCCGAGGCTGGGAGGCAGTCAATGGGACGGAATGGGTGGGAATAGTCCTGCAGGGCCGCAGGCAATAAGCCCCGCTCACCTGCGCCACGAGAGAGCTGTCTTCTATCTTCTCAGCGCAGACTGCAGAAATAAACTGGGGATTTTGTGGGAGGTCCCTGACTTATATAGGGCCGGGAGAGGCCACAAGCTGTTTTTCTGCAGTCCAGCGCCATCTTGTGGATGTATTACCCATGGGTAAGGAATATTCGGGAACAGGACGTACTGTATACTTAGAATATCACCTCAGGTTATAGCGCCCACAGCTGCGGAACGCAGTACAAAGCGGCGCGGCAGCTAAAAACACCAGAAAATACACCAAAAACGTCAAAACACCACAGATATCACCATTTGCCGCTACAACTCACCCCCCCCCCTTCCCCCCCCAACTAAGTCGGGGGGGAAGAGAGAAGAGAAGGCAGCAGCGAGCAGCCATGGCCAGGGAGGGGGGGGCGCGCGGGGGACCCAAAAGGAAAATAAGTGGACACAGTGCCCACACTACTTACCCCCTCAGAAGCCAGGACAGAAACTCTGCATCCCTATTAGGCTCACCATAAAGCCTATGGCCGGCTACCCTTTGTGTTACAGGGTCTGCGGCTTGGAGCAGCGCTCCAGGAGCACTTGACCCTAGTGCTCTTCTACCTTCACCCGATCTGCCAGCCGAGGCTGGGAGGCAGTGAGGGTCCAGAAACGGATGGAAATAGACTTGCAGGGCCGCAGGCTTAGTTGCCCCGCTCATCTGCGCACAGAGAGAGAGCCATCTTCTAACTTCGCAGTTCCACTGCAGAGGAAACACTGGGAAACTCTATGGTTATGCCCGTTTTTATAGGGAGCCGGGACATTCCACAGCTTTCTGCAGTACCACTGCACCACCTTGTGGCGGAATAACCAACTGTTATGAATACCAAAGCGGGCCGTGCCATGCAATAAAGAAAATATATATTTTTGTTTAAAATGAAAGTAGTATTAGTTAACAGCATACAGGGGATTCATTAGGAGTTGTCTAGACAATCATTTCAATGTCAGGAGATGTATTTTGCATTGGCATAGCTCAAAATGCATTATCAGAAAACTACTATGGAAATTTAGGGAGACATTAAAGTGCACCCACACCCTAAAGGGACAGCCACACCCTACGTCAGTGCTATAGGATGTATGGAGTGCGTTTCTCTACCAGACACATTCTATTACAGGCAATGTCTGCATTATAGGGATGCTGTCCTGATCAGACTATATGTTAAACCCTTTTCAGCCAATCCGAGTGCAGCAATCTTGCAGCCATCACATTATAACAGTGTAATTCAGATGGATCATGTATGAACACCACATTTGCTTTTTGTTTGGTTTATTTCCTAATAAAATTATTTACACATGCAGACTAAAACCAATATGAAAGTTTCCACAATTCTTTAAATAATTCTTAAATAGAACATTGTCTGCAACCAGTCGATATATAAAAATAAGACATTTTACAGCATTTCACAGAAGCTGTTTTTTTAATACACCACAACTCTAGATCAAAGTCATCCGACATGTTCCATAATAAATGTTATACTGTCAAGGCAAAATGTGCAAAAATTAACCATGGAAAGAAAACCAGAACAGCCCACTAATTCGATTCATTTATTGGTAGAAAACTGAAGATGACGGGAGTCCATATGCAGTGCAATAGCTGCTGTGGTGTTCAGCGCCTGTGTCTGCTGTGTCCAGAATGAGCGCTGCCGTGATGCTTGCTCTTGTGTGATCTCTCAAAGGAACGAGAGCGCTCCCGCCTGTCCCTGTGATGATGGCCGCGGTCGTGTCTGTGCTTCTTGCCATGATCCCCATGGTCTCTGGATTTGCTTGGGATAGGGGAATGAGACCTTTTCCGCTTCTGTCCATGCCGGTTTGAACCCCTTGGGTCGTCCATGCGATGTTTGGCTTTAAGGTGTGGTGATCCATGGTTGTGGTGTCTACGTGGGCTGTCGCTGTGGCTGCGAGATCTGCTCCTCGATCTTGAACTGTAGGTTCCGGATCGACTTCGTCTGTTATAACTTAGGAGAGAAAAAAAAAAGCCTATGAATGGAATTGGCTGATTAACTGTTGGGACAAAGTTGAAAAGATTGGTTCCATTCTTTGTAGGAGGTTGCAGGGGCATATCAGGGCACCGCACTTTACCAACCTAACCTATCACCTCAAACCATCAGTGGGAGGCGTGAAATACAGCTGGTCCCCTGACCCTTATCATACACAGCTCCATGTCGGATTTTAGCCTCCTAAGATCTTAGTTGGGCGGTTGCCAAAAGGGCAAAATTAATTTTGACTAAGTAAAAAAAAATCCAGTTTAGTCTCTCACGACACACTGATAAAGGGAATATGCAGAGGACATTTACTTAACTGAAATGCCAGATCTTCTCTAAGGTGTCGGCACTTTAAAAATAGCCAAATGTATTTTAAGATGAAAACACAATGCTCTACCTGTAGGAGAGCTGCCAGCTCAGTATAGGCCGGCTTCATAGAGGTTTATGTCACCAAAAAAATAAAAACACAAACCGCATACTACACCAACCAGAGCGCCGTCTCTGCTGCCCTGACAACAGTGGATGAAAATGTTGATCTCTATTTATTGTAGCAATACAAAGACCTGCTGGATGGAGTAAAAAGAGCCGACTTACTGTCGTCGTGGAGAGCGAGATCTTGATTTTGTCCGAGATCTTGACCTGCTGCCACTATGGCTCCGTTTCATTTCTTTTCGCAAACTAGGAAAGACACATTTATTAGAAATAATATAGAGCAGTGTGTAAAGCGGTGCTCCTCGAGACTCAGCTATAGCTCATGATTTGTAGATCTCCACACAGCTGCCTCTATGGCTCTGCTGAACCACCAATAACTTCACCTCTGTCCATCTGTAATGCCCGACCTGTTGGTGACCGTTGAGGAAAGGGTTGAAGAACTTTGCTTCAAAATGTTCAAGTCTCATAAATCTAAAAACAGATTTAGGAAGGCTTACTTTGAGTTTTAAAGTGGACCAAAACCGGACTTTTGGGATACCCTGCTGCATGACACCCCGATGAACAGCTGTTGTACATACCTGGCTACCATTCCCACGACACAGACAAGGCTCTCCTCCATCCAGCTTCTTCAGCCATGTATTTTTTGTGTGGCTGGAGCAGCCAAGTTCGCCGTGTGGCCCCCCTTTCTTTCCTAGGCTGTATGCAGCCACAGCCACGCCAGTCACAACATGCACACAACCAGAGAAAGATGTGAGATGCCACCACTGACCGTACATGCGCCATGGGCTCATTGATTAGATAACAATTACGGGTGACTGGTGGGGTTTCACATAGTGGAGCATCCCAAATCAATATGCCCCTGGGGTGGATGTCAAATTGTGCCTAGTATCTTATAGACACTAGGTCTGGTTCTGGACCACTTTAAAAATGTTAAATGGCACAGAACACTAATATTTTAAAGGGCTTCTGAGATGAGTTGATGTAACACAACTAGTTATCACTGTCTAGTTAACCTTAAAAGGAGCACCATCGTGAAATTGTAAGATATTAAAAATACAAATAAAAACATCCGCTAATGAGAGGAGAGGTCACTTATACACCTCAACTGAATAAAACTCCCACCGAGCTTGTGGTTTATTCTCTCATGGTAGGAATAAAATCCAGGGGTAACAGGTTTAATCTATCAGGGGTGACAGAGTGTCACCGGAGATGTCCTCTTCCTTCAATTAAAAGAAAGAAAAACAAGACTGGCTGGCTATATCTTGATGCTGGGTATATAAGTGACCTCTCCTCCCATCATCCATCATATTTATATAGATTTTTATCATCGGGATATTTTTTTTTTGCAATAATGCTCCTTTAATTACATTTGTAAGGATTAGCTATAAAAGTAAGACATTTTACCAACAAGGTTTCCCAATCTAATTTCATGGAGTACCACTTCCCATTGTAGAATTCTCTCACATACCCCCCACCACGTGTAATACAGACTTCCCTGGGAGGGCGGCGGTCCTATACTGGCCCAGCAATGCAGTCATCCCATGATGCTCTCTGCTGCACTCCATCTGACACATCCTATTTGAGGAGTAGCTAGTCTTCAGTACTTAGGGTTTACCAAGTTTCCTTGAATACCAACCAGAGGGGAGCTCAAGTACCCCTAGTGCTACTAACCCATTTTCCCAAAAATAAGACCGATCATATATTAATTTTTTGCTCCGAAATGGTGGAAGGGCTTATGAATACAAATAGTAAATATAATTGTGCCCACGTTGGTTAGCTAGGCTATAATACAGTCAGTCACTGCCCATGACTTTACATTTGTGTCTTGATAAGTAAAGAGGGAGATTTGGGTCCTCTTCCATTCCGGGGCACCACCAGTAGCAACGCATGGGCTAAACTCAGCCGTTGATGAGGACTGTCCCAGCCTATATAGAACAGGCTGTGGCAGGATCTCCTCAGTTAATTAAAAAGCAGTTAAGTCACAGCCCTGGGAGGGGAGAACGCTAACCAGGGCATCATGCACTAGAAACTGCGCAACAAAGTAAAACAAAGCAGAACAACCGCCACCGATGCCTCCTCTGCTGCTTCATCCAGAACTTGCCCGCCGTAGCCACTATGGACATGGCAGACCCCACCATGGAGAACGCCTGCCGGGCCAGCTGATCCAACCTCCTATCCGCCAGGACTCTGAAGGCCACACTATCTGAAAGAAGGGATAATGGTGTGCCAAGGCAGAACAGGCACCGGTTTGTCTATCTCAGGTGGCGAAAAACAAACCTGGATGCCAAGGGGTACTTGGCATCCAGGACCTTAGGAAGAGACTGAAGCTTATCCAGTTTCTCCCACTTCTTTTCCACCAGCCAGTTGAAATGGGCAAGCCTGGGAAAACTCAAGTTAGGTACCTGGTAACTTTTATTCTAAACATCCGAAAGGGCAGCATACGCCTGAGACCCCCGGGCTCCTCCCACAGAGGGGGAACACGTGACCACCAGCCAAAATAAAGTCTTGACTCCTCCCTCTCTTCCCCAGTTGTTGTAGAGATCTGAAAGAGAGAAAAGATACAGACCCACAACTCCAACATATAATCAATACATAATCCAACTCCACATCTTAAAATGAGGGAGGGAAGCCGGCGTACGCTGCCCTTTCAGGCAGCATACACCTGAGAGGTAGGCTAGGACTACCTCATTGGGTGGGAAGAACCGCACGAAGCACACTTCTGCCAAAAGACGTCGTCTTCTCAGACAGGAGATCCAAACGATAGTGTCTTGCGAAGGTTTTAGCTGAAGACCAGGTTGCTGCCTTACAAATCTGTTCCATGGAGACCCCAGCCAGCTCTGCCCAAGATGTAGATACACTTCTTGTAGAATGTGCCGTTACCCCACCTGGTAAATTGACATCTAAGCCATCTTAATTATACCTTTCATCCATCTTGCCAACGTAGTCTTTGATAATCTTAAACCATTCCTAGGGCCTGCAAAGGAGATAAACAGGCTGTCAGCTTTCCTGAAATCCTTGGTCTGTTGAAGATAATGCAACAGCAGAGATCGAACATCGAAGGCAATAAGCTCCGGATCATCTTGCGTGATAGAAGGAATAATAATTTCCTGAGATCTGTGAAAATCTGAAGCAATCTTAGGGAGGTAACAAGGATCCACTCTCATCGCAACGCGATCCGGAAATACCTGTAGGAATGGGATGACGACACGATAAGGCCTGTATATCACTAATTCTGCGGGCCGAAGTAATGGCTACCAAAAACAAGACCTTACAGGTGAGAGATTTAATGTCCAGATTCTTGTTGGGAAAAAAAAGGAGGAGAACTCAGCATAGACAAAACTTTAGCCAAGTCCCACTGTGGAACCACCTTGGATGGTGCCGGCTTAGAGCGTTTGACTGCCAGCAAGAACCGCTTGATAATAGAAATGAATGATAGTCTCTTGTCAAAAAAAAAAACTGACAAAGCTGCCAGTTGAACTTTCAAAGTATTAACACTGAGTCCCATGTCGACGCCATGCTGCAAAAAATCTAGTATCACCGGTATTCTGAATAAAAAACCCATTCTCAGTTTTCCAAGACTTAAACGTTTTCCATACTTTAAGATAAATCTTCCTGGTTACAACCTTCCTGCTTGAAAGAAGAGTGTCTATGACTCGCTCTGAATACCCCTTCTTTTGTAGTAAGGAGACATCAGGGTCCAAACCGTCAATCTCCACCATTGCGGGTTTGGACAAAACACCGGACCTTGGGATAAGAGATGAGCGCTCCCAGGGATCTCCCAAGGGTCCTGAACCGATAGTTCCACCAGTCGAAAACCAAGGTCTCTTGGGCCACCATGGAGCCACCAGGAGAATCGTAGCTGGTTCCCTGATGAGCTTCTTCAATACCATCGGAATCAAACGAACCGGAGGAAAGGCATAGGCTAGATTGAATTGCCATGTCTGTGCCAACGCATCCACTCCCAGCGTCTGATCCCTCGGATCCAATGAGAACTGTTCACCCTGTGGTTCTTCGCTGAAGCAAATAGATCCACTTCTGGGACGCCTCTTAGCTCGCAAATTTTCTTGAATACTTCTGGATCTAGAGACCAATCCGATTCTCTGATCTGCGACCGGCTCAGAAAACCCGCCAGCTGATTTAAGGTTCCTTTCAGGTGAACTGCTGTCAGGGATTTCAAACTGTCTTCTGCCCATAACAAAATTTCTGCTGCCATGGTCATCAATCTTGAAGATCTTGTTCTCCCTTGATTTATGTAAGCTACTGATGTAGCATTGTCCGACCTGATTTGCACATGCTTCCCCTGTAGGTGTGACTTCATAATGCTTCCTTTATTGCAATCAATTCTCTCAGAGGACCGACTCAAGGCCTCCGACCATCTCCCCTGAACCGTCCACGTCTTGCAATGGGCTCCCAAGCCCCAGGCTGAAGCATCTGTAGTTACAACCACTTCTCTGGGATCTCCCCAAGGTAATCCCTCCGTGAACCGATTCTCTTCCAACCACCAATTCAGAGAATCCTCACTTCCCCTGGAATTGGCAGCTGCTGTTCCAGCCTATCCTGGGTTCCATCCCAGTTCTTCAGAATATGCCCCTGGAGGAATCTGGAGTGAAGCTGACCCCATCTTACTGCCGGGAACGACGAAGTCAGGAATCCGAGCACTCTCATCGCTTGTCTTATTGAGGGGACTGTGTCCGAGCAGATACACCGAACTGCTTCCTGGAGAGACAAAACTTTTTGAGGAGGCAGAATAAGGACCTGGCGGACCGAATTGATCTCAAACCCCAAGTATGTCATAATTTGTGAGGGCACCAGGGTTGATTTGTTGAAATTCACAATCCAACCTAGGCGGGATAACAGATTCATGGTGTAATGAAGATTTTCCAACAGCTTGTCCTTTGACTGGGCAAACAGTAAGAGGTCGTCTAAATAAGCAACCACACCTATCCCTCTGCATCTCAGATATGCCAAGGGTTCTGCCAGAACCTTGGTAAAAATCCTTGGAGCTGATGCTAGGCCAAAGGGAAGAAAGACACTGGAAATGCAAAACCTGGTCTCCATCTCCTATTGCAAATCTCATAAAAGATTGAGCCAGGGGACTCATTGGTACTTGCCAATAAGCGTCCTTCAAATCTATTGATGCCATGAAGGCACCCCTGAGAAGCATATTCTTTACTGAAAAAATCATTTCCATCCTGAAATGTCTGTACCGGACAAATAAATTGAGACTCTAAGTTCAGAATAAACCTGAACCCCCCTGAGCTCTTTTTTACCAAAAAAATGCTGGAGTAGAACCCTGTCCCCTGCAGAGGCCGGGGCACTGGAACAATAACTCCTTGACTTCATGTCCGTCAGACTCAGAAAAAATGCTTCTCTTTCTTCCTTGCCCTTGGGCAGAGAAGAAATCAAAAATCTTGAAGGAGGGCTTTGAGAAAAATCTGGAAGTCTTCCGAAATTCCTCTTGCCAGGCTGTGCAAAAACTCCTTAGCCTGGCGCCAATTAATTGGCGCCATTGCTTCTTTGGTTTTGCCTGGTAGGTTCCAAACAAGGTGGAACCTCTAAAGTTGCCCTTTCTTAAAGCATTGGAAGAGGAAGAAGCACCCCTGGATCTTCTAGGAGCACCCTTGTTAAGAAAGGGGCGCCTAAAGGAATTTCTGGGAAAAAACATTTTATTAGCTGAAGCTCTAGGACGAGGCGGGAAACATTTATTCCTCTCTGACGTCATATCCAAAACTTTACTGACCCAAACAGACACTCACCTCTGAATGGCATAGCACAAAGTCTCATCTTTGAACCAATATAGCCAGACCAGGTCCTCAACCAAAGAGTCCTGTGCACGGAATTGGTTACAGCCATATTTTGTGCCGAAAATCTGATTGATTCAGCCATGGCATCTGTAACAAAAGCCGTAGCTGAAAAGAGAATTGGTAAAGCTTTTAAAATCTTTTCCAGACTAGTTCTCTCCAAAAGACAAATCTTTAAGTTGTTGGAGCCAAAATCCTAAATTTCTGATCACACAATTGGATGCCAAATTTGTCCTTAATACATTAGACTCCACTTGCCAAGCCTTCTTAAGCAGTGAATCCATTTTCTTATCTAGAGGAACACTCAGAACCCCAAAATCCTCAAAAGCTAATCCTGCTCCTTTAGAAATTTTGGCAAAAGGGACATCCAACATGGGACATTTTTCCCATAGATGCGAATCCTCCTCTGAAAAAAGGATATCTACGTTTAAGACCCCGTGATCTAAGCACTTTCTTTGATGGATCCTTCCACTCCTCCAAAATAATGTCCTTTAAGTAGTCATGAAAAGGAAATGAATAGGAAGAATCCGGAGCCAAATCCCGATTAAAGCTATCCTGTTTCGATTTGGGACCTGCAACCTTTTCCTCTATACCCATAGGTAGGTAAATCATGTGCAAGAGGAAAGGCAAGTCTCCCGGTGGAAACAAATACCTGGTCTTGGCCGAGGAAGAAGAACCTGAGGCCTGATTGTCCTCTTCCTCAGGGAAGAAATCTCTCCTTCAGATTCTTCCTCAGGGATAAATGATTCCTGAGCGGCGAAAAAAAGAGGGTTTCCCCAATTGACCAGAAAACAGGGAAGCATCAAAGGGACCTGTTGCTGGATGTGAAAATACCACCTGGTTACCCGCACACTCTGGGGCCCTTTGTGTCATAGGTGAGGAAGAGATCTGGTCCTTAAGCTCCCTCATCATCCTCATGTTCCTTATTAACCACCTTATCCGTGCAATTTTGACAAAGGAGTTTAACGTAGGAATCTGATAGTTTCACATCACACAAGGGGCATCTTCTACTCTTTTTACTTGATTTAGATCCGGAAGAAGAGGATTTAGGTAGACTTTTGGAAGCTTTGTCCGGGGTCTTAGACTAAAAGACATAAGCAAAAAATAGGGGGGTGAGCTATATCCCATCCTATTAAAATATATGCCCGTAATGACACTAATAAAAGAAGGCGACTTACCGGGGCAGAGCTGGGCCTCCTCCTCCCAGAATCGGCAGCCGGCGGAATGCTGGAAGAATCTTGGTCCACATATTTCAGTGGAAGAATCTCCAGTAAGATCCATAAACCCGTCCTGCGCCTGTTCTGCGTGCTTCTGCATAGAGGCACCAAAAGATTTGCTTCCTGAGCCCGCCTAAATAGGGCAGGAGCTAAATCCTATATATAAATATTAACCCCTCGTACATGAATAGAAGGGGAGGCCAAAATACACTATTTCCCCAAAACACTGGGCTATCACTTTAAGACAAAACACGTGTGGTGGGAAGCAGGAAATTCCCCCGGGCGCCGGTATGTGACGTCAGCAGCCCGGGAGGAAGAAGCCTGGGATCTAATTTCCGGGAATATCCTCATAAAAAACCATGCCGGGCGCGCGTGGTACCTTAACATGTCGGAAGGCGCTCGCCAGACCCGCCGCGCTGCCGCCCGAGTCGTCACCGGCCGCAGAGGAAGGAGCCTGCACCTGTCCATATGCCACCAAGAGGGATCCCCGCGCTGGGCTCCCGGAGAGGAAGCCCCCGCAGAAGCCAATCCCCCCACCTGCCGCCCGCAGCGAGGTAAGCCGAATGGGGAAGTAACGGCCAGGCGGGGAAGAGAGAGAGAGAACGCATCATTCCCCTCTCTTCCCGCCTCTTAAAGACAGATTTTAAATGTCAAAAAATTTTAAAAGGCATAGAAAAAAAGGCTTCAGAGCAACCAAATCATTGGGAAACTTCCTGATTGGTCCAAAAAAATTAATTAACATTAGATCCCAAAATTGTAAAAAAATGTATGGGGTCCGGTTACCACGGCTTCTTCCTCCTCCTAAAATTCCTCCTCAGTAAGAGGGGAAAAATCTACTTACCCCCCTTTGAAAAAAATCAAAGAATGGGATCTGGCCAAAAAATCCCATCGGGTATCTCGGGCCCCAGGCAAAAGGAATAGCCTTCGGGACCGAGAAATGGACCCCCTGCTAGAATAGGTCCATAGTACCGGAAAAATACTTACCTAAACCAACCGGTCCAGGAGCTAGTGGTCTGGCTCCCAACTGGGGAAGAGAGGGAGGAGTGGAGACTTTATTTTGGCTGGTGGTCACATGTGCCTCTCTGTGGGAGGAGCCCGGAGGTCTCAGGCGTATGCTGCCTGAAGGATGTTTTGAGAAAAATCTGCCTGAACTTCTTGGGGCTTGTAGGGCTCACTCTTTTTCTTCCACCTCGACCGAGGAGTAGAGAGGTGCAGAAGCTCCAATATTGTCTCAATGTCTGGTGATCCGGAGGGTTCCCCAGTACATGTGCGACTACTGGTTCCTCTCCGCTGCTGAACAACACCTCCCCCTCCGACCGGCCAGAACTATCCTGAACCCTTAATTAGGTCTTCCGCCACACTGGAGCCCATCCTCCGTCCAGGAGAATAGGGAGGCAGTGCAGGAGCTGCAAAGCGATGATGCGGGGATGCAGCAGGGACTTCCGGGCACTGCACAAGATGGTCCGGTGCAGTGAGGAACACACCCCCCCCCAAACCCTGGCAGTCGAGCTCTAAATGAGCTCTGACCAGCAAGGCTGCCCGCCAAAGTAAAAATAAATAAAAACAACTAACACCTGGGAGCCCGACCACCTAGCTCGCCCCCCCCCCCAGCAGCAATGAGGAAGGCCGACTGCGGCCATGGTGGGTAGATATTCTGGGGTAGAGGGAAATGGGAGTGTAGTGGGAGGCACACAGCAGGGCAACCATGCAAGGCCCAGAGATCAGGAACCCTGCAGGCAGCAGGGTCCTGAACCTCGGGGCCTCAGACCCAGCCAGACGAGCTCCGGCGGGCTTACCAGGACCCATGCGAACTCCCCTCACTCTGCATGATGCCTGCTATCAGCTTAGGAACAGACTTCAGGCATTTCACAGGGGTTACCAGGAATGCAGCAGCTGGTGAGGGGCTGGAAGACAGGAGTTGAAGCCCCCCCCCCCACCCCCACCCCAGTCAGCATTGTAACAAAAAAAAAAAAAAAAAAAAAAAAAAAAAAGATCTTCACAGTCCCCTGCGACTGCAAGAAAAGAACTGAGGAGATCCTGCCACAGTTCTGCCCTACATAAGCCTGGAGGCTTTTTTTTTTCTATCTTGCAGTCCCCACCTACGGCTGAGGTTAACCCACACATTGTTACTGGCAGTGCCCATAGATGAGAAAAGATCCCATTTTATACTCCTACTACGCTATCGATATATGTCAGCCCCCATCACTGCAAAGTGACTAGAGGCGGAGTAGCAGTGGGCAAACATTAGGGGTGCAGCACAGTCGCCCACTCTCCTCTGTGACTAGGGTTTATTTTCAGGGAGGGCTTATATTTCGATCTATTCGTAAAAATGCAGAAAAATCATACTAGGGCTTATTTTCAGGGAGAAACTGTAGTACTACTGGTTGGATACCCCTGGCATAGACCATTGTTCATGTAACCTTGGGTTAGAGGTTAAAGCCTGGTTTTACCTAGTGCTCACCTAGCACAAGTACCACATCAAAAGCAACAATACAAGGTTGAGCAAAATGTCAAAAATTAGAAAATATTCTTCAAACGCTATGAACTAGCCCCATAGTACACATGTACATTGCTTACCCATTGTAGGGGCTCTTTAAAAACTGCTTTTCTTCAGGTTCACGTTTTACTTTTGCTGGCATTGGAGATTTTTCTTCAGTTTTCACTTCCCTGGGAGAAGCTGGAGAGAAACAAAAAAATGGCAGAAATCTTCCCAAGCCAAAATGTGCTGGTGCTAAAATGTGGACTAAGGTAACATACATGGTTTTGATGCAGGTGAGAATCCTCCCATTGTAGAAAGGGCAGGTGTTCCATCAGGATTTAGACCCTTGGCCTTCAGTTTGGCTTCCTGCAATGTTACTTTCCGCTTGTCTACTTCCTTCTCCAAAACTTCAAAGTTTGGCTGTTAAAAGAGGACAAACAGAAAAATGAGTAGATTCCAGCACTAGGTCTAATCGAGTTAAAAACGTTCTCTTCAAAACAAGCCAGGCACATGTAATGACTAATGATAATATATTAATATGACAATGTATTGTATCTGTCCTAAGATAAAAATAACATATACAGACTAGGTGGACCATATGGTCTTCTGAGACATGTCTCTCTATGTGTAAAACAGTCAGGAAGAGAAAATGCGTTTTATATATCAATTATTAAGAATAGCAGCTAAAAGTACTTTCACAACATAATTGAAGTTTCTTTGACTTGATCTTGTGAAATAAAGCTCTGTGCTTTGCCCTAGGTCTATTTCTGATTTGGGCAGGCCACGATTCTGTGAGGCAGACTGGCTTTCCATCTCCCGCAAAGTTCTCTTACCCACCCACTTACCTACCCGTTTCCTCTCAGAGGGACTTTAATTTTGTGGGAAATAGTCTTAAAGTGATCCTTTACACAGAAGGGAAATGTATGTAGTCACCTTCTATCCCCAGCCCAGTTTTTTTTACTAAAGCCGTTGCTCAAAATTCATAAAAACAATAATACTCATTTAGTTACACACAGCTGTAACAGACAGGCTGGGGTCAGGGCTTTTCAGTTACAATAACTGCAATCAATCTGAAAGCAGTAGAAGCTAAACTGCCAGGGATGGTGCTGCACAGACAGAGAGTCATATGGCCATCCCATTCAAACTGCATCCAGTCTGTTATAAATATTGGGCAAATAAATAAAACAGTTTTGGGGCACTGGGATGGAAGGTGACAACGTCAACTCCCTTTCTGGGTATAGGATCACACAGGAGCTGCTGATTATCTTCTATGTGCTATCAAATCATTACTTGCAGTTAGAAGGGCGCCATATTCACGTCCATATTGTGTGCTGTAAAAAAATAGTGCCTCCCCCCTTTCCCCAGTGAAAATGGGATTTTAGCGGCTACTGCTAATTCCCCATCATGTAGAAGCTACTTGATTTCCAATATCCTTTTACCGCCAAAGCTTTTTATATGTGAACTGCTGTTTCACTAAGGTGTGTTAAACACTCTACCTTTTTTCGTGTATAAAGTCTCAAAGCTGTGATACAGATGTCCTGGACATTTTCCTCTGTAGCTCCAAACAGTAAGAACCAGTGAGGTTTGCTGGGTAAAGGAATCTGAGAGAGAGACATCAATATAAAAAGGTATTATTATTATTATTAGGACAAAATATTAAGGCAAATCTCTTTCCAGATCGCATCACTCAAATATACAAAAATACATTAGGCCTTGAATAAAATAGTTGCCCTGCAGGGTCAGGAGTTACCTACACTCCATGCCCATACATACAGGTTCCATCAGCAGATTCCTCAATGTCTCTGGTCACTGCACAAAAGGGGAATTTCTACTTAGTCTCCTTCCAGCGTCTCCCCATGATCCAGACCACAAATGTGTCAGGACACCCCATCTTAGTGGTAGGCTAGATAAGAGCCATCCTCTGGGGCATCCCAGTGAGATGCCGCCTGCCCCCCCCCCCCCCCCGCCACACACAACCGGGGCTCTCCTCACAATATAAATATAAAGGCTCTGAGCATGCTCCTGCCCCCAGCCATTCAAGGGAAGCAGCAGCTCTCGCTCCATTTGCTGAACATTACATATGCACACCAAACAGCAAATGTAAAAGGACTTATATTTCACAGCATACCACAAGGTCACACATTGGGGACAGTCGGAGGCCAATCAAGCTCCAATCAAATGTAATTTGTAGGAGCATCATGATCCCTACAGTAACATCTTGACTTTAAAGAGGAACTATGGTCAGAAATGTAAAGTGGACCAACACGCACTAAAATTGATCAGCATATATTTATTTAACCCCCCCGCCAGAGTTTTCAACCTAGGGGTGCCACCACATTTTTCCCCTGGAAGTGGCTTGTTTACCAGGGCTACCTAGGGAATCTTGCACTTGCGCTGTCTTGTCTTTCCTCCCAGCCAGCCAGTCACTTTTATGATAATGAATGGGCAGCGCAGTGCTGTATCTGCAGGAAAATGCTGTGCATTCAGTATGGTAGTAGAGGTGGGGAAGCTGGCAGGAAGGAGCCCAAACCCACTGAGGGCTACACACGGGGTCATTTCTGCTCAAGAGGGCCGGGATATATACTATACGATTGGCCTGTGGGAGGCGGGCTCTCTGCTCCTTCCTCCAGTACTGTGGGAAATACATTAGGGATTGAGATATGCAGCACAGCAGGGGGCAGGTTATTGCTGCCACAAATGCTTAATAAAACTATTGGACCACTTTAATATGTAGCGGCGGTCAAGGCTGGGCTGCCCAGCTGCTGCATATTAAAGTCATTTCTGACCATAGTGTCTCTTTATAGGGAGGATTAACGGCCCACAGGAAATCCTGCTTTCTATTGGCCTTTTTTGATAAATTTATTTTGGTATACATTACATGTGTATTATCATCATTGTTTATTTTTAAAACTCCATCTTCTAATAGCAACAAATAACGATCCTATACCCATATGTTAAGCACCTTCCTCATTCACTATTGGCTGCCAGTAACCAATTTGGATTTCCAAGGAGGCTTGCGCATCAAAAGTAAATCGTTTCCCTTGGTCACCTGATTACCTGCCATTTCGTGCCATACACCATAAATGAGGATGTGATGCCACTTTAAGTGTCATATTTCCCATTAATGCACAAACACAGTAAGGGGGGGGGGGGGATAAACCTCTTACCTGCAATACTCTTGCAGCCAGATAGATACATGCACAGGCAATCGTTTCAGCATCAAATCTCACAAACACGTTTGTACGAAGGCAATCGTTCATGTAATTCCTGAAACATTCGCAAGGTAAGATTGGGTTACATGCAGGGAGGACTAGAAGCAAACACACAGCCTTTGGAGACTCTGTATACTTTGTTCTTTCTTCACTCTCTAGCATTAAACTACACGTGACAAGTGTTTATTACAGCCAATATATAGCATGGTTTGAATTTAGCTCACCCAATATACTATATACACTATAAACAGTACTAAAAATTCAGAATACATGTAATACTAGATGGAGATACAACAGCATGGCTAATGTAGCCTTACAGCTGCTGTACATGAAATGTAGAATTATACTTTTATCATAATAAAACATGAATAAATGTTGCATCTGCAGCAGGGTCGGGGGCTCACAAACAGCTTCTATACACACAACAAACATTCAAACTAGTCTTCTATAGTCACAAATATGCTGAGGGTCAGAATAGCTTGCCTGTATAGTTAGTGATCAATAAAGGGATTCTGATTAATGGGATTCTGATTAGCATTTTCTAGCAGGATGTTTAATTTCATTTGAAATAAACTTAAAGCGGACCTTCACCATGATTTATTGAAAAGCCCAAACCCTTAAAAAACGATTCCCCAGCATCTAAAATTAATATATTTTAAGTTTTTAGTCACTTACTTATTATTCTTTCCCCCACTGGGCTGCAACTCTGTTCAGGACTTTAGGATACAGGTGCCACCATCTTGACTCAGAAGCATCACACTTACTGAGAGGAGAGCGGGATAAAGTACAGGGGGCGGGTTATAGCTGTGCTTTGCTCAGACAGAGCAGAGCTGGGGTCAGGCAAAGGACAGCAATCCCAGAATGCAGAGCAGCACAGTCAGAAGACACTTCCTGTTTGCAGGCTGCCTGATGTTCCATGAGCCGCCATCTTGGATGTTTAAAGGCTCATAACATGCAGTAGATGCAGGTAGGATGATTTTTAATGGGAGCAACCTGTATGTACAGAGTGTGGGAAACATATAAGATAGACTGAATAAGAGTGAAGGACCACTTTAATATGTACTAGGAAAGATATATACTGTACACTGAAATGGCTACTAGAAAGTTAACAGCACCCAATATGCAGCTGGAAATCTTCTGCTCTATGAAGTTTATAAAGTCAGAACATTGATGTTTTAAGCAATATGCTTACTGAGTCAATGTCAGGCCTTATTTACTGTACGGCCCCAGTCCAGTTGTCTCATCAGTTCCCAGTATATAAGCAATACAGCAACAGAACAGTAATAGAGAGGCATGTGGCCTGTGTCAGCTGTAACTCACCTTTACTTATATTCATAACAAGTGGACAGTGTGGAATGGAACATCGCCTTACACAAATAACCTGTATTTTATATACTGCAAGCAGGGGCTCCCAGCAAAATAAAAGCTGTTCACCTTAAGCGCACAAAAGAAAAAAGAAGAGCAATTATACAAATCCTTTTGGACCCCAGGAAAGAACTAGAAGATGCGGCCAGATGGATATGGACCACTTCAGTGAATCTCGGATGAGAGCTTGCACTGCATTGGCTGAAGAGAGGGAAAGCCAATCAGGCCATCCAGAGGTTGGTGTGGTGCTGAAGGCACAGTTCTATGACTTACCATCATGGACTACCCTTTAACCAAAGAGTAGAAAAAAGAACAAAGTTAAACAGAGATCTCCAGATTAGAGGTAACTTAAGCCATAGAAACAGTAAGCAGAAACATTTACATCATGTGCCAAAATAATCAGCGATCAGTCCCAGCACTAGAAAGATATTTCTGCTACTATTTCCCTGGCTTATCAAGAAATTCAAACAAACTTACCAAGCGGTCTGAACTAGAGTTTGATTTTTCTCACATTCCAAGACTTGAAGGTACATGACGATAATCTATAAGATAAGTGATGAAAGCATTTAAACTGTGTCAATCTAGCAGCAGAATTATCAAAGTGTAGAAAATAGAATTCATGAAGGGTGGGGGGGACTCCAATTCTGAAACAGGCTTATTTGGGGAAGTGTGTGGTCTGGCCAGCCGGGGATTGACCGAGGATTTCCATTTTCATCCCAGCCACATGTAACTAACATCACGAAGGAGCAGCAGAAAAAAATCAGCTGCCTTTCTAATTACTGGCGTCATCTCCTAAAAGTGGACCAACACCCAGGGGGGGATCGGCCCGGGAATCTATAAGATTCCCGGGCCGATCAGATCCCTCCCTGCGGGGTATCTGAAATTGGGAAACCCCCCAGGAAGCCCACAATCCTACCTTTTCCACATTCCAGCGGCGCATGCGCCGCCACCTCCCTCTAGCAGGGCACGCTCCCGCGCTGGCCGTTTGTGAATGGCCGGTGCGGGCGCAATCCCTGTAAGAGGGACGCGTGGGAGGCGGCAGCGGACGCGCTCTGCTTGTCCGTCGGCGGGGAAAGGCTGCAGCGGTCACGTGGGTGCGGGGTGAAGTGAGTTTTCGGGGCTTTCTGGGGGGTTTCACACAGCGGGGTGCCCAACCGAAGTGGACCAAAACCCAGGATAGTCAAAATCCTGGGTGTTGGTCCACTTTAACTGCAATGCCGGCCGACTAATGGCCCGAGGCATTCAGATTCATGACGTTCCACTGTGTGAACCCCTGCAGTGGCTTGCAATTTCTTACCTTTCCTGCGGTCCCCTGCTGTCAAGGCGTGCTCCCACGACCAGTTATACCGATATTGCTCCCTATACCGACGTACAGTCCAAAACAATGGCTTTATGCTGTGCATTAGTATGCACACCATAAAGCGCAGATTGGATAAGAGCGCATGCATACATTGTGGGAATGGCAGAAAGGTGAGTTTTGTGGCCGATCGAGGGGGTTCACACAATAGGGCATCCCAAATCAGGATGCCTTAGGGACTAGAATCGGTGAAAATCCTGCCGATAGGTGCACTTTAGCAGTGGAGCAACATGGCTTTTGTACCGCAGTGTGTAAAAGGAGGGATCACATACAAAAGGACACAGAAGTTGTACTTGGAGGTCCATCGTTATTCTTATTGAGCTATTATTCTAATGAGCTATTCTAAATTAAACAAACTGGCATCAGCTTACCTTGTGTGGGTGTTTCACGTGAACACAAAATCCCAACTCCTTCAAAATTCTCCTTTCTGCCTTGATTACTTGATTTTTGGTATTTATGTAGCTTTGATCAAGTATCAGTGGACTCGGGGTCCTAATTTGGGGGAAATAAAACCAATATAGTTTTGAAAAATAGGGGAACAAAAAAAAATGCTGTTGAGGTTTTTCCTTCCAACCGACTAGACGGCAACAGAAAACTAAACATTCACTTCCTGCAGCAATATCCAAACCTTTGCCTTGAGCTGTCCGAGTTTAATTTAGGTGGCATTTGGGCAGAATTATGACCCGCCATCCTCTATTTCATAGAACTATATTTTAAACATACTGTTAAATGGTAACCTATAGTTAAAATGTATTTGTCCTACAAGTCTCTTCTCTAGGGAGGGCTTTAAAGATAATAAAAAAAACAGGACTGCAAACACATTATAAAAACAAAACACTTTCTCTCTCCCCCCAATGTCCACATGCACTTTTACTGACACCACCTACAAAGGGGGCATTCCGAATCATTCCCCTTTATCGCAGTAAATAGTGGCCACAACAGACTTTTTTTCCCGGTGATGGTTATTTGGTTGCTCAAGAAATCCCAGGGCGTATGCGCACAGCAGGACTCAGTGTTTAGTGCTGTAATGGGAGAAAGCTCCTGCTGGGAAGATGGTATTTATTTTTTTAAATTACAGTCTCTAACTTCACCACGAATGCTACACACTCTACAGGGACATAACGGAGATTGCTGCTGTTGACATGAGCAAACTTAAAAGCCCCTCTGTAAAAAGAAAAATGTATATATACACGTGTCCAGAAACAAGAATTGGACACCAAGGCAAGACAGGCTCCCTAGGCGTGGGTAGAAATGGGCAGCTACACTGGAAGAGAGGAATAGGACGCCCCATAAAGACGATGCCCAACTCCTGATTGAGTTGCACGTTTCCTTGCCTTCTGTACATTCACTCAGTAGTATAGCTTACTTACAGTGTAAACTGCCATAAAACTGGAAAGAGCAATTTAGGCTCACTTGAATGCTCCCCCCCCCCATTAATGATACAAAGCTTTATTAGCACCCATTTAGATATAAATATAAATTTAGAAATTAATATTTAATTTCACTGACAAGTCAGCCAAAAATTCCAACTTTCAAGACGTATAAAGGGTGTTTTGGCCCTTGCCCCACATCCCTTTCCCGGTGCTACGCAGCATGCAAAGGCACTTGCCCAAGAAGTGTTGTATGCCATGCATATTAATTACATCATAAGGTAGTGGCTATATCCCCGGTTTCCGGCGCAGGAGTACATATAAGCTAGAGGGGTGACAGCCACGGAAAAGGTAAGTGAATGCAGGGAAATCTGGGGGCTCACATCGAGGCACCCTAAATTTAGACTCCAGGGCCAGTGAGGTCAAAGGGGTTGTTGGTCCACTGAAATGCAGCCTGTAATGTCGGCATAATGCTCCACTTTGTAGCAGCATCCCCTGGGAGCAGACAATCATGTCTGCAGGCAAAAGTGGGGGTGCTCTGCTGAATTCTAATATGATCATCGGAGGATGCCGGTACCAGGTGAGTTTTACACTGCAGGACACCCTCTAGGTCGTTTATCCTCTATAAGTTGGCCCATCATGGTTACTTTCAAAGCTGGCTATCCACTATGGATATGATGATTTGTTATTCCTAAAATATTAGATTCCGCCATGCAGACTTTTCCTCCACCTGAAGGCTAAAGTTACACCAAAGGATCATACGAGACAGGTTGTAGGATTTCCTACAGCTTCCACTACTTTCTATTCTTTCAACCATCAGTCCAACAGTTTTGTTGTGAATTTCCAGGATGCAATGTAGTGAGGTTGACCCCAACCTCCTGTCTCCACTTTTAGATTGTAAGCTCGCAAGGGCAGGGATCTCTCTCCTAATGTACTCCTGTTCCAATATGTAAACTGTGTGTATTATACGCTGCCATATTTCTGTTATGTATGGCTCATAATACCCTGTGTATTATAAGTATTTGACTTGTTCTACCCTCCTTTACTTTCCACAGCGCCACAGACTACAAGAGTGCTTTACGAATAAACAATAATAAAATAGCAATCATGGGAGAACTCTAACACAACGTTTAATTGTGATCATGGTCTAGTATTAAAAATCCATGTGGCCATAAAAGGTAGCAAGGAGGGGTTTCTTATACACCCTTTATGAGAAAAATTGTGTCAAGATAGTAATTTAAGGTAGAAATAACCGGGGGGGGGGGGGGGGGGGGTGGCGGAATGGATTGATGGGTTTTGGAATGTAATATTCCACTTTCTCTCATGGGACAGGATGTTGCAGTTCTCCCATGTAATACATTGGGTGAGCATTAACCACTATTACTTGCCCAAAAACGTCAGAAACATTGCAACAATAAGCTTTTTCAGCATTTGCCGACATGTGTTTCTCTCTAAAAGTAGAATAGTACTTTTCTTCCATAAAGAAATTGAGAAATGAAGTGCTTTGCTATTAGCTTCTCACCTTCTGCCTATCTGTAAGCATTCACACACACTGAGAAGTTCTCTGCAGACCCTGACCATGCTGTCACATTCATAGATTTTTCAGCATTAAAGTCATTCAAAGCTGAAAAAGTCTGATGCCAGAAATGGAAGCTTCATTCACAAATGATTAATCAAATGCCATTTGTAATATTTGCCTGTTGATTATAACTGGAGCCGGCCTGGTGCCTTACGCTTACAAGGTCGGCCAAACCAAGAGCTCCAATGGCAGTTTTTATTGTACTGTGGGCAGCTGTCGAATCAAATCTCCAACTTACATTCAACTTGATGGATTTAAAGTGGAAGATCATTTTAGCAGACGGACCTCATTTGTGATTAAGACTGTAAAGGGACAGTTCAAGCAAAGGGTTAAATGAGTCTGCTTTCTGTTTACCTCATGGCATTGTGAAGAACTGTGCCTTATATTTCCTGATAAGCTTCAGTAAAACCAGACCAAAACCCCCCAAAACAATCTATTTTCCTCCCTTACCCCAGGTACATCACCATTTGGATGTTTTCTGCCCTCATTGCTGCTTGGTATTCCTGTTATAGTGATTTTAATTTTCGTTTTCCCCAGCTATGCCATTGTATGCAGTTGGTTTCTGACACGATACTATTGTTCTAAACTAGCTGTTTAAGCCCCCTCCTCACAATCTCATGCAAGGAGGAAGATAAAAGCCAAAAGAAGATTTCATTTCCCCTTAATTTACCCCCAATGTTTCCTTTCAAGCTGAAGTCATTTGTGAGTATTTTTATCCAATTCATTATCAGGGTACATGGAGGAGTTGATAAATAGGTTTTTTTTTCCTTTTCTTTATGTAACCTTCCTAGGATATGGTTGGCCCACTTGAACTGCTCCCTCCTGCTAACGTCCTTGTGTCACAGCATTATCCGGAAACTTGTAACACTGCTGAATGAAAAACACAAGCCTGAGGTGGGCAAAAAGCATGCCAATGTAACCCTTTGCCTGGACTGTGCCCACAGGGTATCAGAGTACTTCCTCCGGCTTTGCTGTGACATTTCGACTATTAGCAGTACAATTGTGCAAGGTCAGAACTGTGATGCTGTATGTCAGCTAGTAAGGGCCTCCTAAGATTCTTTTATGAGAACTGTCATTTTAAAATGTAAAGGGGACCCACACCCTTATATTCAAATGGGGTAGGAGGGGCAGGGTTTTATTGAATAACAGGGTAGCATATCGACAAAGCAACAAAATTGGGCTGTTAACGCAGACCAAACCCCACATTTTTAACTAGCATCCCCCTGAATTGGTCCCTCCATGAGCAGCACCTTTTGACATTTTTTCACTCTACTCCCAGCTAATGCCACCAGCTGAAAAGTCATTGCCACTGTTGTGATTGGCGATGTTATGATGCACCATCTTACAGAGAGGGACAAAAAAAAAATAAAGTGTTCCAGGACAAATCGATAAGCAGAATATCCACTTGCAGTTCTACACTAAGAAAAGAGTATCAGAGGCTTTGGCCCAATGTATTTCACAAGTTCAATTGGTTTTGTTCCGCTTGAAATAGTAGTCTCCTATACTTAAACATAGAAGGGCAACGGCAGATTGAAACCATACCATCTAGTCTGCCCTTTAGTGTGTATACTTTATCTAAGGTTTCATGCTATGACCATTTTATTCACCTGATGGCCTAAGCAGCACAGTCCACAAACACACTCTTATCATGAAGCAAGTCCATTACTTCCTCTAAGCAAACCTATAGAAGTATTTTGTCCTAGGACATGGGCTATATGGAATGACCCCCCCCCCCCCCCCCCCCCCCAAAAAAAAAACTTGTTTACCCACACCCAAGGATGCAGGGGGGTTGTTGGGGTTCCTGAAGGTAAACCTATCCTGTAATGGTAATGCTTTAAAGTGGTACTTAAAGCGGACCTTCACTCTGAATAAGAGTCTATCTTATATGTTTCCCACACCCTGTACATACAGATTGCTCACATTAAACATCATCCTACCTGCTTCTACTGCATGTTATGAGCCTTTAAACATCCAAGATGGAAGCCGCCATCTTATCAGGCAGCCTGCAAACAGGAAGTGCCTCCTGACTGTGCTGCTCTGCATTCTGGGACAGCTGACCTTTACCTGACCCCAGCTCTGCGCAAAGCACAGCTATAACCCGCCCCCCTGTACTTTATCCCGCACTCCTCTCCTCAGTAAGTGTGATGCTTCTGAGTCAAGATGGCGGCGCCCGTATCCTAAATTCCTGAACAGAGTTGCAGCCCAGTGGGGGAAAGAATAAGTTAGTTAGTGACTAAAAACGTAAAATATATAAATTTTAGATGCTGGGGAACCATTTAAGAGTTTGGGCTTTTCATTAAATCACGCTGAAGGTCCGCTTTAAGAAAATATACATTTACAGTAACTGTGTGGGACAAAACTGGATCTGGCCGCTCTGATGACTACTTCATTTTCCTCTCCAGCTCAATGGCAATTGCAATGTATAGGAGAGAGCACAATACAGACAGCCAGGGGGAAAAAAACCAAACAAAATTCCACACGTCCCAACCACTTCCCCACCTCCAAGATGGTGACACCCACAACAGTTCAGGAGCACAGCAAGGCTTTTATAAATGGACTCTTCACCAAGATTTTGACTATCCTGGAGAATGGTCCCTGCCCCAGGGGCATCCGGTTTTGGTATGCCATATTCCACTAACATTAGTCCTTTCCCATGGCACATATGTTCATCCTATCAGCGCTTTATGCTGTGCATACTAAGGCAAGGCCTAAAGCAGTCAGGGTAAGAAATGCTGGCAGGTGCATCCCCAGCTCCCTCGTGGAATCCATGCTCCCACACACCCGGCCTCTCTGAATGGTTGGGTGCGGACAGCTGCAGGGATGCAGCCCACAAGGGACAGTCGGAAAGGGAAGGCCACCTGGGGCCACACAGTGCTGCATTCTAAATTGGTGAACCCTAGTCGACTGGCCCTGGAGTCTTTTAAAGCTTAAGTGACAGTCTGCGATTTACTCAGACTTCAGATATGTTTATCGCCTTGCCCATTTGCAGACTGAAACCTAAGATAACGTGTAAATTAAGTCATTCTCTGGTATACTTTTCTTAAAAGAGGGGGTTCGAACTGTTGGTGGCAGCCGGCACCACATCTATACGACGGAGGCTGGCGTCCCCCCATATAACCTCATTATATATTCATGGTCAGGCCTGCTTAAGACTTTTAGGGAAAGTACTCCCAAGACCTAATTTAAAGTGCTCCAAAACCCTCTTTGCCTGGCAGTGGAGCCTACAAGACTTCGGGATGCCCCGCTGTGTGAAGCCCCGATTGCCCCCCAAAATATCTCACCTTTCCCAAGGCGCCCACTGCAATTTTTCAGCTCTTTGGCTGGACACTGGAGCACGCTAAGCTATGCAGGGAGCGTGCCTCAGACTAGAGGAAAGCTGAGGCCAGCAGGTTGCTGCCAAGCCAGCAGCATTGCCCACTTAAGAGAGAGAACAGGGATTAGAGGGGTGTGGGCAACATTAATTACTCAGGAGCTATGTGGATAACTATTTTTTTCAGTTTCTTGGCCAACACACAGACTTGCAGCCAACAGGTGTACAGAAGCTCAGACTGAAGTACATTACCTGCGTGAGACAGACTTTAGTAAGGCAGCAGCATGGCGTTTTCATGACAGGTGAGGTTAAAGGGATTCTATACTCATGTTGTCACCATCTATCCCCAGCCCAGTGCCCCAAAACAGCCTGCGTTTCTTTTTTTACTAAAGCCTTTACCTAATATTCTTAACATGAAACGGATCTAGTTTGCCGTTTATATTGTCGGCCACATTGCTCCATGGCGCTTTAGAGGATACAGTCAGTTACACACAGATCGGCAGTGGAGCCATCCTTATCAGTTATAATAACTGCAATAAATCTGAAAGCACTACAAGCTCAACTGCCTCTAGCAGTTTACCTTGGAACAATGAATTAGCATATGGCTGCCATTCAACAAACTGCTTCCTGATAGTGTTTTTATCAAGACTGGGCAAAGGCTATAGTAAAAAAGAAGAAACACAGGCCATTTTGGTGATATAAGGCAATAACAAAATCCCTGTCTTCATATAGCTACACTTTAAAGCAATTCTTGTAAAGATCTGGACCAAATTGTGTAAAGTTTATGCTTAACATGAGTCATATGTGAATATCATCAGGTATACATAATGTAGATCAACTAGAAACTTTGAACAATGGCAGCTATGTATGCTGTAAGCTATATATGTTCTTAAAGTGGACCAAAACTCAAATACATTGGCCCACTTTAGGAGATTTCCCTCTGGGCTTCCAGATTTGGGAAACCCTGCAGTGTGACCATTATACTCCCCTCGACTCTCCATTCCAGGGCTGTGGCTAAGCTTAACCATACGCTGCAGCATTCCCACTACCTCCAACCTGCACAGCCCCACCCATTCAAGCTTTCCAGGTGCAGTAACGGAACAAAGCGGGAATGCAGCTAGAGTTGTGGGATCAAGATACAAAAGCAAACCAGGGAATTTCACACTGCAGGGCATCCCAAACCAGGAACACCGTTAAGGAAATATGTAACCTGGACAATAGTGATTGTAGACTCCAGTCTGAGTGAGTTTTGGTGTTCCCAATGCTGTATTTAAATGCCATGTACAGTCCAAAAGGCAAGACTAGAGGAGGCATGCCAAGCACAGCCTAAGCATTTTGTTTTAATATTATAGAGGGCCCTTCAGTGTAGTTAAACAAGGAGAGTAGGGGCAGACGTGTAGAATATCCAGATATATCTTCCTAAGGGCTCTGACAAAAAACAGGTCAGAACCCTTCCCCCCAAACTATTATAGAGGGCCTAAATGTGTATTTTTAGCAGCATGGTGGGGCTAAAAGCAGATTTCAAGTAAGAACTTTGTGGGGAGAGTGGGACAGTCCAAACTAGTGCATGCCAATAAGGGCCTACCAGTTGCTGCATATAATGAAGTCCGGGACTGTCCAGGCAAAATGAAGCAGGATTCAGAAGCTTACCTCTGCCCTCTTCCTTACTTCTGGCACTCTACCAGATTCTCCTACGGTGGCAGTAGACCAACAATTATAGGACTCAACTGGTGGTCTGAAACCCCACCCCCAGTGGCCGCCTGTACATTGAAACACTATGATTAGGTGTCAAATTATGCTGATATAAGCATGCTGCCTTTCTTGTACTGAAAAGCTGCCACATCCACCGGCTGGAAATTTCAAAAATAATTGAAAACTTTTCTCCACTTGGGTAGGGGGAGGTCTATGTGGTTGCCTAGACAATCCCTTTAATGTCCCTGTACAGGCACAAACTAACTTCCTCCCACCCTATCCCTGTTGGAAAGAGTGTAAAATGAGCTATTGCAAAGCAACACCACGTCTACAGCTATATGAAAATATTCTAAATGAAGCAATTACAATGACTGGGTCGTGGCTGAGCTGGGAATGGCATGTCATGGCACAGATTTAGGAGCCATAACTGTTTACTTAGTTCTGTTGAAAAACTAGCTGTAATTCTGCTAGCATTTATCATACTATTCCTCATGTATACAATAGCATACTCTAACCCCTCTTACTGGGAATAAGCAGAACTGTACTGTTGTGTGCAGTTATAGCACTTCTATTTTGTGAGTCTTGAATGACCAATTACAGCTCTGTTCCATTCCCCAAACACCATGCATTAGAAATAGTTGTGACCATGACTAGTGTAAATCTGCATTAACAAGCACAATAACAACCCTGATGATTTTTTTAATAACTACGAGCAGAAACATAGCAATGCATTTTAAAATAAAACGTCAACTATGCTCCTAAGGGTTGGGGGAGATAAAAAACAAAGAGCTAACACATATCTAAAGGGCTGGATAAATACAAATAGGTGTACCACGAAATAATGGATGTTACTAACATGAGAAAATATTGCAGGATTATGCTATAACTGCAGCATATGCAGAATTATAGTTGCTTAGGCCATTTATGTCTGTTGGAGCACAAAAATATAAAAAAAAAATAAATAAATGTGTATGTACCAGGACAGAATAACTAGATGCGATAAAACATTTGCGACTCTGCATTGCATATTCACATTAAAAGCAATACAAATAGAGTGAAAGAGTGATATTGGGCATTATTTCCTAAGATGTAACTTGTGTAGAAATGGAGGGATAAAATGTTAGAGGTTTCTCAGTACTGTGTTTCAGGACTGCCCTGTGTTTCTGTGATCTATATATTTGCATGAAAACGAAGAAATGTGGATAAAACGTAAATTAAACTTGGACAGCAAAGACAAAAGTTTAACATGATACAGGAATCTGTCCAAATGGTTCACCAGTGGCCAACCTGCAAGTTTCCCCGGTTCCAGTGACCTATTCTCAGAGCACTGGCTTCTCCATGGGGATATTCGACACTTCACTCACTGTTGCCAAGACGACAGCTTCATCGCTATGTACCATTCCACATCACCCAGGCACTGGTAAATGTAGTTGGTTGCTGTATAGTCGGTTGTAAGGGAAAAAAATTTAAAGTCAATAAATGGGTCCAAGACATTGAAAGGTTTAACACGATTTCTTCTGCTTGCTTTACAAGTCAATAGTTGCTAAATATACCTTGCAAATTATCCATCAGGTTTTTGCAATGTACATTAAGCAAGCATTTTACAATATTTGAATATCTCTATTAAACTATATGTTAACTAATCTGATACATTAGTAACTGATCCATATTTCTCCACTGTGTTGTCACATGTACTGTAAAGCAAACCAAACAGGCCAAAATCAAGGCTTATCTTACTTCAGGATAACAGTTATTAAAGAGACACTCTAGCCAAGTCATCACATCCTCATTCACATGTTTTTCAGCAAATTACAGCCAATCATGTGACCACCAGCAACCACTCAGGTTTGATGTGCAAGCCCACTCGGCAAACCCAATTGGTTACCGGGAGCCATACTGTAAATAAGGAAGTTGGCTGAAGTGGCTAGTGCTGCTTTACAAATGTACACTGTCAGATACATTACTTTAAAGAGATAGTATGTATAATGTACAAAAAAATATTCACCACCATGCCTGCTTGAACCATAATCTCCGTCACGGCTAGAGGCATCATGCAAGCCTTTACAGCAGTATTCCCCAACCCTCCCCTCAGGGGCCACAAACAGGTCAGGTTTTGCTGATCTCCACACAGATGAAGCAATCGGTGCAGCAGCAGAGCTAAACAGCAGGCTATGTGCAGATCCATAGAACATGTTGGTGGCTCTTGAGTAGAGGGTTTACAGACTGCTGGCAGTGAAAGGGTAAAAACAGGATCCCTAACTTGCTGGGAAAAGGAGTCTCTGGTGGTCCAGGACCTAAAATCATTCACCAGATCCCAGGATCCCACACTGGGAAATGAGGACAACACCCGGACAAGTTTTTTTTTAATTTTTAATTATCCTACTCATGGTAGAACAAGGGATGAAAGGGGCTTGTCAAAAAAGAAGAAGAAAAAAAAAAAAAAAAAAAAGACAACCCCCTTGCTCACTGCTTGCAATTTTGCTGAAAGGTCTATGTAAAGGATATGTAGAACCATAATAAGTTTAATTACTATTAATGGGTTACTGTGCCAGGCCAAGCACCTGCAGCACCATCCTCTCCACCTAACCCCAAGCATTTACAGGGCTTGAAAATGTCTGAAAGTTTCAGAATCCACTCCTCCAGTGATGTCATTAGTCACATGGGGGGAGAATGCTCTGTGTGGGCCAGGATTAGCTTGGATGTAATGGCGGCTTGCCAGCATCAAGAAGATCATAGCTTGCCGGATGGATGCCCCAAGTTGGTAGACCTGCAGAGAGGACAACGCCAGGCGGGAGACAGATGAAGAAAGCAGCAATGGTGCATTTTCTCTTGATAGTTTGCCAAGATACCTTTATACCAGTTCACAGGCTAGTGATGGCCGGAACTGTATCGGGCATTCAGGAGTACATAATGCCGATCACTGGGGTCTACCCGGAGGGCTTCTGAACCAGATTGTCCCCATTCCAGGTCATTACTAGTTGTAAGGCACTGTTGTCCCTGAAGAAAAGGAGGTTCAACTAACAGCCAGAGCTAAACTGCCACCAAATAAGGGATTTTGTTTTTTGCTTCTTAGTCCTGCCTGCTATGAGTACACTAACTAGACACAGAACTTTGACAGGATATCTACTTTAATTTCATTCTCAAACGTCTGGCGATTTGACTCAGAGCGATGTCCTAAAAATGTGAAAGATGTTGTTTGTGGAGGGCAGGCTGCTAAGTGACATTCTCAGAAGTGCCATTCTCAGAACATGAAACCACTGTGGACTGAAGTGCAAGGAGCCTCCTTAACATGACAGATCTAACAGGCATCTGGCTTAGCATTGTGCCAGGTACCCTCATTTATACAGGTTATACAAATTTCACACAACATGTCAAAAGTTCAACTTTTGTTGTGCCTGGAGTTTGGTTTTAACAAACATTTACGTCTTGTTCTCCAATGAAGATTAAAAGCACGCGGCCAACTCCAGTCAAACTTTTTGTTATGGCTAAAGTAGGACAGGAGTTAGTGGTCACTCCATGAACCAGCTGGGTTCTAGAGTCCCTTAACCCAAATCTATGCCCATCATCGAACAGGTAGTGACCAGTACAAAATAAAGTACATCTGTCAGGGTGATTATTGTACACTTCCTGCTATGGATTTTCACTATCCCAGGATTTGGTCTGTCCCTCTGGGGCTCCCTGGTTTGGGATGCCCCGCTGTGTGAAATCCCAGCATTCGCCGGTCTTTCTTACCTTTCCTCGAGCCCATGCCACAGTCGTGTCTTTCATCCAATAAGCTTCTCCGGCCACACATATTAATGTGCGACTGGAGAAGCTGAACGGAATCCCAGCCACACACAACGGTGGCATCACTCCTCCCTCCCACAGCCATTCAGTTGCGGTGGCCGTGTCTGTACTGTGGCTGAATAGGATGTGAGTGATGCTGCAACCAACCACGCATGAGCCATGGCCATGGCGAAAAGGTAAGTTATCAGGCGATTTGGGGGGTGTTTGTCACAGAGCGGGCCATCCCAGTTCGGGATTGCACAGGGAGAGGGAATCAGCTGGTTTTGGTCTGCTTTAACTTCACCCCAAGTACTGCATACACAACTCCTATAGCATGTGGAATAAGTTCCTCCGTATTGTGAAGGTATGCAGCAAAAAGTGGACTAAAACAAAAACCTGAATTGGTTCCCACATGAAGAGCACCTTTTGCTAATTTTCACTGCTCCAGCTTCACTCTAATCCCAGATAATGGCGCCTGTTATAGCTGTAAAGCTCTGCCTTTTCTATTCATTGCCACTGTTGTGTTTGGCAATGATGTCATTGCCACATGTATGCAATGACTGATCGCCTGCCATCTTAAATGACGTTTAGAAAAGCAGAAATATTTTCTAGTTCTATCTAGTAAGAAGGCACTATCAGCAGGGGCATTGGCCAAATGCATTACACAAGTTCAGTGGGTTTTGGTCTACTTTAACCTCCCTAATAAAGCTGCATTAATCCTATTTAAAATAAAGTTTTGACTGGAGTTAGGCTCTACGGTTGATATGTTTATGGAATGTCACAGAACTCATGTTATGAGTCACTAGCTTAACATGCAATACCAAAGATTCTACAAACATAAAATCCCTATGCAAGACATAATGTCAAAGGATATCCCTAGTTTGGTTTGGATCACTTATGAATTCTACTTCAAATTCAAACCTGGGTCTTGTCACTGACTTGTAACTTAATAAGCCTGGTCATCCATACATAGCTAAGTGCTGAAAACAGATTCCAACACAAGATCTTAACTGAAAAATTAAGCATGTTAATCAAAAGAAAGGAAGAGACTTGGAACAGCATAACAACTGGAGGGAAAAGAAAACTACAGTCTGGTGTGTTTAAGAAATTGCCAGAGGAAAGAATGGCAATGACCAGAAAAAAAGTCCAATTGCATAAATGTATGTTAAATCTGTGTAGCAGCTTGGAAAATATTTTACAGTTCACAGATTGCTGCACTGTAGGTAAAGGGCACCAAATGTGAGAAGGTACTAGAAAGCTGCTTTCAAAAGTTGTTACACAAACCAGCAATCACATCAAGATAACAAATATACATACCGTTTTGCTCTTAACTGGCGTAAGTGATGAAAAACATTAATCACATCTCTAATCCGCCTGGGTGCTTCTTCAATTTTGGAAGCGAGATTGATACAGGCCATGGCAACAATCTGAAAAGAAGTCAGGTTGATGAGAGTACCATATTTTATTGTGAAAACTGGTAAAAGAAAGCAGGGAGGTGGTGCTGAGCAGAAGACAAGCATACCTACAAAGCATTTGTGTGCAGAAATAAAAAGATGATGGCCAATTTAGAGATAATGCAAAAAAAAAAAAAAAAATTAAACAATTATTCAGGTTCACAGGGTGGGAATGCACAGTGGTTCCCCCACGCTGCTGGGATCAAAGAAAGTAGTGATATTCAATCGCTTAAACATTTAGAAAAAAAGAAAAATTCACTTGCCCCATCCACATGCATGATACTGAATCATTGTCAGCACTTACATTTGCCCCTACGCCCACTCAAAGCTGAAAAGCCACCTCAGATTGGTAGTGGCCATTTTAGAGTTTCCTTTCCCAGCATCTAAGCCATGCTGCTGCTTGCATTTACTGATATAACCCCAAAATGCACAGCCGCAGGAAACTTTGCAGGTGGGCTGCAGCTTTTGCCTTTAAAATAGAGGAGTTACAAAAAGGTAAATTAATTTTTATGTACAGTAATCTGAAATGCCCTGGGGAAGGGATGCATATGAGCAATGTTTATTGTTAGGGTGTTGGTCCGGTTACATTTTTGGTGCATTTTGCCCCATATAAATTGAAAAGGCAATGCCTTGGTCCTCCAGGCAGAAGAATCACTCGTTCCCCTACTGGCTCATGACTCTGGTGCAAACAATTGCAACTAGAAAATCAGTTCATTGTGCCCAAATCAAGTCACCCCTTCGTCCAGCTACTACCCTTGAGATTAGCACTGCCAAGTTCCAAATGCTAGAATATTTACTAAGCTCTAACCACCCACCACTTAGTCACAGCATGCAACTATGGCCCTGCCATTGCTGAACTTCCCTGTGTGCATATATTATACACACACTATACCTTTTTATTATTTGAATTACACAGTACAACCACATGAATGTACTTGGTGATAACAAACCAGCTCTGATTCTTACCACAGTATAATAGCTCTGATGACATCCATCATTTTTTGGAGCCAAACAGCCACTCTCTGCTTCATTGGCATGAATGATCCAAGCGCAACATTAAAATATACCTACACCATAACGCCAGAGCATCCAGATAGAAATGTATCTTCACATTTCTTCCCATTGGCTGAACTCCCCTCTTTTAAATTATAAATATGGGCTGAATATCCTAAATCTGGTCCCATGGGTGAGAGAATAGATACAAATACAACATAAGCCTTCCAAGCTGGATAGTGGAAGTGTGGCCCCTGGCTTCTGATACTGGGCCAGAAGGAGAGCGATCACCACCTTTCCCTTTAAAGTGGACCAACACCCAGGATTTTGACTATCCTGGGTTTTGGTCCACTTCAGGGGGGCACCCCGATTAAGGGCGCTGACCAATCACCGCCGACGGACAAGTGGGCGAAAGCGGCGGACAACACAGCGCGTCCGCCGCCGCCTCCCGCGCGCCATTCACAAACGGCCGGCGCGGGCGCACGTCTAGAGGGGCTAAGTTTTTGGGGGGTTTTTGGGGGGGGGGGGGGTCCCTCACCGCGGGACATCCCGATCTCGGATGTCCCGCAGTGAGGGAGGTGATCGGCCCGGGAATCTTATAGATTCCCGGGTCGATCACCCCTGGGTGACGGTCTACTTTAAATCACTCTGCAGCCAACACAACAAATGCTTCATTCACCATGTATCCCCCGCAGGAGACTGCTGCTAGTCCAGGACGCAGACACTTACTGGTATGTCTGATCTAGTTCTACGCTGCCCACCAGCCGCTGAAGCAGTTGCAGCATCCTCAAGTCGCTTTCTTCTGTGCAACAACTGCCGCTATGTGGCAAGGAAGTGGGTGACTTGATCATGGGATCAGACATATCAGCGTGTTTCCACATCAGACTTGTAGCAACTGCCTGTGGGGGATAAAAAGTGAGTGTGGCTTTTTTTTAATGTTTTAGCTGCAGAGTGACAAAGTGGAGCAACACCCAGGATTTTGACTATCCTGGGTTTTGATCCACTTCCCCGGGGGCACCCCGATCGGAGGTAGTGAGTTTTTATGGGCAATCCCTGCACATCACATATTAGAATGCCCCAACGGAAAAATACCCAGGAAAGAGAAAATCTCAAGTGTTCCTCTTTTGGCTGGTCACCTGAAATGCATAAAGCATATTTCTTATTTTATCAGTCTAGACCCCTCCAATAGACCTGGAGAGAAGCCATTGCACTGTGATGTAGCTAGGGGGGGGGGGCGATAGACAGCAGAAATAATGGGGCCCAGGCTGCTCACCTCAAAGCTGTGCTTCACGAAGGACTTGGAGTAGAAGAAGCGGTGGAAGAGCACCTGGCCAGTCGCCATCGCCACCTGAGAGAGAGAGACAAGATGATGAAACGGGCGCCATGTTGGAAGCCCCCGGCCTAGTCTCTTCACACAGTATAGGGCGGCTCCACAGAGGCCTATTATAACTGGAGCCCTCACCCCACCACCCTCACAGCTCCCCGCCACTCACCTGAGGCATGCGCAGAAGGATGCCGGCAGACTGGATGAGCTCGCAGCCCAGCACTCGCAGGTCGGTCTCCGTGCTCAGGTCTAGGCCGTCCACCATAGATGGCGTCGGGGACAGGCGCTCTTCCGGGACGATGGAGTTGTCGATGGTAAGGTAGACTTGGGAATAGAGGCGGTCACCGATTAGAATGCCCTCGGCGGGTCGTTGAGGGGCGGAGAGGTAGGGAACGGTCGCCATCGCGCTCTGTCAGAAACGTAACTACAACGAAAATATGGCCGCTAGTATCTCAGCTTCCGTCCAGGTATCTGCGCCTGCGCGACAAAGCGCCCTCTGTTGACTAAACGCTGCCCAGTTCCCTAGCTGATCTCACTTCCGCACTGCGCCCTCTGCTGGCCAAATGCTGCACAGTCCCTAGCTGGACTCTAGAGCAGCCTTCCGCACGGCGCCCTCTGCTGGCCAAATGCTGCACAGTCCCTAGCTGGTCTCTAGAGCAGCCTTCCGCACTGCGCCCTCTGCTGGCCAAATGCTGCACAGTCCCCAGCTGGACTCTAGAGCAGCCTTCCGCACTGCGCCCTCTGCTGGCCAAATGCTGCACAGTCCCTAGCTGGTCTCTAGAGCAGCCTTCCGCACGGCGCCCTCTAGCCTCTGCTGAATTGGCTAATTCGCTGTGGGAATTCAAATTGTTTGTATAGTCCTATATTTGTGGTCAATTTCTGATTACAAATGTGAATCAGAAAACCTGATGCTTGTGTATGATTCATGATGACATCATGATTCATCATATGACATATATGAATCGCTTAATCACATCAGTTATGGTCTAAATGCATTCACTTCTCGTTCGTAATTCATTCTATGAAAATAGCCATCCAAGACCTGAGGAATCCTTAAAGAGGAACAAAACCCAGGATTTTCACTATGCCAGGTTTTGGTCCAATTTGGGGTACAGTAGTGATTTGGTACCTGAGTAAGTTGGTGTGTCTGGCAAGCTCTCAGTACAGTATATTGAAGTGTTACTGCATGATGCCAGAGATAATCCACCATGCCCTTGCCTTGCCCATCCTTCGTTCCTTGAAGACCCAGAGTTGGGTTCTGGCAGAGTCTGCCACCCCCAATGCAGAATCCACCTCCAGCTTCCTATCTTTCCCACTACACAGCCCCACCTAGTGGATTTTCAGCCATAACCCACCCCAGGGATCCTGACCACCTCTCAGACCTCCCTTTTACCCTCTTATTTAAAGAGGAACAAAACCCAGAATTTTTACTATCATACTCCATTGCCTAAAACCCTGCCAGTTGCCTGTGTTTCTTTTCAACGAGCCCACTGCGCAGAAGCAGCTCTCCTCCAATTGGCCTATCGCATATTAAAGTGGACCAAAACCCAGGATTTTGACAGTCCTGGGTTTTGGTCCTTGCTGTCGGGGGACCTCGAGCGGGGGTTTCCCGCTGTGTGAAACCACCCAGATCGCTGATACCAACTCACCTCTTCCCAGTCCTATGTCGCATGCACAGCCATTTGTCCATTCAGCGAGCTCGGAGCTTCCCTCTAACAGGGATGCCTCAGGGGGAGGGAATCAATCAGCCTGGGAAGCTTATATAGATTCCCAGGCCAATCGGCATGGGTTTTGGTCCACTTTAATGTGTGGCTGAAGAAAACTAAATGGAATCCTCAGCTGTGCGTGGCCACGCTAGCCATTTAGTTGTGGCGTGAGTGCAGCCTGAGAAATATGTAAGGGATTCCGTCGCTGGACGCACAATCGATGTGGGCTCGCTGGATGGGTAAGAAAAGGTGTCGACTGACAGGGTTTCACACATCTGGGCACAATACAGGATGCCCCAGGTATGGTTGTAGAACCGGTCCGCTTTAAAGAGGAACAAAACTCAAGATTTTCACAATTTTGGGTTTGTTCCTCCTCCTCAATTTGGGATGCCCCTCTGTGTGAAATCTCCCAGTTTGCCTGTAAATTCACATCTCGGACAATCACATGGCACATGTGCAGGCTGCCAGCAAATCGGCATTTCATTCTGCTTTTACTATACCACTCTTAGCTCCTAGTGGCAAGTAAAAGATGGTGTTGGCTGCTCCTCCCTGTAACATGTCATGGAATCGCCAGAGAGGAAAATTTATGGGCAATGTTAGGTATTCTGCACATCAGGACATCCCAAATCGGGATGCCCAATAAAGAATGAGACCATCGGCCATAGAGCTTTATTGGCTATAGGCCAGTGCTTTCTCCGCTTTAAAGTGGACCAACACCCAATTTACACCAAATGGGTGTTGGTGTGTATTATCCTTGCCTATTCATTACTCCACAGCAAACCGGATAACTTGATGACATAAAATGTGTCGTTTAGCACAATCCTTCCATCTCTACAGAGCTGACTGAGTAGTGATTTGGAACCTGAGTAAATTGGTGTGTCTGGCAAGGTACTCGGTACAGTATATTGAAGTGTTGCTGCATTATGCCAGCGATAATCCACCACACTCTTGCCTTGCCCGTCCTTCTTTCCTTGTAGCCCCTCTGCACTGAGTCTGCCACCCCAATGCAGAATCCACCTCCAGCTTCCTATCCTTCCCATTACACAGCTCCACCTGGTGGAATGTCAGCCATAACCCACCCCAGTGATCCTGACCACCTTCTCAGGCCTCCCTCTCATCCTCCTATTTAAAGAGGAAAAAACCCCAAGATTTTTAATATCCCGGGTTTTGGTCTCCCCCCTGTGCTGCCCCACTTTGTAAAATCCCCAGGTTGCCCATAAACTCACTTTTACAATGATCATTTTTACGTGAGTGCACTCCTGCTCACAGCCATTCAGATAGGCTGGGGACAGGAGCGTACGCACTGTTGGGGATTCCAATTTAGGATGCCCCGGGGAATGAAACAAAACCAGGGATAGCCAAAATCCCTGATTAAGTTCCACTTTAATGCTTGCCATACAATTTACCTGCTGAAGGCCATTGTAAATCAGGCCCTAAACATCTGAAAAGTTTCATTTACATACAGTCATCCACCAGACTCCCATAAGCCAACAACAGAATAGACTAGATAACCTTTTTTTGGAATTGGGAAAGCTGGTCCCCACACACATCTCACAATTCAACTAGCAATGAGAAAAAGTAAGGAAGGACACATCTGTAAATTCAAGGACTGTTTTTAATCCCATATAATCCTCCTGTTTACAGCAATGTCTCAGTTACTGAAGTGTCTCTAATTTGGAGAGACTGTCCCTGTTTTGATTCCATTTCCCCCTGCCCCTTGTTGCTCCCCTCTGTCCCTCTTGGAGATGTAACATGCAGATCAATAAATGATTAATTTGCCTATTCAAAGTGTTTATATTGTAACTGTTATAGCCTCCTATGCATACTCCAATGATGGGGTGTGGCTTAATTGAACAATTGTCCCTCTTTTCCACCCTAAACATTTGGGAGGTAAGCCTTTACTATTTGGGCTTCTAAATAATCCATTTTGTAATATAATACTATACCATGGATCTTTAACACATCAACAAACCAGGAAACTGTTACTATGTGCATTTTATTATATTTTTGATGCTTTAGTGATACATGCTATTATTTGTTTTGTTGATCTGCTAGACCAGGGGTCTTCAACAAGAGCCACATTTGATGTGAATAAATCATAGGAACTGTATTGCCTCTATAAAATAGGAAGCAGTGAAATACTTGAAAGCAGTTTGTATGTAAACCCCCTGTGTGATAGAATACTTGGGCCATGTGAGCAGATCCCCAAAACAGTTAAACCGGACCTTCAGCGTGATTTAATGAAAAGCCCAAACTCTTAAAAAACAGTTCCCCAGCTTCTAAAATTAATATATTTTGCGTTTTTAGTCACTAACTTATTATTCTTTCCCCACTGGGCTGCAACTCTGTTCAGGAATTTAGGATACGGGCGCCGCCATCTTTACTCAGAAGCATCACACTTACTGAGGAGAGGAGAGTGGGATAAGGTACAGGGGGTGGGTTATAGCTGTGCTTTGCTCAGACAGAGCAGAGCTGGGGTCAGGTAAAGGTCAGCAGTCCCAGAATGCAGAGCAGCACAGTCAGGAGGCACTTCCTGTTTGCAGGCTGCCTGATAAGATGGCGGCTTCCATAAGCCGCCATCTTGGATGTTTAAAAGCTCATAACGTGCAGTAGATGCAGGTAGGATGATTTTTAATGTGGCCAATCTGTATGTACAGGGTGTGGGAAACATATAAGATAGACTCTTATTCAGAGTGAAGGACCGCTTTAAATGGTCCAATGCAAGTCCAGGCACTGCACAGGGAAGCTGGGCAAACAACTGCACTCCTAAAAGCCACCATATTTCTCCTGTTCAACTCAGCCTTAACACTATGCATGGCTCTAACATTGCCCAGCCTTATAGTGTACCTCCCCATCCTTATAGTGGACCTAAACCCAGGATTTTCTTTTATTGAGTGCCTTACTTAGTACTGCAGTTCAGCGGAAATTGCCAGCTTCTGTGTTTAGATTCCTTAAGCCTTCCCTAACTGTAAATAATAATATAGTACATTGCTGTTTGACTTGGTTCTGCCAATATGAGGTTCCTGTATGTCCTTTTTTTCTGTTGACCACTTTAATTAAAAGTGGGTGAGGCTTGATATATAATGTATGCCAAGTAATTTAATTCAACCACACAAACTGTTCATAAGTTCCTAGAACTTATGTAATCCAAAAAAGCTCTTGCATTTGATAATACGGTTACCCATGGCTCACAATAAAAGAGATGTATAGGGAGAAATTGTGAGAAGAAGGATAGATGTCAGCAGGTGACATGTTGGCTCCCTAACCCATTGAACTGGTATATGGGTTCCCTGGACCCCTTACCAGTTCACTCCAAGTAAGTTAAAAAAATCACACACCATGCACAAATATTTAATAGTCTTAATTTAACTACTTACCAGTCCCCCTTTTCTTTACTATTTCCCATAGTTCACAAAGTCCTCGTCCCTCAGTCTGCCAGGGGGTGTGTGTCCCTCATCGGGTCTCCTCTTCATCTTTGCGTCCCTTCGGTGCCCCTCTGGTGTCTTCTTTGAGTAGCGCCAGACATCAGTGACGGGGGGAAAAAAGGTCCCCCCCTTCTTTCAACCTATGCGGCTTGTTATAGATTCTCTGGCCAGGAGCTAGGAAGAAAAGGAGGGTAGCCTGTGTTCCCCTCCAGTACCAATTCCGGCTGTTCATCAATTGATGCACCGCTGGCATTTGTACTAGTGGGGAACACAGGTATCCCCCCGGCTCTTGGCCTGGGAATCCATAACGAGCTGTGGGGAGCTGCCTTTTTTATTTTATATATTGAGAAAAGGGGGCTCTTTGGAATCTCCTGCACGTTAAATACACCTTTCCTTAGAAATTTCCTTAGAAACCCTCCCCTCCCCTTCTGTGACGTATGTAGTCATGTGGAGGGAAATCCCAGAAAGGCTCTGCCTTTCAGTATAAAAGGAAGCACCGAATAGATTTGTGTGGTGTGTTTTTTTCTTTTACTTACTTGGGGCGAACTGGTAAGGGGTCCAGAGAAACACTGTACCAGTTCACCGGGTTTGGGAGCTGGCATGTCAACCTGCGGGCATCGGTGGGTGACAGGCCGGTAACCCGCCCTATTACCTACACCCCTTTGGGACAGCAGGGGTGTGGAAAAAGCCAGTATGGGCACAAGGTTCTTCCAGGGGTGCACTACCAAAGGGTATAAAAGATTGAAACTTTGGTTACAAGCCCTTCTGTCTGGTACCTGGGCTGGTTGCCTTTTGGGGGGGGGGCACATTATTTTTATATTTAAACATTGTACTAATTTAAAAAAGAATAAAAAAGAATACATTGTTAAAACATGCTAGCTCTAGCTGTATGACTATTCTAAGTATACAGCATGTCCTGGGACCTCCCAAAAAATCCCCAGTTTATTTCTGCAGTCTGCGCTGAGAAGATAGAAGACAGCTCTCTCGTGGCGCAGGTGAGCGGGGCTTATTACCTGTGGCCCTGCAGGACTATTCCCACCCGTTCCGTCCCATTGACTGCCTCCCAGCCTCGGCTGATAAGGTTCGGGTGAAGGTAGGCGATAGACGCACTTTGTGCTGAAGAGCTAGGCTCCTACCACAGTCCCTGCTCTAACAGGGTAGGCGGTTTAGGCTAATGGTGAGCCTTTTTGGGATGCCTCCACTGCCTCATGGGTTTGGCCAGGTTATCCTGTGCGGTAAACCCTATTTCCATTCCCCCTCCACCTCCTCTCTTCATATTGGCCCTGGGCGCCATTTCCCCCCTGGTATTCCATTGTTATCCTCCCTCACTCTCTCTTCGGGAGATCTCGGGGGGGGGGGGGGGTTGTCTGGTGTTTTTGTGACTTTAGACATATATGTGCCTGTTGCTTTATTAAAACAGGTTGTCGCGCGTTTGTACTGCGCTCCGCGCCTGGCAGCCCCGTTCACCTCGGAGTCCCATATATTCTTATGGGAATATATTGTTGTGTCTTTCGGGCGGGATAAAGCTTCGGTCCTGTGGTTTCTCCCGGCCCTCTCCCCTCATTATCTCCCACTTCCCTAGCGGTCTATTGGGGCATCCCGGGTAGCTCTTTAGCATTAACCCTTACTGGCCTACTGTGCCTGTTCAAATCACCATATGGAGGCTTCTAGGGATAATGAGCCTGGGGTTCCTTCGGGACAAGCCCGGCTATGTGTTGCGTGTAGGGTGTCCCCAATCGGTGATGATGTCAGGGTATGTGTATCCTGCGCCCAGCAGGTACTTGCACTGGAGTCTAGGTTACCTGTTGCTGGACCTGCGCCTCCTCGGGCTTCGCCTACCCCCCCACGCCTGCATCTGACCCCCTATGAGGAGCATACTAGCGGGGAGTCTCAGCCTGATTTGGCTGCACGGGTAGCCAGCATTGAGAAACATATTGCTGGGTCTGCATCGCGTAAGGCTTCTGCTAAGAAGCGGCATTTGTCTCCCACCGTCTCCCTCCTGATTATTCCCCCCTGGAGGAGGGGGAATTGTTCTCTGATTCAGAATCATCTGAGGAGCAACCCGGGGTTTATGGTGGTACATGGTCTCCCTTTGGGGAAGATCTATGGTCCTCAGATGACACTGACAGGCTCTTGGCTCATATTTTTGAAGTGCTCTGTATCTCCCCTTCTGCCGCGGCTCCGCAGCAGCAGGGTGAGCTCTTTCATACGATTAAACCACGTTTGGTATTCCCTGAGCAGTTGCACTTTAATAATCTGGTGCTCAAAGAATGGGAGCGGCCTAGCAAGCTGCCAGGGGTGCCCAAAAGTTGGGACAAAAGGTATCCCTTTCCTGCTGATGTGATTAAGCATTGGTCATGTCCACCTGAGGTGGACACGCCCGTTCTGGGGCTGTCCAATACATCTGTCATGCATTCCCCTGACACTACTACCCTGAGGGATGGTGAGGACCGGCGTATGGACCAACTGCCTTTGCCTGTGTGGGGACCGCGCTACGCCCGGTTTGTGCCTCTGCCATTACAGCTATTGCTATTAAGGGTTTGCTTAAGAGCCTCTTAGAAGGGTCCTCTGATGACACAGGAGGAGAAGAGTATAGATCTCTCCTGATTTGCTATGAATTTGTTGCATATGTCCTGTCTGCTATGGATGATGCCATTAGAATGTGTGGTAGAATTTCTGCCCTGTTGGTAGCTATACGCCGCTCTGTCTGGCTACGTCAGTGGGTGGCTGATAATGCTGCTAAGAAGGCTCTCACTGGTTTCCCTTTCAAGGGCCTGCGTCTTTTTGGTGAACGCTTGGATTTTTTTGCCAAGGGCGGTAGGTTACCTCAACGTAGGAGGCTGTCTCGGTCCTTTCGGGGGATGGGTGCCCTTCTCCCATCCTTCCGTGGTTCCAGACCTGGTCGAGGAGGCTCCTTTACTGGGGCCCGCGGAGATCACTGGGGAAGGGGCAGAGGACGTGGCCGTCCTGGCCTCTCCTGGGGTTCCAAGCCCAAATTCTCACCCAAGCCCCCTCAGGCATGAAGGGGCGCCCTCACCTATCCGGGTGGGGGGACGGCTTTGGCTCTTTGCTCACATCTGGAGGCTTCAGGTCTCAGACCGGTGGATTCAGGAGGTAGTTTCCTCCGGTTACGAGATAGAGTTTGCAGACTGGCCGCCCCTAAGATTCATCACATCCCGGATGGCTCAGAACCCCCTGTCAGCTCAGGGTCTGTGCCTTGCTGTCCAAAACCTTCTGGAGTTGGGGGTTATGTGCCAGGTGCCTTTGAGGGAAAGGGGCAGAGGCTACTATTCCAATCTTTTCACCGTTCCCAAAAAAGACGGGTCCATCAGACCTATCCTGGATTTAAAGTGCCTCAACAAATTTGTCAGATCAAACACTTTCGCATGGAGACTCTGCGCTCCGCTGTCAATTCACTACGCCCAGGGGACTTCATGACCTCTGTAGACATCAAGGACGCTTACCTTCGTGTACCAGTCTTTCAAGGTCATCAGAGATTCCTCAGGTTCGCTCTGGAGGATCAGCACTATCAATTTGTGGCTCTGCCTTTCGGTATCACCTCGGCCCCCAGGGTATTCACCAAGGTACTGGCGGGCGTACTGAGATCTGAGATCTCAGGGCATTCGCATCCTTCCTTACTTAGACGACATTCTCATCATGTCTCAATCTCTCCAGCAAGCTGAGTTGGATACTCAGCGGGTGGTGTCCACACTGGAGTCTTTCGGCTGGGTGATCAACCACCCCAAGTCTTTCCTGTCACAGTCAATAGTGAGGTCCTTTCTGGGCATGACTCTGGATACATCTCAGGTCAAGATTTTTCTGCCTCAGCAGAAGGTGGAGAGTCTTCAGACCCAAGCCAGGTTCCTTCTGTCTTGCCCTCATCCCTCCATCCGGCAGGGGATGCAGCTGGTGGGCCTGATGGTGTCTTGCTTCGAGGCGGTTCCATACGCTCAGTTTCACATGAGACCTCTTCAACTTCATCTCTTATCAGTTTGGGATCGGGACCCTTGGTCCCTGGATCAGGTGTTGGTTCTGTCCCCTCTGGCCTGACGGTCTCTCTCGTGGTGGCTGGACTCAAGAAACCTGTTGGTGGGCAGATCCTTTCTGGCCCCGTGCTTGGAGACAGTCACCACAGATGCCAGTCTGACAGGTTGGGGGGCTTCTGGAAATCCCTGAAATTCCATGGTCAGTGGGGCCCTCAGGAGGCCCACACCCCTATCAACATTTTGGAATTGAGGGCGATAAGGTTGGTTCTCACCCAATTGACTCCACACCTTCGGGGACGGGTGGTTCAGGTCCGCTCGGACAATCAGACGGTGGTTGCCTACATCAATCATCAGGGAGGGACCCGGAGCAAGAGGGCCCTCAAGGAAGTGTCCCTGATACTGTCATGGGCGGAGGAGAATGTTCCCTGCATCTCAGCTGTGTACATCCCGGGGGGGGAGAATCTGAAGGCAGACTGGTCCCTCAGCAGCAGGGTGTTTCGCTCCCTGTGCCACCGCTGGGGTCAGCCAGATGTGGATCTGTTTGCGTCCCGTCACAATCACAAGCTTCCAGTCTTTGTCTCTCTGTCCCAGGACCCTCTGGCCTTGGCCATGGATGCACTAGCAATGTCTTTGAAGAGCTTTCAGCTTCTCTATGTGTTCCCTCCTTTTCCTCTGTTGGGCAAGGTGCTACGCAAGATTGCTCAGGAGGGGGTGCCAACCATTCTGGTGGCCCCCCGTTGGCCAAGAAGGGTGTGGTTCACAGACGTCGTGCAGCTGACAGTAGATCAGTATGTTCTACCCAAGGATCCAGACCTGCTCACTCAGGGGCAGCTACGCCATCCCAATTTACAAACGCTCGCTTTGACGGCCTGGCTGCTGATGGAGTAGGGGCTGCCTGCCTCTGTTGTTAATACCATGATTCAGGCTAGGAAGAAGTCCTCATCATCCATCTACTATAGGGTCTGACATACCTCCATTGACTGGTGTGAATCTAAGTTGCTTCCATGTAGGGTGTTTTCTGTCCCTAGGATTCTGGAATTCCTGCAACATGGTTTGGATTTGGGTCTTCAGCTTAGTACCCTCAAAGGTCATGTTTCTGCTCTGGCCATTTTCTTCCAAAGATCCATTGCTCACCATCGTATGGTCAAGACTTTCTTCCAAGGGGTTTCGCACGTGCGTCCTCCACGTAAGCCTATGTTACCAGTATGGGACTTAAACTTGGTCTTATCTGCCTTGCAGGGGTCTCCCTTTGAGCCTCTGCGTGAGGCCCCTTTGTCCATTTCGACTCTTAAGGTAGTCTTTTTGGTGGCTATCACTTTTGTTAGGCTTGTTTCTGAGTTGGCGGCGCTTTCCATCAAACCCCCTTACTTTGAGAGACACCAGGACAAGGTGGTGTTTCGTTTTAAGTCAGATTTTCTGCATAAGGTTGTGTCTGCCTTTCATCTCAATCAGGACATTGTTTTGCCTTCTCTATGCCCTAATCCTAGTAACCCTAAGGAACGGGTTTTAGACTATCTGGATGTGGTCAGGACACTGAAGTTCTATTTGGTGGCTACTGAATCTTTCAGGAAGACTGATGCTCTATTTGTGCTTCCATCTGGGCCTAGGAAGGGTCTGGCTCCAGCTAAGTCGACTATCAGCAAGTGGCATCACCAGGCTGTGATTCAGGCCTATTCTGCTAAGGGGAAGGAGCCTCCCTTCTGCCTTACTGCTCATTCTACTCATGCTATTGGTGCCTCTTGGGCTTTTCAACACCAAGCTTCTGTTGAACAAATTTGCAAGGCCGCTACTTGGTCATCTGTTCATACTTTTTCTAAGTTGGTTGATGTTAGGGCCTCAGCTGATGCTGCTTTTGGTCGCAAAGTTCTGCAGGCGGCAGTGGTTTAAACTGCCCAGTGTTACTTTTTGGGGATCCAACCCTACCTTACGGACACTGCTATTGGATGTCCCATGGGTAAGGAATATTCTGGAACAGGACGTGCTGTATACTTAGAATAATACAATTTTGTGATTACTCGCCTGTAGAATTGGTATTATACGTATACAGCACGTCCTGTTCCACCCCACCCTTGTTATCATTATTCTTAGTTACCTCTGTATGGTGATTGTTCATATGTTCATTGTTGAATTCTGGTTTTGTTCTCCCGGCCTTTTGTTAACTGCTTGTCAATACTGGGGATTTTGTGGGAGGTCCCTGACTTATATAGGGCCGGGAGAGGCCACAAGCTGTTTTTCTGCAGTCCAGTGCCATCTTGTGGATGTATTACCCATGGGTAAGGAATATTCTGGAACAGGACGTGCTGTATACTTATAATACCAATTCTACAGGTGAGTAATCACAGAATTGTATTTTTAACAATGACAAAAGATTATTGCAGATATTTTGGAGTGAATTTTCATTTCAGTTCTCTCCCAAAAAAACTAACATTCTCTCCAAAAATTTAAAAATCTCAACAAAACATTCTCGGTCAAAAAATGGTCTGCTGAATCAGGAGAGAGGGGAAAACAGGTTTTCACACAAAAAAACTACAGATATTGAGTCAAGCCCTATGTGAAGAAACAGAGCAACTGCACAGTTATGTTCTGTGCTGGGCTTTAGACCCCTGCCTCACCACCTTCTATATTCATTCATATGCATGACAGCCAGATGAAGGGATGCCAGGTTAAAGCCTATTTATCCATTTGCCCTCTGATGTCTGTAGCCAGCATTCCTGCTTCTTTGCATTTTCTTCTCCATTCATAAAGGCATATGCATGGCAGCTGTCTAATAATTTAGTAGGATATAGTCCACTAAGCCTATTTCCCTTTGAGGTCTGTATCGAGATTTGCTTCAATCTACATATTGTCCCCAGACTGAAATGTTACACTTTGGCTAATAGTTATATGAAACTGCTTTAGAATATTTTGGTGCGGTCAAATCTGGTCAAGAAGTTAGTGAAAGTTACTCACGCTTTAAATACAATAAACTGTCTGTTTTTGAACTTAATATCATCTACTTTAATTCAGCCAAACAGTCACTGGAATGCTCACCTCCAGAATCCTCTTTCCCCCTTCACCTGCCCTCTAAGGGTCTCAAAACCCTGCTAGGTGTTCCCTGCAGTCTCTCCCAAATGTACAGCTCTACTATAGTAATATAGTTGTCCCTGTTGAAGAGTGTGAGTGCTGGGTGCAGCGGAGTTATAATCCTGACATTAGTGGCATAAAAGAAACTGGCTTTTCTGGAACATGAATGCAGTAAAAAAAGTCACCTTACATGGTGGCTAACATAGACAGGAAAAAAGAAGGAAGTACCATAGAGCAACTGAAAGCCCGCAGGAGTAGGGTCAAAAAGTGGCAACTTTTTGTTTAAAAAAACTAAATAACAGGCCTTTGACGGGCAGGCTGCAGTGAGTGTGGGGTGCCGTTTAACACAGTGCAGAGTGTGAAGCAGATAGGAGCCACTGTATACTTATATGAGCCAGATCATACTGCTGAATCAGCATGCTCAACTCCATTCAGGTATGCAAGATGCTGTGACATCACAGTAGCTAGCCAGCTGAATGGAGCAAAGCATGCCAGGGCCAGCCAATTAGAAATGGATACCCCGGGTATGTGTCTAGCTAAAGGTATAGCGAGGCTGTGACTTGCTCATGCATCATTGGAATGAGGTTAGGTGAGGGTGCAGCAATTTACTGGGGTTTCAAACAGTGGGGCATCCTAGTTTGGCATACCACAGGGAGTAGAAATTGGACAGCCATATGGGCAATTCCCTATACCATGGACGGACAATGCCAGGATGCCCTTCTGTGCCCTTCTTCACGCTACCACAGCGCATGTGCAAGCCACAGCTACATCCCCAACAAGGTGCCTTAATATTGTATTTCACTATAAATAAAAAATGTCTTTGATTAGGGCCCCCAGACACAACTTTGAATGAGGCCCCAGAAATGATAGACCAACCCCTGTGTGGGGGCCATGCCCATCTCACATTATCTGCCCTACAATACTAAAGCTTAGTACCATTGCTTTAGGAGTGACCATATCCACCCCTACTTATGATTGGTCCCATCTGTCTCTGCAGTGATATAATCTTAGCTGTGGAACCTACTTATTAACTGTTTGCAGAGCACATTGGGGATAGGACTCAATGGGGATATCGTTGGATATTCATGTGCTGAGCAAAAGCCAGTAAAATCCTGTGCACTTTTTTGGCCTGGCAACCTGGGAAGGCAACTCCTTAGGGGAAATTTGCTTCCTTTACAGTTCAACTAAACCACATACCATATCCCTTGTTATCCCTATTGTAAATTCCTCCCCCCCCCACTCCATATCCCACAGACCTGTCAGCTTCTTTTCCCGGGATTCACCTGATTTTTCAAATCCCCTAACAAAAACGGAACCGGAAGGTTAAAGCGGCGGAATTTGCCATGTAAAACAGCATGAGCGTGGGGGCCATGTTTAGATTGTCCAAGCTAAGTAACCCCTATCGGAAAGGAAATTGGAAATAGTTCCGTATAGCAATGCATTGAAGTACTTTAGTAGCATCACATTTAAAGTGGACCAAAAGCTGGGATTTTGACCTGGGGTTTAGACCCTTGCCCATAGGGCACCCCCTGATTTGGGATGTCCCTCTATTTGATACTCCCCAGCTAGCCCAGTAAAACTTACCTTTCCTCGATACTACAGTGCATGCACAGGCTCTCGTCCAATCATCAAACTCCGTTTTGATCAACAGTCTAACTGAAAGCAGATGAGCGGAGCCGAGTGTGCAGGTGGCCACATTCCTGCTAGCCTCTAGCATTCCCGCTAGCCTCTAATGCCCACGCGACCAAGTACAGGTGGGAACCCTTTACCCTTGCATGTTCTTTCATTTCGGCCGCAATTCAGTGACTGCAGGTAACCAACAGGATTTTCTCCTGGGGGGGGAACATCTCGCCTCACGACCACGCGGTAAACTTGATTGGTTGCCAGTGGTTTTGTGAAGGGCAGACTGACAATCTGCTCTGATGGAATGTAGAAGTGCTCAATACCAGCTTGGGATGCACCTATGCTGCTGGGTAGAGAAAGTAAAGTATTTTCTGAGTTTACATCATCTTTAAAATGCAGACTACCCTATAAAATACTTACCCCGCATGAGTATATCCCCCCAGCACTATGGAGGTTAGTTAAATGGTAGAAATGAGACCCAAACTTGAGAGGACTGGAAAAAAGTGTTTAGTGTTATATGCTGCTGAGACAGGTAAGCTCACACTCTTCTCTGCCTGATGGCCTCTGCAATAACCTCAGGCAAAGGAGATGACATTGCACATTGCCATATATCTTCTAGCCTCAGCAGTGTACCAGGCTTTCACAAGTGTTTTAGACTAACAGACAGCCTACGTGCCACACAACAAAGGCCTGCAAGCCATATGTGGCTCTTGTAAGGGATACCCCACAGTCCCTACTGGGTAGCCCAGCAACCAGCAACCAATATGACATGACTGGAAAATTGGGGTGACAGTGTGATCAGTGCTACATTTGTATTAGCTGTGTCCAGTCCAGGCAGAATGGTTTGTCCTAGACAGTGAATCAGAAGCCCTGTGGAGGGAGGCCCCTGTGAGCAACTCTAACAGCGTCATGTAGTGTACGATTCATCATTACAGGTGGCTCAGCATATAGCGACGGCACTCTAGCTTGCCAGGTATTACCTGTCGCTCTCCCATACATTTCAATGGACGTTCATTCTAATCTTTTTAAAAGTTTTTTTTGTTTTGTTTTTTCTTTGCTTCTCAAATAATTGTGTTACCTCTCCTGGGCTTGTAAAACGAATGTTTGATTTTTTTTTTTTATGCAGAATTGCATTTACAGGTCTGGCATTAAAGTGTTAATGTCACAGTGTTACAAGAATGTCCTTCCATGTGTTTTCGCTTTGTTACTTGTCGATATGTGTCCAAAAACGCACTTTAATCACACAGCGTCTGGCACTCTATGCTACAGCAACCAGATTTCGAGCACAGATGCTGTGTGTGTCCTTTTTTGATAAATATGGTGTGGAGCGCTGAGTGCCAGACACACTGAGCAGGCGCTACCTCTCGCTACAGCGTTCTACTGTTGTTAGAGTACCCAACACACATCACATTCATCAATGCGGACCAGATCACTACAGCGACTGAGGCGTTCTGTTACAGCGCACGATAGCCGCTTACAGCATCTACTAGTGCCGCTATACAGACGCTCATCTGCCGATACCTGGCGTTAGTAATGAATCAGCCACTATGTCACCCGGCAATCTATTCAAAATTTGATGTCTCTCACCAGATACTTCCTTCCTGATGTGCAACCGTGCCAGGCATATCCTATATAGGCCAAGTGAAGCTGATGATGCTGCTATGGCCAGCGCAGTGGCGTTGCTAGGGCTGGTGTCACCCGGGGCGGTAGGAAATGGTGTCACCCCCCCCCCCCCCCAATGGTGTCACCCCCACCCCACCCCCCCCCAATGGTGTCAACCCCCCCCCCCCCCCCAAAGAAAACAAACAAAAAAAAAAGCATTTTTGCCGGCATGGTGGGAGCGGGCCGGCCGGTTCCGCGCTGACAGCGGAACCGGCCGGCCCGCTCTGCTGTCAGCGGAACCGGCCGGCCCGCTCCCACCATGCCGGCATTTTTTAAAAAAGCAAACACTTACCTGCAGGTCCGGAGCGTGGAGGCCGGCGCCGCTCTCAGCTGTCATCTGAGGGCGCGTCATCAGAGGCGCCCTCTGATGACGCGCCCTCAGATGACAGCTGAGAGCGGCGCCGGCCTCCACGCTCCGGACCTGCAGGTAAGTGTCTCTATACCGAGGGGTGACCGGCCGAGAGGTGTCACCCTCTAGGTCTGGTGTCACCCGGGGCGGTCCGCCCCCCCCGCCCCCGGGTCGCTACGCCACTGGGCCAGCGCATTCACCGTGGGAACTGGGGGTGGGAGGCTCAAAGAACGGCCATTCCCATATTGGGATTCCCTGGGAATAGACTGGCCCTGGAGTCTATTAAACTTTTGTGGACTTTCCTTTTTACTCAGACTAGATATGCCAACAGGCACAAGGCGGCCTGCTTACCTGCCATCCAGGTGGGGCATGGCCTTAATCCAGGGTGTTTCCATTGACTCTAATGGGCGCTTCCAAATACAGAAGTTCTTGGTGTATGGAATCGCCTATTGAATTCAATAGGAGTACTCCGGACTTATCCTTAAAGTGTTTTGGTCCACTTTAAGTAATTGATTCTGGTTATATTTGCTAATGCTAAAGAGGGGAAATGTTGGTCAGCTGTGTAGTGGTTTTGGTGTTATTTCCAGTGATGAAAGCAGGAGGTCAAGCTGGGTGTTGCAGCTCTACAGTAGAGGAGCACCACCTTTGTCACCCATGATAGGGGGAGGATTTTGTTTTGTTTGTAGTATCAGTTACTGTGATTTGGTATGGAAGGTGTATTAAGGGCCTGATTTACAAACCGAATTGCCTACATTCACAGGCATATGCAGTGTTTTCCACATTTACAAATGAAAATATGCTTTATTTGCTCAACTACGCCCATGTTTTCTGTAGCAGTTCTCCAGATTTTAGCAGCGAACCCCATAGGAATCCATGTTATTTTAGGCAAGATTGTCTCTTTAGGTCATTTTTGTATGTGTACCTGATATTTTGAGAGTGAAAATCAGATTCACTAGTATTTGAAAACAAATGAAACGGTTTACGCATTAATTTTCTATTTTTTTTAGTTCGCCGCTACAACTATGGCTCAGTTTGCTGCGGTATTGCCCAGGCGCACTGAGGGGGAGGGATTTGAGTGCCAAGGTATTCCTTATTGTTTTGCACGGAGGGGAAGGCAAAACTCGCAGTAAACGTGGCAAATCAGGCCCTTAAAAAGTTTTATTTATTTAGCATTTCTACAGGTCTGATAGTAAATATTTGACAAAAGTCGGTAAACAGGCCATAAACCTGCCACAGCCATTGCCCTGTAAACTGTTCTTCAAGGGTGGCATTTCTGTGTACCCAATGTACTGAGCCCCCTCAGCCACAAAATTCCATGTATGTATGTATGTATGTAATTATGTACTTTATCCTGTTCTGATTCCAACAGTGATTTTGTCAAAAAGGTGCAAAAATTGTCCAATATAGTGCAAATACCTACTGTAAAGAATAACAAGAACACCACTAAAAAACTTGATTACAATGAAATATGCTGCAAGTTTTACGACTGTATCTAACTTTTTGCACTGTATCTGTACATGCCAATTATGTGATGTCCATCCATTGTTTGGTCTGATATATCCAATAATGATTCATAACCTTTAGCATAGGTTCATTCCTCCATGTGTAACATATTGAATATATCTTTATAGCTCCTTTGCCCAGCCAAGTCTTTGGCAGACTCGTTCCACTTTGTTTTAAGGCAAGGGTCAGCTCCCCACTCCTTTAGGGTTTTAACCACCCTAACATGGCCTCCCTCTACAGCCAGATGCAGGGCTGTCTTTCCAAGCCAGTCCTTGGCGTGAATGTCTGCACCGTGTTGAAGTAGACATGCACACACTGCAACGTGACCTTTATAAGCAGCATGGTGTAAAGGTGTCAGGCTTAGCAAATCTGATCTGTTCACGTCAGCTAAAGTGCTCAGTAGGAGTTTCACTGTGTCAATATGGCCTCGCCCTGCAGCCCTGTGTAATGGTGTGAGGTGGTTGTCATCCAGGATCTCTAGCTTGGCGCCTTTTCTCAGCAGGAACTCTGCCATCTGAAACAGAAGCGATATACTGTTAATGGTCTGTTACAGTTCTAATGTAGTACTTGCCAGTAATAGACAGCATATTTAAAAAAGACAGTATAAAAATCCCAAAAGCCCAAGTATAGGGCATGAACATTTAAAGTGGACATAAACCCACGGCAATCGGTGGGCCGATCAATTCCCCCCCAGGGATGCCCTGATGTGTGATTACCTCCAGGTCGCCTATACACTTACCCTTTTTTCTGGTCCAACGGCACATGCGTGAGCCGCAGCTGTATCCCCGCTATCCCTCTAGCGTGCCCGTGCCAGGCATTTGTGAATAGCCGACAAGGGCTCACTCCCTGTTAGAGGTTGACAGGGGATGCAGCTTTCAGGGTGTTTGGGGTCGCATGGCTTAGATGAAGGGACATCAGTGGACCTGAGCACGCTGATTGGACGAGTGGGCACGCATGCACCGTGGACCGGGAAGAGGTGAGTTTGTTTCGGCGATCTGGGGTGCAAGGACCGAAACCCCGATCAGGGTGCCTCGGGGGCAAGGACCAAAACCCAGGATAGTCAAAGCTCAGAACATTCTCAAAAATCAGCCTCTCCAGGAAAATCCAAAATCATTGAAGCAGGGAAAGGTGCGTTTTAATGGGCGAACTGGGGAGGGGGGGTTCACACTGCCCAGGGGGCATGGAACAAATCCTGGGCAAGTCAAACTGCTTTAAAGATCCAGTCCAGCCAGACTGGCTCTTTGAGATCATTTGCTTAACTGGGTGAAGATGATCTTTATCAACACCATTTCATGCTTCCATGGGACCTAATGTATAGGGGAGTTATAAGGGACTTCCTGAAGGACTCGTAGAAATACTGTTACCGGTAAGACTAACAGGAATTCTCTCCCTTCGTCCTTCAGGATGGCCATGGAGAGGATAAGCAAGTACTTTATAATTAGGGATGGGAAACCCTTCAACCGAAGGCCTGGTCTTTTTCAGATAATAGTGTTTGAGGAAGGTGTGGGGAAATGACCATGTGGCTGCCTTGCAAATTTCCCCAATTGAAGCACCTGACATCTCAGCACCATGATGTGGAGACTGCTTTAGTAGAGTGGGCTCTGATGTAAGGCGGGGTGGTATTCATAGATGTATAAACTAGGGAGATTACCTGTCTAATCCATCTGGCTAGGGAAGCTTTAGATGCTGCCAGGTCCCTATTCCTTCCTGAAAAGGATATAAAAAATGTATCCGACCTACGGAAGTATCTGCGAATCAATAGCTTATGTGGATTCTACCGAATTATAGGGATCTTGTAATAAGGAAGGGATGGTTATGTCCTGGGAAGGGTGGCAGGTAGAGGACATCTTAGGCTATCTGGAAATATGGTGGTATAAGGCTCTCGGATGGTTAGTCACTAAGTCACTAACCCTCCTGGCTGAAGTTAGTGCCAGAAGATGTCCTGATTTGATTGTTAGGATCTTGTCTGAGGCTTCATCTAAGGGTTAAAAGGGAGGTTTGGCTAACCCCTTTGAGGACCAAGACGAAGTCCCAGGAAGGACAACAGTTACAAAGTGTAGGTTTCTTCTGAGCTACAGAAATAAAGAATTTGTTGACAAAAGAGTGATGCCGAAATCTTCTGTCTAGGAAGACCGATAAGATTGAGGCCTGGATTTTTAGGGTACTTACTGCTAACCCCTGTTCAAAACTTTCTTGTAGAAATTCAGGTATAGTTGCAATTGTGTCTCTTTTAAAACTGTTTGATTCACAAAATGAAATGAAATGCTTCTATACTTTAGCTTAGATTTTTCCGGTTTTCATTTTTATTGAATCTAGGAGCTTCGTGACTGCTTTGTTAGAGAGACCCTTTTCCTTTAATACAGTCCATTCAGGATCCAGGCGGGAGAGTCGGGGGAAGCTCCGGACCCTGAATAAGCAGGTCTGGAATTGGTAGTGTAGTGGTAGTTTCCACATGTCTTCTTCTGCCATTGCTGTTAGAATCATGTACCAGCTTCTTCTTGGTCAAGCTAGTACAATTAATATAGCCCAGCTTTGCTTCCAAACGATTGCTTCGCGACAATGAAACAAAAATTGTAATGGAACAGAATGGAACTCTGCCACCCCGTGCAGTAAATGTATTTCAACAGTTTATATTTGGGCACCCGATATATATAAAATATTTTCTAGTATAGCATATAACATGCATGATGTGTCCACTTACCTCACTATAACCATTTTCTGCAGCTAAATGGAGAGCTGTAGCCCCCTTTGTGTCTTTCACATTTACATCTTCTTTCCTCTTTAGTATGTAGTTGGTGATTTGTATGTTTCCAGCCAGGACAGATAAATGAAGCATGCTCATACCCAAGTTATCTTCAAGCGGGACTCCAAGTGACACCAAGTAATCCATCACAGTTATATGATCCTTCACTGAGCACCAATGCAATGGAGTCCACTTGTTGTTGTCTAGAATGGTAGGGGAAGCTTTATATTTGAGTAGGGTCTGAACACATTCCAGGTGCCCATTAGCTGCAGCCAAGTGCAGAGGTGTTTCGCCTGAGGAGGCCTGGACATCAGGCAATGCCCCACATTGCAGTAAAAGTTCAGCAATCTCTGTATGCCCATTCCATGCAGCCCGATGAAGTGGGGTGGAATTCCACAAATCCCTGACATTTATAGAAGCTCCTTTTTGTAGAAGGTAATTGGCCAGATCTATATTTCCACAGCATGAAGCCATGTGCATTAGAGACCATCCTCTGTAATCCCTGCCAATTGCAAGAAAAAAAGCAATAGTAGATTTAATTTGATTGTGTTTTATTCTGATGAATTAAAATATTTTTCTTATGACAATGTGAAAAGTTATGCTCTTGCATAAGTATCCACACCCTTCAAAGTGATATTTACTAGATGTACCTTAAAGTGGACCAAAACCCAGGATTTTCACTATCCTGGGATTTGGTCTTTGCCCCTGGGCACCCTCCAGGTTGCCCAATCCCCCTCACCCTTCCTCAGTCCTATGACTCATGAGCCTCTTGTCCAGTCAACACTGGTGGCCGCATCCCCGCTACACTTTAACAGGGAGTGTGCCTGCTGTGGCCATTCACAAATGCCTGGTGCAGGCACGCGCCCTGCTAAAGGGACAGCCTTTTTGTGGCCGCTGCTTGCGCATGCACCATTGAGCAAGTAACGAAGGTGAGTTTTCGGAGGACCTGGGAGGGGTTGACACTGCGTGGCATCCCGAATCTGGATGCCCCAGGGGGAGCGAGTATACCTGCCCTGGAGTCTCTAGGCTCCAAGGTGGGTTTTGGTCCCCTTTTAGCAAAGGTGATACAGCTATGATTCCATGTGAATACAGCTTATTCAACTTTTGCGCATTTGGCCACTTTCATTTCCACCATTCCTCTTTGCAAAAGGTAATGAGGTTACATGGAGATCATAATCATGAGTCATGGCCAGACAAATTTGCAATTAGAGGGTTATCTTGCCAATCTTGGACATTAAAGGGACTGTAAAACTACCAGCAATAATAAGGCAGCAAGCAGTTCACCTGATGCCTGTCCCATGTGCCTCTCCGCCATGACCTGCAGCGCAGGGTAAAAGCCGTAGCAGTTAGCCTCAGTTGTATTCCTCCAGGACCATCACTTTGTTCCTTGGTACTTTCAGTGTGTGAGTCATAGCTGTCTCTATCCACAGCAGAGCATGCTCAATACTAATATATACTTGCATCAGACGCTCCCTTTCCAGCTCAGCCACAACACAGAAATTGAAACACTTAGAATACATAAGCTATTACATATAATCCAATATTTAGAGATGCTTTGAACTGGCTAATCTAATTTTACATTGTCCCCAAGTGGGATAGGAAGTGAGGAAGTTAGTGTCTACCTGATAAGGGACTTCAGATCAGGAGTGTGGTACGGGCACTAGGCTGTCTTCTTACCTTTTACCCAATCCAATAGTGTTGATTCTGTTCTCACAGGTCTAATATCTACATATGTTGGCTGGCTGGAGGTGTATAGTGTTGCACAAGGTGCAGTCAAGGTGCCCATATAGAAAAAGGGTCTGGACTTGTACACTGCACACACTTACCTATGGGTAGCAAAAAAGAAATTCACCACCTGGCCTCAGATACCAGGGCATTGTGGGATCTGATGAAGCAGGGAGCCTTGTATTCCTATGGCACCCCTAAGGGAAGTACAACATTTAAAATCCCTCTGCCCTCCTGTTTGAAGTTTGATTTGGACATTAAAATAAAAAACATCCCTGCACCTTGATCCTCCTTCATTACTAGTGGGTGCTCCTCATGGAGAGCTATTAGCTGAGACCTTGAGTGACAGATCAGTCACCCAATGGCTGGAGCAGCACAATTGCAGGATTGAGTAACTGGCCTGTCTAACTAAAGTCATGGCTGCTGGTTTTTCCCCCGCGATAAAGGAATGAAGGTCATAGCAACCAAGTGAGTTTTTATTTTAATGCCCAAATCTGGCTTAGCACAGGGAGTAGACAGTAGGGTTTAAACATTTTGGACTTCCCTTTTTAAGGCATCGGTATATGACGGTCCAAACTGTAATTTCTATACTTTCAAAATAAATGTAATGAATATAAGGTTAAATATTTATGTATAGATACTTTTAGACAGTTCTGCATTAGATTCCTATTATGATATTTGTCTATGCATACTTGGCATTGTGTGCGCGTTGTAAATCCCAAAAGAGCAGCTAACCTCATATGACTTGTGATATCAGCCTACAGTTTTCAGCAAGTCATTGTGATCTTAATTCATCTTTCTATGATCCATCAGGAAGTCTTCCGGTTTGAAAAAGGAACAGTGTAAGTGCTCTGAAATCGATACCAGATGACGCGACTAGTACAGAGCCTATACATTTCACGCAAAGTTCAGGTCAGTATCCTGCAGAATATTTATAGGATAATAATAGTGTTAGTAAATTGTGGCAAAATCTTTTTCATGTTAAATGCAGAATATTTCAAAACCAAAGGGTGCCTCATCTCCCTGTTGTATAACAAGCTGCACTTTTAAGACATAAACATTGTGTTATACATTTCTACAAGGATACAGAGACCAGAGACACATTTGGAGATGTTTCCAATATTTTCTTTAACAGTTCAGTAAGGCATTTTTCTCTTGCACCAATTTCTTGGCAGAAGCCCCTTTAGCTCAGTGACTCTGTGCACTGTAATCTTGGGGTTCAGTCAATATTGACTTGCCTACCTTAATATGTACCAAAACCCTTTCTACCAGGTCCTAGAGTCTAGAAGACTTCATAGGGACATCCCTGTGTTTGAAAGTCCCTGGTTCACCTTATACTCACCTTACCCCCAAATTGGGATGCCCCTGTAAAGCAGACCAAAACCTTGGAGAGATTGGAAGGCCTGGGATGGGGTTTCCCAAATTCCAAGGTAGTTCAAGTACCTTTTAACCATCTGTAAAAACCTAATACTATGTTAATATTTTTGTTCAAACCATGCCCCAACCCCAGTGTAATTGTATATGTGACAGCAACCACTCTCCCTGCTGCACCTCCACTCCTCTCCCTCTCCTCAATTCTGAGTGTCTCTTATCCTGTTTCATCTTCTTCCCCTGGAACAGGAACATGCTGCTCTGCGTGCCGCTCAGCACAGGTCACCATTGCCTGTCTCTGCCACTTCAAAGATTGCAGGTAAAAATGTGGCCACAGCTGTTTAAACTCCACCCTGCATGCAGCCAACATGCGTGATCAGAGGGTGGTAGATGCTGCTCTCCTCCAGGTAACAGACACACAGGTGTCAGATAAGTGCAGAGTGTCGGCTTGGCTGAATAACTTGCACTCAACTATCCAGGGTATATCGATAGGACACAGAGAGCTCTTCCTCTGTCCCCAAGTTGCGTGCCATATGTGAAAGGCCAAAACACTCAAAGTGGTGCACCGCTCACAATAATTAATACTGTGCTACACTGTAACAATTAGAACTTAGCATCTGAAATGACATTTATTGAGAAACACTGTTCAAGAGACACAAAAACACAAAACCATACAACACTGACACTTTAAAAACACTGCGTATCCCCTATTTCATCCAGTGCTACAAATGTAGCAAAAATACCTGGGCAACTCCTAAAATATCCATACAATTACTAGATTCCCGGTGATATCTAATCTTTTTTTTGTGCCGGCACAAACCCTAGCATCCCACTATCTGTTCAACTATAATAATAAAGTGACTGTGCATAAACAACATATTAATTCATATAAAGTGCAAAACATCAAGATAACATATCCAAATATTCATATGTGCAAATATACATAAAGTGACTAAGTGCATAATATGTTTTTTTTTCAAAAATAATTACTACATATGATAACAATGAAAAAACTATGTGTGTCCAAAATAAAGTTGGTCATGGACACATCACACAAGTTGCAAAACAGTAATAAACACATCGACAATCAGACAACAGTAATGGACAGAAAGAGGGACCAATACTAAGCCTGGCACCGGGTGAATCACGTAAATAAGGAGCGGGGAGTATGCAGCAGGGACACCTTCGATCGCGGCCGCCCGTGCCGCTTCCTTGGGTGAGTAACTAATAACTAAAAATGGGCCTGCTTAAATACCTGAGATTGTTCATATCAAATGCCGCCATTCAACAGGTGCTGCTGAAACGCATCTGCGTCGCAGCACAGATCCAGCGCGGCGGATGTGACGTCAGCGGATATGACGTCCCGGGGTTATGTCAAATCCTATTGGTGTTATGCGTCACGCAGGGGGTGGGGCCTCCCGTCCCAGGCAGGCGAACATCGCCTCGCCCATCGCACCCACCCCCCCGCTAGATCATACCCACTCTGCATCATCGGAGTGACACCTCCTATCCCAGTGCCCGCAACGCGCCCCAGTGTAATCACCCCATACTCGCCCGCTAACAGGGCACTCATGTAAGGGCCAGAATTAAGGCCCAGCGCGGACCCAAAGCGAGCGTGTGGGCGCTCGGGAGGGTGCACAGGGCGCCCTGCAGTCAGGGGCGCAACCCATATCTCTAAATAAAATTAAAATTACAACTCAAGTATATAAGCAGGAACACATTATGCCTCCATCAGTAATCAAATCAAGTATATATCTAAGTGAAATAACATATATGAATTAAAGACCTAACACTAACTGTTTGGTAGTAGCCACTCTCTACTGCATGCCTATGTCTAACAATTCAACAATTATAGCAGGAAACACCACAACTAATGGAACCCGATGGTATGGGGAAGGAAAAAAAATTCCATATGTGAAAGGGTTTGTACTCTGGTGCCTCTTCAGACATCACCCTGTTATGAAGGGGATGCGCAGGCAAGGTCCCTGTGTTCACCCGACTGCCTGGCCTGTGGCCACTGGCTTCTGCTGTCTTTTCCCCACTGCACACTGCATGGCCATGACAGTACCTCAGAGCCAGAAGATCATCCTCAGCTGATCACCTCTTCCCCCTGGTCCTGCTCATTCTTGTGGTGTGGTATTACTGCCGCCCGAACCCGGACCTGCTTGCAGTAGCCTAGGACTATGGACATTCCTTCACTACCAGCAATGCTTGCTCTGTTTTGAACTGTGCATTTATAGGCCTCTTCTGCTGTTGTATTGCCCCTTGCCCAACCCATTCCATGTAGGACTGCTGTGTTTCCTTTCATCACCAAACCACCCATTGCATTGCTGAACCTTGAATCTTCTCTGTGTCCATGGGCTTTCCTGCTGTTGGATTACCCCCTTGCCTGACCCAATTCATGCTGGACTGCTTTGGTCACTGGACCACCTCTGCCCTGTTGAACTCTGTATCTGCCCTGTACCTGCGAGCCCCTCTCTGCTAAATTATACCCTTTTTTTCCCCCCTTCCTGCTTGTGATGTCAGGTGCAGCACTTGGAGGGTGAGTGGCAATATGCTTACATGCTTTTGTACTATGACCATGTGATTATAATGAACCTTAATTGCAGTAACTTTATAGTGAGTACTTGTTAGACCTTGTGATACATTTGAAAAAGGGACGCGGTCGCGCCCGAAACGTGTTTGATTTTATCCCTGCATTTGCACTGATGGGCTGCTTTTAACGATTTTTGATAATAAATGGATGTTTCATGGGAGTGCAGACCGGCATCATTATTTTTCGGATTTATCATGGTTGTGGACTAACCAGGTCGGGCACCCGATTTCCTACTATCTGGTACTCTGGAGAGTGAGTCTTCCCATGAATTTATAAATTTTACCCTTTGCCTTACCCCTTCGCTACTGGACTGCTAGGCGCCCCCTAGTCACCTGACCACCCCTGCACTGCTGAACCTTATACTTGCCATGTGCTGTGGGCTCTCCTGCTGTTGGATTGCCTCCTTACCCATGTTGGACTGTTGTGTGCCCCTTGATCACCTAACCACCCCCTGCACTACAGGGTTGATTAATCATCGTGCACGGTCTGATTCATGGTTGTCAAAATGGAATGCGCATTTGTTTTCACGTCAATTTGCGCAAAAGCATGTCTTTGAAGCCTGATTTATGGTATGTTTAGAGGGCAGAAAAGCATGCGCAAATGTGGCAATTTAAAGCTTGAATTTCCTCCAGCAAATAGGTGGAGGAAACTGACTCATTCCAATGAGTAACAGGCTTATTTAAATCCAAAAACACATGCCGCCAGCATCCTGCATGTTTTTGAACAAAAAAAAAAGTGATACAAAGTTGCTCAAAAGAGAGCATATGGGAAATACATTGGGTGTGCACACTCAGCCACGAATCTTGTGCATAGGTGCATGTGGAATCGATTGTGCTCTGCTTGAGCGTTTTTGCGGACCGACCAAGAATATACCCTTGCAAATCCCTGTACAAAAAAAACCAAGCTAAATCTGAAACAGCAAGGGCCCCCGAGCAGAACAATACCCAACATGCTTAGCTGCTATTAACCCTTTTAATTGCCAGCCTACTTGAAATTTTGTCACCCTCTGTTGACGGGTCATTTACTCCGAGTATGTCACACACCCCGCTTCCACTATCATGGCATGTGGGTTATGGTCCAGTAGAGGGCGAACGTCTGCAGAGATAAAAGCAAAAAAGAAGCCCCTCCCGATCCATAAATACCTGGGACCTCCCACACATTCCCAGTTCCTTCTCTGCAGGACGGCGAGCAAGTCAGAAGATGTATGCTGCTCTTCCTTGCAGGTAAGCCAGGTTTACACCTGGCCATGTTGTGCTCTATTTCTGCCCGGACCTTTATGCATTAAGCCCATTTCTAGCCTCCCAGCTTTTGCTGCAGGTCCGGGTGATGGTAGCCTTCACCTTAATAGGTGTTTAGGGAGCCATGCTCCCCCGTGAGACCCCACACAAGGGGGTAGGTGGCATCCGGGTTGGTGATCCCGGTTTGGGATGCCCTGTCCCCATTTAATTCCCTTACACCCTTTGGTGAGGGATTCTCCCCCTTCCGGGTCCCCTCTGTTACCCTCCAGCGGGGGGGGGGGGGGTATGGCATTGTTCTGCTTTTTTTCACTTTATATATGTGTGTGTGTGTGAGTGTGCTTGTGCGCTTGATTCACGTTGTGCTGTGCGCTCTGCCCGCAGTCTGGGGAGCTTCTTTCCCTCAGGCTGATTCTGTGAGGGGGCGGTGCCGGGCGCTCACGCGTTGCCGCGGCCCGTCCCCTTCTGCTGGTGCCATTGAGGACCCACCCCATTTCTGGGAACCGAATTACAGGACTCGGAGGGAAGGGGGCGGGGCCAGGCGCGGCACGCGATCCGCGCTGACCCGCCCCTTCTTCTCCCTTCCTCTCTCCCTCTCAGGCACTGCTGGCTGAATAGGACGCCATTTTCTGCGGTGGGCGAGTGCCCTGTTGGGCTTCCCCCTCTTCTTGCTATACTTGGCCATTATGCATCAGTCGCCGGTTGGGGCAGCGTTGGCCTCCCTGCTATTGTTGTTTCTGATGGCATGTATTTTTTTCACTGTTTTTCAGGAGGACTCCCTGTGCCTTGCTTAAAAGGGGGTTCTCCCGGTCCTAGGGTCCCTAGCTGTAATTTGGGGCACTTATAAATCCTCCCACTTGGGACTTAAAGGGGCATCCCGGGTTGCTTATCAGCATAATTCCCTGTGGTCATTGCGACTACCTTAAAATCACCATATGGAGGCTCCACAGGATACCGGGCTTGGGCTCCATTCGGGCCCCATCCCGGCTATGTGTGGGTTGTGGGGTACCCCTTACGGGGGAGAATGTACTAATTTGCATACAATGTGCGCAACAGGCCATTACACGGTAGTCGGGATCCCAGGCGTCTGTGTCCGTGCCCCCCGCCTCATCTCCTACCCCTCCCCGCATCATCCGTACCCCAAATGACACTGTCATTAGTGGGGAGTCACACTCGGATGTATGTGCTAGGCTGGCCAACCTCGAGAAAATTATTTCTAGCTCAGTGGGCAGAAAGGCCCCTGCTAAGAAAAGGCATCTGTCACCGGCTACGCCGGTAATTGATTTTGATGATTATGACTCCCCTGACTAGACTTATTATTCCCCGCTCGAGGAGGGGGAATTATTTGAGAAATTTGAGACTGAGGAACTGCAGTTCTTTGATTTTGATGCCGGGCAGGCGCTGGGGGATGCTGTGGATACTCCCAGGGTCCTGACCCATCTATCAGAGGTTCTGGGTATTTCCCCACCAGCGGAGGCCCCTCCGAAGAAGGAGGAATTCTCTGGGTTCCAAGCCCCGCTTGGAGTTTCCAAATCAGGATCATTTTGACAGCATGATTCTTAAAGAATGGGAGAAGCCGAGTCGCCTTCATGGTGTTCCTCAGGCATGGGATAGAAAGTATCCTTTTCCGGTGGATGTGGTGAAGCGCTGGTCTTCCCCTCCCGAGGTTGATGCGCTCATCTTAGGACTGTCCAACACCTCCGTTGTACATACTCCTGACGCCACTACCCTTAAGGATGGCGAGGACAAGCGCATTGATCAGATGGCTTGCCATGCCAGTATGGGTTCAGCCTTGCAGCCTGTCTGTGCATCGGCACTCGTGGCTGTGGCTACCAGGTCGGAGATCAGGGACATGTTAAATGGGTCCCAGCTCAAACCGGACAGCGTTGAATTCACAGCCCTTAAGAGGTGTGAATTGTTCATGAATTTTGTTTTGTCGGCTATGGACGACACTATTACCATGTGTAGTAGAACTTCGGCTCTGTTGGTGGCCATGGTGGCTGCACCAGTGGGCGGCTGACATTGCGGCCAAGAAATCACAGCTCTGCCCTTCCTGGGAACGTGGCTGTTTGGAGACAAATTGGATTCTGTGGCGAAAGGTGGAAAGCTACCTCAGCGTAAGAAGCAGCATTGCTCCTTTCGGGGGGCAAGCTCCTTCAGTCCTTTCTTTCACAGCGCCAGATGGGGCAGAGGTCTTGCCTACTCTGGCTTCAGAGGGGGTTCCTGGAACAGAGGTAGAGGACGTGCCCGTCCAGCCTCTACCTGGGGTTCCAAGCCCAAGCCCGCTGCCAAGCCAGCTCAGCAATGAGGAGGCACCCTCACCCTTACGGGTGGGGGGACGGCTGCGGCTCTTCTTCCAGGTCTGGGCCCAGGAGGTTACGGACAAGTGGATATTGGAAGTGGTCTCCTCTGGGTACAAACTGGAGTTCGAGTACCGGCCTCTTCCCAGATTCCTAAGGTCTCGGGTGCCTTCGGATCCTCAGGTGGTGCAAGGGCTCTTGTCGGCTGTAAAGAACCTCCTGGACATGGCGGTCATATGCCCGGTGCCTCTTTTGGAGAGAGGCCGGGGCTATTATTCCAACCTCTTCACGGTTCCCAAAAAGGGATGGCTCCATAAGACCCATTCTGGATTTGAAGCTTCTCATCAGGTTCATCATAACCAAGAGGATCCGCATGGAGACTCTGCGCTCAGCCATCGGTTCCCTTCGTCAGGGGGATTTCATGACGTCCATAGACATCAAGGATGCTTACCTTCATGTACCAATTTTTCCAGCACACCAGAGATTTCTCAGGTTTGTGGTCGGAGATCAGAATTTTCAGTTTGTGGCCCTCCCGTTCGGGCTGACCTCGGCACCGAGGGTGTTTACCAAGGTTCTGGCGGGCATTAGAGCCCAGGGCATTCGCATTGTGCCATATCTGGACGACCTGCTCATTACAGCTTCCTCCCTCTGCCAGGCGGAGCTGGACACCAGGACGGTGGTGACGGCGCTGGAGAGGTTCGGATGGTTGATCAACCACCCCAAGTCTTCTCTCTCCCCATCAAGGGAGAGTTCCTTTCTGGGCATGAATCTGGATACCAGTCAGGCCAGAGTGTTCCTACCTCAGCCAAAAGTGCAGAGGGTTCAGGATCTGATACGTGTTCTCCTGACCAACCCTCGCCCTTCTATTCGGCTAGGGATGACTCTGGTAGGTTTGATGGTGGCCTCCTTCGAGGCAGTCCCCTTTGCTCAATTCCACATGAGGTCGCTACAACTCCATCTATTGCTGAAATGGGACAGATGTCCACAGTCCTTGGATCAGTCATTTCTGATGTCTCCCAGGGTTCGGCAGTCCCTTCAGTGGTAGCTGGAATCATGCAATCTGATGAGGGGCAGATCATTCCTGGCCCCTCGCTGGGAGACGGTTACCACGAATGCCATTCTGTCGGGCTGGAGAGGTTTCTGGAAGGATCATCAGTTCCAGGGGTTGTGGGGTCCTCAGGAGGCTCACACCCCCATCAATGTCTTGGAGCTCAGAGCTATCCGCTTGGTTCTGTCGCGTCTGACACTTCACCTACAGGGTTTACCGGTTCAGGTTCGATCAGACAATCGTACTGCGGTAGCTTACATCAATCACCAAGGAGGGACTCGCAGCAGGAGTGCCCTCAGGGAAGTCTCTCTGATTCTGACATGGGCGGAGAGCAATGTTCCTTGCATCTCGGCAGTATACATTCCGGGAGTGGAGAACACGGAGGCGGACTCCCTGAGCAGGGGATTCTCTCGACGAGGGGAATGGTCTCTCAACCACAGGGTATTTCGTGCCCTGTGTCACAAGTGGGGGACTCCGGAGTTGGATCTCTTTGCCTCTCGGCACAATCACAAGCTCCCAACCTTTGTATCTCTGTCTCAGGATCCTCTGGCCCTGGCAGTGGATGCCTTGTCCCTTGCCTGGAGGGATCTGGGGTTTCTGCACCTGTTTCCCCCCTTCTCCATGGTGCGCAAGGTAGTGCGCAAGCTGGCTGTAGAGGGGGCACCGGCAATTCTGGTGGCCCCAAGGTGGCCAAGACAGGTTTGGTTCGCAGACGTCGTAAGATTGGCGGTAGATCAGTACAGGCTGCCCCTGTTTCCGGATCTGATCTCTCAGGGTCAACTACGTTACCCCAATTTACAAACACTTGCTTTGACGGCGTGGCTGCTGAAACCTTCATTCTGAGGGAGGAAGGTTTGTCTGAGGCGGTTATTCAAACCTTGATTAGAGCTAGGAAGAGGTCTTCCTCTACCATTTTCTATAGGACTTGGCGGTCCTATATTGACTGGTGTGAGGCTAGGCCTTACCTTGCAGGGTGTTGTCTTGGGCGTAATTTATCTAAAATTTACAAAATATATTTCAGCCCTCAAATATATAAGGAAACTTAAGGGCTCAAATACATGTATATCTACAAAAATTACGCCTTGTTTGTCTAATAAGTTCATTTGCCAGTAATCTCCAAGGAAGATGATGCACTTTAAAGTTATTTTATATACCTTGCAAAATGTACAAAACAAAAATACTACAATCTGTGTTACAACATAGAAAGCCTAACAGGGCAAAAGCATATATATATATATATATATATATATATATATATATAACGGATTACTCATCTGTTTTAATTGCTCCACGCAGAAAATCAGCAGACCACGTCCAAACAAGATGGCTGCTGTACTTGCCTTCACAATGCAGGTCTCTCTACCCAAGACAAAGTCCCATCATCGTCCGTCTGGTCAGGCGCACCAGCACATCTTTTCTCCAGCTGCCCTCCAAAAGAAATCTCTCTTCTCTCCCTCCAGCCTACTGTTTTTTATCAGGTGGACCCTTTGTTCTATTTTGAAATCTGCAGGTCGTCTGTGATTGGCCCAGGCAAAACTCACAAATGAATACCCTGGCCCCGCTTATTCTATCACAGGTAGCCAGCTTAATTTGCATACAAATGCACACCTGAAACTGGAGCTACAGTCAAACCAGTCTTCAAAGAACATGCTGCACCAAACAAAAGGGATTGTCCTATATACAGTGATTGCATGTGTAAGATTTTTTTTTTACAATTTCTATGGGAACAAAATATATAAAAAATACAACACGGTCTGGATCTGGGGTTCCAGCTCAGTACTTTGAAGGGTCAGGTTTCTGCCCTGGCTGTCTTTTTTTTCAAAGGTCTTTTACTTTGCATCATCTGGTCAAGACTTTTTTCCAGGGGGTCACTCATGTTCGGCCCCCTAGAAAGTCTTCGGTTCCCGTTTGGGACCTAAATTTGGTTCTTTCGGCCCTCCAAGGGCCTCCTTTTGAACCGATGCAGGATGTGGCTCTTTCTGTGCTCACTCAAAAGGTTGCCTTTTTGGTGGCTATTACCTCTGTTCGGCGTGTCTCTGAGTTGGCGGCGCTGTCTATTCAGGCCCCTTACTTTGAGAGACACCAGGACAAGGTGGTTTTTCGCTTTAAACCAGATTTCCTTCCTAAGATGGCTTTTGCCTTCCATCTAAATCAGGATGTAGTTCTCCCTTCCTTGTGTCCTAAGCCTAGCAATGACAAGGACAGGGTTTTGCACTCTTTGGATGTGGTTCGTTGTGTGAAGTACTATTTGGTTGCTACTTCTCCTTTTCGTAAGACGGACGCCTTGTTCGTGGTGCCTTCCGGGCCCAGAAAAGGTTTGGCGCCCGCCAAGTCTACCATTAGTAAATGGATACGCCAGGCCATTGTTGGGGCCTATTCGGCTAAGGGGAGGGTTCCTCCTTTTAAGATCACTGCTCATTCTACTCGTGCTGTTGGGGCTTCCTGGGCTTTTCAGCACCAGGCTTCTGTTGAACAAGTTTGTAAGGCTGCTACTTGGTCTTCAGTTCATACTTTTTCAAAGTTTTATAAGGTTGATGTGCGGGTCTCAGCGGATGCTGTTTTTGGCCGCAAGGTTCTGCAAGCTGCAGTGGTTTAAATTGGTGCATTTTTTTTTGCTGTATTTGGATCCCCACCCATGACGGACACTGCTATTGGATGTCCCATATGTCATGAATAGTGGAAGCAGGGTGTGTGACATACTTGGAATAATACCATTTTGTGATTACTCACCTTTAAAATGGCTATTATAAGTATGTCACACACCCCGCTTCATCCCGCCCTTTAGTATTCTGGATCCTTTATATGGTGAACCTTTTATTGTTAAGAATGTTTTATTAGTTCTTCCTGGTCCCCTTACTGCTGTCATATACTGGGGAATGTGTGGGAGGTCCCAGGTATTTATGGACCGGGAGGGGCTTCTTTTTTGCTTTCATCTCTGCAGAAGTTTGCCCTCTACTGGACCATAACCCATATGTCATGAATAGTGGAAGCGGGGTGTGTGACATACTTATAATACCCATTTTAAAGGTGAGTAATCACAAAATGGTATTTTCCCCATTCTATGCCATGTTTAACCGTGATTTTTGCTGGAATTTCCAGGACAATTATAGATATATATTTTGCAGCAGAGTTTAGGCTTTAACATGAAATGTCTTGTTTGTAATTGTTCTACTGTTTTTTTAAATATTTTTGCATAAAGAAACAAAAAAATAAATAAATAAATATTTTTTAGACAATTGTCTCCTTTATTTAAAAGAAAACCATATTGCATGTGAAAGCCCCATTTCTCCGGATTACAACAGTACCACATATGTATTGGTAGCCTCCCATTCTTGCCCAGGAGACCCCCCAAACTGAAAAGAGCACTTTATAACATTTACAAATAAAATACAACTACTATCCACACTATAAACATAAGGGGTTAATTTAACCCATTTTTGGGGAATTTTAAGGGTTAAAAACCCTTAAAAATCCCCCAAAAAATGATATGGGGTCCCCATTACCCAGCATAACCAGCCCGGGACCAGCTATAGGGGCTTATAGGAACAGGGCGCAGGGGCCAATTTGCTTGCCCCCGCCCTGCCGGCTACAAGCTCCGTGGGCCGGGCTCTTCTGCCCCCCCGGACTTTGGGGTGGCAGGTAATTGGGGGTGCTGGGGGGTTAATAGCAAGTCACCCGCTAGCTGCAGGTGACTTGCAAGCCCCCAGCCTGGTGAACTGGTATAGGGGTCTCATGGATCCCTTACCAGTTCACAAGGGGTTAAGTGTAAAAAAAACACAGACACAAAGAGAAAAAATATATATATATTTTTTTTATTCTTACCTCCCCATCCATCCCTGGGCACTCGCTGATCACTCTGGCTTCTGCTCTCTTGCTGCTGCTGGAAGCCTTTTATAGCTGCTGGGCAACAGAGCATAAGGGGTAATTAAAAAAAAAAATGACATAGGGTGCCCCCTCCAAGGGAGGGGGGGGGGGGGCAATTTTTGGAGGAACTTTAAGGGTTGAAAACCCTTAAAAAAATAAATAAAACATGGGGTCCCCCTCCTAGTGTAACCAGCCCAGGACCAGCTATGGGGGCTTGTAGATCAGGGTGCAGGGACCAGCTTTGGTGGCCCCCCACCCTGCAGCCTACAGGCCCACATACCCTCTGTGGGCCTGGGCTCTTCTGCCTCCCCTGGGATTTGGGGAGGCAGGTAAGTGGGGGTGCCAGGGGTTAATGGCAATTCACCCACTAGTAGCAGGTGACTTGCCACTTGTGAACTGGTATAGGGGTCTCATGGATCCCTTACCTGTTCACAAGGGGTTAACAGTATTAAAACACACACACACACACACACACACACACACACACACACACACACACACAGAAAAATTAAATATATTAGTTTTTTTTTTCTTTACTCACCTCCGAGCTGTCCCTCGGCGATCATGGCTCGGCTCAGATGCGGGTGTCGACTGACAGGTGACATCATAATGACATCATTAGCCCCACCCACAAAGGGGCGGGGCTAGCAGTCGCGAACCAGAAAGTGAGGGAGAGAGCAATTTCTCGCCCTCTCCTCACTATTGAAGAGGCCGGGGGGGGGGGGGGTGGGGGCGATCGGAGGCCCCCTGGTGAGGAGACCCAGTGGGAGGGATTGTGGCCGCAGGTGAGTAAATGTCATTTTTTTCCCCTCTTCTTTCAGTTAACTGCAGCATCCCAAGCGGGGGGGGGGCGCTATTTCGGGCGCCCCCCTGAAGCGAGAAGAGCCCCGGGTGAAGAGACGACCTGGGCCGATCCAACGTGGGGTCAGGTGAGTTTTTTACTTTTATACTTTTTCTTCTGTGGGGGTTTAAAGTTAGCAGCGTGAGACTCACGTAGCTGGCACTAAAAGGGCTGCTATTGTGTTGAACAGCGCCTTGAGTACGCTGTGGCAAATATGCAAACAGTATGAATACTTTACATTACTGAGACTATTACAGTAACTTAAATAAATTATGTGAATATTAAATATAAGAATATGTTTGTTTTGGTTTATATTTGGTTTATTTGTTATTAAAGTTGTATTCTAATGTGAGTTATTGTGTTTGTACATAGCGTAAATATCATGTATTGGGCGTTTCATAGCGTTTGTACCTTGCTAGAAGGTTAAAGGTTTTGCTTTCGGTTTCTTTTTGTGCACTTCTGGTTTTCATAGGAGAACACAATGGCTCCTCGAAGGCCTGTTTTTCATCTCCCCAGCTCCTTTTCCTCTTCATCCTCAGAGTACCCCCCGAGTAAGAGGAAGAGGCAGCGTGTTGACCCTCCGGTGAATGGGAAGATAGTCAAGGTAAGTGTTTTCATGATATGTATAACCATGCATTATAGAATACGTTGTGCCCTTCTTTCCATGTGTTAATTTTACATCCTGATGTTAATGTGTGATGCTTCATTTAGGTAATCTTGTTAGTTTTTAATGTGTTTTTTTTTTTTTGTGAAAATCAACCCACAAGTGAAGATGTTTGTTTAATGTTTGATTCCAGTTAAATTTCTCAATCATTACCCATGAGCCTTATTTGTTCACAGTTAAATACATTATTGTGTATATATATATATATATATATATATATATATATATATATATATATATATTCAAATGAACCAGGCCTTTATGTCAGTTTAAAGGACACCAACAAATATTTGTTGTGATGTTATAAATGTGAATTTTTCTTTTGTGCATTTCTAAATCTAGGACTTCTGTGTAATGGAGTACGACTATGCCCATTGTGCCAAAAGCAAAATTGTGGAGGAGGTTAAGGCAACTGTGTCCCGCCGCTTTGATACTATATTGAAGGAGAAGTCTATAATCCAGAGATGGTTGGATTTTAAGCGCCGGGACAATGAGGGCGTGTATAGGCTCTATGATGCTTACGCATCTGGTAAGTTTAACACACATACACTATTGTTACATATTTACACATTAAAATGGTGATGGCTAAAAATGTCTCCTTTTTCTTTTTTTCAATTTCACGGGAAGGGTATCCTCCCCCGCAGTGGTAGGGTCGAATGAGTCTGCGGGGGAGGGTCCCTCTTGCAGATCCCAAATTGAGGACCCAGGGGAGGAAGGGGATGACACCCCAGTGGAGTCAGCTGTTGGGGTGAGGGCAGTGTGGAGCCTCAGCTTCTCAGTTTCGGACTCAGCAAAGTCCCAACAACCTAGGGGCCACTCTCAAGTGGGGAGTCCCAGTGGCGAGAAGGGAAGAGACTCCATCGCACTCCCTCAGGGATCAGGGAGTGAGAGGGAGGAGGGTGGCCCCTCCGGTTTGGTCTCTGTTGGGCACATTTTGAGGAGTGGAGGCTCCACCCCTTCATCTCATAGCCCTCACTGGGATCCAAGCCACCCGTCATCCCCATTTGCTTAGTGTTGTCATTTAGCATTTGTTGGGTCTAAACTTTTTTTCTTTCATGTTTATTGCTTTTTTCAGGGCATCATAGAGCCCTAACCTCCTCCACAGATGCTACAGTTTTGGCACTTTTGCATATTCGTGGTAAGAATGTATACAATTTATTATTATCAATATATGCATCCATTGTTTTCGCCCAATACCAATTAATGTAAAAATGAGACCTGATATTGTGAAGTGGCCATGTGGCCTCGATCACAGTTAACATTCTTCTGCTGTTCCCCAAATTCCATAAATTATGTAGGTTGAACATGTATTTGCCACATTAGATTAATATTAGCTAACCAAGTGTGTCCCAACAATTACTCAGATTGAACTATTCCATACAGATAAAATGTATTTTTTTTCCAAAAATAAAAAACAATGTTCTTATGATTGTTTCATTGTTTGTTTTTTTCCTCTATACAGATGTTTCTAAGCAGATGGAGGATGTTCTAATTCTCCCCACCCCATCTCCAGGACCCTCCAGCAGCACAGGCCCAAGCCACAGCTGTGATGGTGAGTAATGTTATTTTTGAATAAAAACTTGTAGACATGCATATGTATGTGTCCATGAGCATGTACACATGTTAGTGGCAGTCTAGAGTTGACATTCATACATGGAGACCCACTTTTAATTAGATTCAACCATCATTGAATCAAAGCATGGTAGTTTCCTGCCACTGCTAATGTAACCTAACCCTACATGATAAATGCAGCAGTTGGGAATGTGCTTTAATTGCTGGATTTCTATTCCTGTAACTATTGTAACAGGCCATTCACTATTTATTAGAAATTTGAACAATTTAAAATAAAAAGGTGGAAGTTTGTAGATCATATTGTTCAGGTATAATTGACCACTACATTAATTAAATTTTTCCTGGGGTAGTTTAGCCATTATTTGGTAAGGTTACATCCTTTGGGATGTTATAGTAGGATGGTTATATAGATGGCCTAAACAGGTTATTGCATTTTGCCATCTAGTATTCAAAAAGTTTGGCCTGTTGTGTATGTTAAAAAAAATCCTAATTAAATATGGGTAAACTAACATATTTTCCTAATATTATAGGTATTTTCTTTAACACAGCTTGCAGAGAAGAGCATCACGGACTGTGCCAGTATGTCATGGAGTTGAGGAGAAAGCTGCTGGAGTTGCAGAATAAACATCAGGGTGGGGGGGGGGATTAATTTTGTGCGGCTGATTATGGCTGTTGGCCTTTTTTTTTCAATGAATAAATATTTTGTTATTTAAACATCAATTTGTGTTTGGTTTTCATTTACAAGAGTGTTGTCTCAATACACACACTCACAAAACACATTTGAAATATTTGTTTTACAATTAAAAAAAAAATGTACAAAAAAATAGAAAAAAAAGATGTACAAAAAAGATGTACAAAAAAAGGAGAAAAAAGATGTACAAAATAGAAAAAAAAACAAAAAAAAAAGCATATGGTGCTGTAACAGCAGCTATTGGTACGCTAAGGCACTGTAATGAATTACGGTGAGTGCCTGTTCAGTGCATTTACAGCGACTCGCATACATGACATTTAACATTGGTAAACTGATTCCTACAGCGTGGCTTCAGCGACTGAGGCGCTCTGTTACAGCGCCTGATAGCTGATCACAGCGTCTACTAGCGGTCACTCTTGGCGCCGCTGTACAGGCGCTCAGATGACGAAAGCTGCCGCTAGTAATGAATCAGCCTGCCTGTAAAAAATAGATGGCATAAGAAAGATAAATACATGTCTAGATCTAACTAAATAATGGCTGTATGTTATGTGTTCTCTATCACCTAAGAATAGCACATAATGGGCCTAACTTACATTGTTGCTAATTTTCACTAGTTTCTGGTCGCCATGCATACTGCAACTTGGTTAGTTTGAGACAAACTGAGCCATAATTATGGGAAACATAGAGACAACTGATTATTAGCAAATGTAAGAGCTGACAATGATTCAGTATCATGCATGCAGATGCGGTAAGTGTGTTTTAGGGAGTTTTCTTTTCCAACTGTGCCAGGCTGTTGGTCTGGTTTAAAGAAAGCTTGCTAAACGCAAAATAATAAAACATTTTTTTCAGCATAGCATGAGTTTCAAAATATATATGTGGTGTAACAGGAGTTTGCAAAGCTTTATATAATGAGTTTAACATACATGTGAAAAAAAAATAACCCCTACCCCCAACACCTTTGGTTGAACTTGATGGACAAAAGTGAAACAATTTTATTAGTTCCAATATTAGTTAACTATCTAACATTCACGCTCCAAAAATCAGTGAAAGACGAACAAAATGGCCTAAAGTGACAATCTTCCTAATACTGATTACTATGGGGTTCGTGGCTAAAAGAAGTGGAGAAGTGAAAAGATGTTCGCCGTCAATCGCAAAGCTACAATGAATGATAATTAAATACTAAAAACATGGACATGGCCTGGCAAATAGGCCACATTTTGCTCAGTAAATGTGGAAAATACAATTCAAGCCGCGAATACACACGAATGGACTTTAAAGAGGTTCTTAAATTACCCCTGATGTTTAAACACAAAAATAAACTGAACATGACTGAAATTTACCGACATAGCCACTAGATGGCCCAATACACACTTGCAGTGTGTGACCGATGTAGAATAAACCAGTAACGTCAATCTTTCTACTAATAAAACACATCGAGCAGCAAAATATGAAATGTCCCATATAGCAATTCTAGCCAAAAGTAAGGAAAGCAAGTACCGTGGATACTAATGCTTATTGACAGGGCATGACTAGAACAATGAATGTAAATAAGCCTTAGTAAATAATACTAATAACATGTATATCAATCTTACGGAAAGAGGGGGAGAGCAACCAAACACCTGATCCCACATATGGCTCCTGACCACCTCATAAGCAGTGATAAGTCTGTTTGCGGGGAGGCTGATTTATTAATAGCGACATGTAGCGACAGTTGAGCGACTGTAGCGATATTTTCACAGCGCCCGCTAGTAGTTGCTGTCCTTGGCCGTTGTTCGGTTGTTGACAGCGACTCAGTCGGTGTGGCGTAATGTTGAATACAACGTTACGAGTCGCTATTTGACAGGTTCCGCGATGTATGGGTGCGCATGATAGCGACTGGTCAGAGCGACCGGCTTCCACCATATTCATCAAAAAATCACGCTCAAAAAATTCAAGCGCTGTGAAATGCATATTGAAAACCCCAGAGCGCTGGAGGCGATTGGTTAAAAGTAGTTTTTTAACCTCCAAACCACCATATTTTTGGAAACCAAAAAAAAAAGTTTTTAAAATAATTTAGTAATATGAATACATTAATATCAGACCTGTAATATCAATTCTGTACAATTTTTTTTTTTTTTTTTTTTCCCTTAAAAAAATTATCTAAAATGGCAGAAGTGGTCACAGAATTTTTCACATTTAAAAAAAAAAAAAAAAAAAAACAATAATAACTAAAATATCTAATAACAATTAATTATTAATATTTAAAGATTGTTCCATTGAAATGCATTGGAGAGCGCCAGGTAGCGAGAGGTCATATCTGTCGCTGTTCAAGGTCGGACGCTGGCGCTGTGGGCTGAGGCTGGAATAATGATGAATGAGTGGCTATATGGCGCTATCTCAGTCGCTAAGCAGGATTGGCTTGATAAATGTGTGATTGTGGTGGGGAGCCGGCGTTCTCGTGGCGGGGCCCGTCATTACCGGCCGCTCACCAGTCGCTACCTGTCGCTATTCCTTCATAAATAAGGGCCTAAATCTCATACCTGAGACAAAGCTAGTTAGCTCCAGATATTTACTTGTATACATAAGGCTTAACTGGCTCCTTCGTCCAGAGGGTGCGGCAATCTCCAGTCCAAGATTCAAAGACACACCAGCCAGTGAGGGAAAATCCCTAAAGTATCACCTTTATTGATCTTGTTTTAAAAGGAAATATAAAGTTCCCCATAAAACAGCATTAGAATCTTGTAAATATATTCAAAAATATGACAAGCCTATTTTGTATGTTTCCCCCACCCCATACATATGAATTGCCCACTTTAAAAATCATCCTGTCTGCACCTATTGCGTTTTTTGAGGCTTTTAAAATCCAAGATGGCAGCCTGTGGCATTTCAGGCTGCCTGCACACAGGAAGTGTCTTCTGATGTGCCGCTCTGCATTCTGGGATTGCTGTCCTTTTCCTGACGCCAGCTCTGCTCTGTCTGTGCAAAGCGCAGCTATAACCTGCCCCCTTTAATGTTCACCCCTCTCCTCAATATGTAATGATTCTGAGGCAAGATGGCAGTGCCTGTATCCTAGATTCCTGAACAGAGTTGCAGCCCAGTGGTGGAAACAATAATAAGTAAGCGACAAAAAAATTAAAATATAATAATTTTAGATGCTGGGCCATTAGTTTTTTAAAGTGGACCAACACCCAGGATTTTCGCTATCCTGGGTTTTGGTCCACTTCCGCGTGAAACCCCCCAGAATGGCAGAAAAAAACTCACCTCACCCCACTCCTACGGCGCATGCGTGGGCCTCGTCCAATCAGCGCGCTCAGAGCCGCTGTGGTATGCACGTACAAGGGACGGACAACCACAGCGGCTCCGAGCACACTGACGGCCGCATCTCGCGCTTCCCTCTAACAGGGAGCGTGCCCGCGCCTGCCATCCGCAAACGTCTGGCGCGGGCACGCGCCCTGCTACAGAGAAGTGCGAGATGCGGCCCGCGCATGCGCTGCTGGGACGGGGGTAAGGTAAGGTGAATGGGGCGTCCTGGGGGTTTCACACAGCAGGGCATCCCGATTTCAGATGCCTCGCGTGTAGGGATCTGATCGGCCTGGAATCTTATAGATTCCCGGGCCGATCAGCCTGGGTGTTGGTCCACTTTAAGGGTTCAGGCTTTTCATGAAATGTTACTTAAGGTCTGGTTTAAATCTCATTTGACTTTAGGTCCTCGCTATCCCTCTAGCAGGGCGCTTTTGTGAATGGCCAGCGCTGGCACGCTCCCTGTTAGAGGGAAGCGGGGGATGCAGCCGCCAGCGTGTTCGGAGCCGCTGGCTTTAGACGCCATTCTAGATGGTGTGACGAGCGCACTGATTGGATGAGTGGCCCCCATGCACCGTAGGAAACACGATGAGGTGGGTTTCACACAGTTGGGCACCCCCAATTGGGGTTCCCCCGGGGAAAAGGCCCAAATAGTCAAAATCCTGGGTTTTGGTCCACTTTAAAGAGAGCAAACCATAAAATCCAAAAGTACCATAATGCTATTGGCTGCCTCTAATCCACAAGTAAAATCTCAAGTCTTTGACCTTTATGATGTGCGCCATTTAGGATCTTTCTGGTGGCTATAGTGCCTGTTTTTAAGCATTTTCTGGCGTGGCACTGTGGACTACAATGGTGCTAGAAGTCACAGCACCCTATGCTAACTAATTTGCTTTGATCGTTGCACTAGGCATTGGACTGCTTGTGTCAGCATCTATTGGACCCGACTGATGATTATTCCAGCACCACTTTGTTCCACTGTCTTTTCGGCGCTGCATTGCGTATTTATTAATTATTCCACCCTAAAAAGATTGGCGCTTTATTTTTCTGGACAAACTTTACAGTGCTGCTGGTTGCTGTAGTTTCTGAGCCTGCCCCTCATTCAATATATGTGTGAGTATGACGCGTATATATATATATATATATATATATATATATATATCAAGAATTTGTAATGACGAGATCTCCTTCTTATGTCTTAAAGCGGACCTTTACCCTGAATAAGAGTCTATCTTATATGTTTCCCACACCCTGTACATACAGATTGTTCACATTAAAAATCATCCTACCTGCATCCCGCTCTCATCTCCTCAGTATGCGATGCTTCTGAGGCAAGATGGCGGCGCCCATATCCTAGAGTCCTGAACAGAGTTGCAGCCCAGTGGGGAAAAGAATAATAATTAAGTGACTTAAAACTTAAAATATATTAATTTTAGATGCTGGGGAATAGTTTTTTAAGGGTTTGGGCTTTTCATTAAATCATGGTAAAGGTCCAGTTTAAAGCGGACCTTCACCCTGAATAACAGCCTATCTTATATGTTTCCCACACCCTGTACATACAGATTGCCCACATTAAAAATCATCCTACCTGCATCTACTGCATGTTATAAGCCTTTAAACATCCAAGATGGCTGCTCATGGAACATCAGGCAGCCTGCAAACAGGAAGTGCCTTCTGACTGTGCTGCTCTGCATTCTGGGACTGCTGACCTTTTCCTGACCCCAGCTCTGCTCTGTCTGAGCAAAGCACAGCTATAACCCGCCCCCTGTACTTTATCCCACTCCCCTTTGCCCTGAATAAGAGTCTATCTTATATGTTTCCCACACCCTGTACATACAGATTCCTCACATTAAAAATCATCCTACCTGCATCCCGCTCTCATCTCCTCAGTAAGTGCGATGCTTCTGAGGCAAGATGGCGGCGCCTGTATCCTAAAGTCCTGAACAGAGTTGCAGCTCAGTGGGGGAAAGAATAGTAATTAAGTGACTAAAACTTAGAATATATTAATTTTAGATGCTGGGGAATCGTTTTTTAAGGGTTTGGGCATTTTAATAAATCATGGTGAAGGTCGGCTTTAAGTCTCACTGCCTCATGTGGAAATCTCTGCTGGCAATCATAGCTAGCCTTAGATTAAAGCAGACCTCCAGTCAAAAATGACTTTTGACACCCCCATGGTATCCAAAATTGGGATGCCATTCCAGTTAAAAATCCTCAGGAAACCAAAATCAGGTATGCAACTCTGTATAATAGAGGACAAAAAATTGTTTCTCGCTACAGTAAAGCATGTCTTATGTAGAAAGAAGGACGACTGTGCGCTTCTGATTTTTGTCGCTCATTGGATGGAGCTCCAATTGGAAAAGGTGAGAATTCTTCTAATGCAGGGCTCATGAAGGCATGAGGGGTGGGTTAGTTTAGTGTCCCTGTGACCCACGAACTGGAAGTCTGATTTAGGAAGCATCCTGTAAAAGAATTCAGGATGGCGCCCCTTAACACGCACACATATTCACTCTCAGACAAAAATAGAATCGGCAAGAGAAAACAATAAAAAGAAGAGATAAGGGATCCTTATTTAAGAAGCCTCAGCGCCGCACAGCACCGCTTTTTTGGTCAGCACTCAGCATGGGATTTAAGAAAGAAAAAAAAGCCGGCAGCTGAACTGAGGCCACCGGCTAGTGTCAGGCAGGCTGATTCATTACTAGCGACAGATGAGCATCTGTAGCGAGGCATTGAGAGCGACCGCTAGTAGTTGCTGTGCTAAGCCATGGTTCGCTATTTCAGAGTGTCTCAGTCACTGGCCGGCATTGATGAATATATTGTGTGAGTCGCTATAACACCAGTACAGCGCTGTATGGGAGCAAACGGTAGCGCCAGCTCAGTGCGACCGACTCACACCATATTCATAAAAAAAATAGCCCCACACAGTTCGGCGCTCAAAATCGGGTCGCTGTAGCCCATAGCGCCAGAAGCTGTCTGATTAAAGTCGTGGCGCTCTACAAGGCTGAACGCTGGCGCTGTACGCTGAGTCTGGGATAATGATGAATTGGACGCTACATGGCGTTGTTCCAGTCGCTCACCAGATTCGGCTTCATAAATGTGTAATTGCGTGCCAAGTCCGGCGTTCCCCTGCCGCTACCTGCCTCTACCTGGCGCTTACAAGGCACTACCTGCCGCTATCCCTTCATGAATAAGGCCCTTATTTAACACTAGCGCCGAAAATGATGCAGTGACGGCGCTGTGGTTGAAGCAGTGCCAGATGAAACCTGAAGCTGTAGCTCAAGATCCCATAGAGCGCAATATTAATATTACACACATTTATTTGTACAGACATTTGTGACTTGGCAATAGCTGAAACGCAGGACCTAGATGGTCCAAAATGTTTTTATTTTTGGGTGTTGGTAAAATTTCTTTTGCGTAACAATCTGTAATTAAAAACAAAAACGCAACCTAAAGTATGTCCCCTTCGTCCCCAGTAGCGATAACTTCTAACTGTAATGAAAAAACACTGACTGGCAACGGTACAATACAGTGCCAAAGATTTTAAGGAGGAAAAAAAATATGCTGGGAAGCGCCAAAATAACAGCAGTACAAAGTGGCGTTCACTGGTGGCGGGTCCAACAGGCACTGACATAGGCCGGCCAATAAGGCCCTTATTTAACAAGGGATAGCGACAGGTAGCGCCTGGTGAGCGACCGGTAATGACGGGCCCCGCCACGAGAACGCCGGCTCCCCACCACAATCACACATTTATCAAGCCGATCCTGCTTAGTGACTGAGACAGCGCCATATAGCGACTCATTCATCATTATTCCAGCCTCAGCCCACAGTGCCGGCGTCCGACCTTGAACAGCGACAGGTATGACCTCTCGCTACCTGGCGCGCTCCAATGCATTTCAATGGAACAATCTTTAAATATTCATAATTAATTCATATTAATGTTTTTGTTTTTTTTGTTTTTTTTTTAAATGTGAAAAATTCTGTGACCACTTCTGCAATGTTAGATATTTTTTTTAAGTTAAAAAAAAAAAAAAAAAAAACTTTGTGCAGAATTGATATTACAGGTCTGATATTAATGTATTAATATTACAAAATGTTATTAAAAACTTGTTTTTTTTGGTTTCCAAAAATCTGGTTGTTTGGGGGTTAAAAAACTTCTTTTAACCCATCGCCGCCAGCGCTCTAGGGTTTAAACAAGCATTTCACAGCGCGAGAATTTTTTGAGCGTGATTTGTTAATGAATATGGTGGGAGCCGGTCGCTATGGCCAGTCGTTATCATGCGCTCCCATACAGCGCAGAACCTGTCAAATAGCGACTCATCACCCAATATTCAACATTACACGGCACTCAATTACACATTTATCAAGCAGAATCTGTTTAGCGACTGGGATAGCGCCATGTAGCGTCTGATTCATCATTTTCACAGCCTCAGCGAACAGCGCCAGCATTCAGCCTTGCACAGCGCCAGGTATGACCTCTCGCTACCTGTCGCTCTCCCATACATTTCAATGGACGATCCTTTTCTTCTCTTTAAACGGGTTTTTTTTTTTTTTTTTCAAAAAAATCACAAATAATTCTGTGACCTCTCCTGGCATTAAAATAGCAGTTTTTTCATATTTTTTTAATTTTTTAAATATTTCCTCAGAAATGACATTACAGGTCTGGCATTAAAGTGTTCATGTTACAATGTAATTCCATATGTTTTTGCTTTGTTACTAGATGATAGATGCTTGAAAACAGATTTTGTGAGGCTGTTTTTTTGCTGAATATGGTGTGAGTCAGTCGCTATGAGCAGTCGCTACCATGCTCTCCCATACAGCGCTGTACTGGTCAAATAGCGACTCCTCACAATGTATTCAACATTACTGCACAGCGACTGAGTTGCTATAAAGTAGCGACCCACGGCCGAGTAAAGCGACTACTAGCGGGCGCTCTGAAAACGCCTGCTACAGACGCTCATCTGTCGCTACCTGCCACTAATAATGAATCAGCCTGCCCGTAACATTCTGTGCAGCAACTGCTAGCACAGCGCAGCGCCAGATTAGATGGGAATGCCGGCGCTCTGAAGCTGGCGCTATAGCCACAAAAATGACGTTAAAATGATGTTAAAAGGCCTACTTAATAAATCTCTCTAAAAGCTCTAAGATAATAGGCTTGATTCAGCACCGTGCCAGCACACATTATTGCACATTTCAGGCAAGAAAATATATGAATTCAACAGACCTTTTCTTTTTTGCATATTTTATCCATATATATAATCTCACAGAACCAAATAAAATACACAAAAAGTGAAAAAGTTCTGCAATCTTGGAAGCATTTTTTTCACTGAATTAAGCCATTTCACAACTGCCACCATGTTTATTTTTAATGGAAAAGAACTAAAAAAACTGTGAACAAATAAATCCATCCCCCTTCCTGAGTCAACCAGCTGGGGCACCAGGCATATGCCCTATACTGATTTGCGCCAGGCTTTTCCACACCCCCGGTGCTCCAAGAAAGGGTGCAGGTAATCGTGCAGTGGTGCTGGCAGGTGGAATGCCGGCTTCATACCCTGAGAACTGGTATAGGGATCCCCTGGGCCCCCTAAAAAACACACTCCCCCAAAAATGTATTACTCGGGCAGGCTGATTCATCATTAGCGGCAGGTAGCGACAGATGAGCGTCTGTAGCAGGCATTTTCAGAGCGCCCGCTAGTAGTCGCAGTGCTCAGCCGTGAGTCGCTACTTTATAGCGACTCAGTCGCTGTTCAGTAATGTTGAATGCATTGTGAGGAGTCGCTATTTGACCAGTACAGCGCTGTATGGGAGCGCATGGTAGCGACTGCTCATAGCGACTGACTCACACCATATTCAGGAAAAAAACTGCCTCACAAATCTCTGGCGCTGAAAACTACTTGTTTGTAGCCCATAGCGCAGGAGGCGGTGTGTTTAAAGTCTGTTTTCAAGCATCTATCAACTAGTAACAAAGCGAAAACATATGGAATTACATTGTAACAACATTGTAACACTTTAATGCCAGACCTGTAATGTCATTTCTGAGGAAATATTTAAAAAATGAAAAATTTATGAAAAAACTGCTTTTTCAATGCCAGAAGAGGCCAAAGAATTATTTGTGATTTTTTGAAAAAAAAAAAAAAACCCGTTTAAAGAGAAGAAAAGGATCGTCCATTGAAATGTATGGGAGAGCGACAGGTAGCGAGAGGTCATACCTGGCGCTGTTTGCTGAGGCTATAAAAATGATGAATCAGACGCTACATGGCGCTATTCCAGTCGCTCAACAGATTCTGCTTGATAAATGTGTAATTGCGTGCCGTGTCCGGCGTTGACCAGTCGCTATCAGTCGCTACCTCTCATTAACCAGGCGCTACCTGACGCTATCACTTCTTAAATAAGGGCCTAAATCAAACTTACTAACTTACTAACTTACTCAAACTTACTAATTACCAATCTGTGTTTTCCACATTCTAGGCAGCATCCTCTTCTTTTTCTGCCCGGAGCTTCCTCCAGGTCCAGCAAAAGAGAGAGGAAGAAGTAGGGAACAAGAGAAAGAAAGAAAGACGGAGAGAATTTGAAAAATACGGGGTTAGGGGTCGCTGTTTCACAGGTTCAGCGTTGTATGGGTGCGCCTGACAGCGAATGGCCAGAGCGAACGGCTTGCTGCAGATTCATTAACAAATCACGCTCCGAATTTTTTCGCGCTGTGAATTCCTTGTATAAACCCCAGACCGCTGCCGGCGATGGATTTAAAATAGTTTTTAACCCCCAAACAACCATATTTTTTGATTGTAAAATTATACAAGTTTTTATAAACATTTTGTAATATGAATACATTAATATCAGACCTGTAATATCAATTCTGCACAAAATCATTTTTTTTTTACCTTAAAAAAAATCCAAACATTGCAGAAGTGGTCACAGAATTTTTGGCCTTTAAAAAAATAAAAAAACCATTAATAGCAATTAATTATGATTAGTTAAAAGATTGCTCCATTGAAATGCATTGGACATCGCCAGGGAGCGACGGGTCATACCTGTCGCTGTGATGGGATTAGCAGCGGCGCTGTTCGTTGCAGTCGGCTACATGATGAATCCTGCGCTAGCTGTCGCTCTCGCCGGCGCTAGCCTCATTTAGCGTGAGAAATGCGTCATTGTGGCCGACGCCGGGCGTACTTGAGTCGGTAGCCGCCGTTAGCTGGCGGGACCTGGCGCTCGTCAGACACTACCTGGCGCTATCGCTTGATGAATAAGGGCATAAATGGAGAGCAGCAAGTCTGTTGCCTTGTCAGTGCCCCTAGGATGATATAGCATTCCTTCTGCCAGCCATGCTGGTATTTAATAAACTTAGGGAAGCTTCCCTTAAAGACCCCGAAACAGGATCAAGTTGTGAGGTGGGGGCACACCGTCCTATTCACCACATATCTCATATTTTTATACTTGAATGGGTAGAAGACATCTGGTTTATTATATTTGTTATCTCTATTCAATCCTTTTATTCACTCAAATGTGTTTTCTGTTATCACTAGCACCCATGATTTTTCTTGTTTCATCCATGGCCCACATATTTTCACACATTCTAACTGGCCCCAAACCTTTGTGAGAAATTGAAAAACAACAGATACATCTGCCATCTGATCACAGAAGTACTATTTGAATGTTAAAATAAAAAAGTAATCTCCTATTTCCTAAAAAAATATTTTGTTTTGTAGGTTGCCTGCATTAAAATAAAATTAAGCTTTAATGATATGTTACTGTTAGAGATGAGCGAACTTTTGAAAAATTCGATTCGACTGATTCGCCGAATTTTCCGACAAAAATCGTTTCGACCCGAATAAATTCGCGACGAATCGCTATTAAAAACGGCTATTTCTGAGCCTCCTACAGCCTCAATAGGGTTGTAAACCATTCAGCCTTGCTGTAACACGCACAGGATGCGTGCTGGGTTAGTTAAATAATACTTTGAAGAAATATCACATGCAGATCAGAGGCATCGCTAATAGAATCGCAGAGCGGCACAATTGCAGAGAGTTGAAGTGGCATCACTATGAGGGGCAGAAGGAGCCCAAATATACACTGGAGTTGGCCTCAGGAGCCCAAAAATTGGATGAATCACAACCTGGAGTTGGCAGAAGTTGGCAGCAGCAGCAGCAGCAGGAGCCCAAATATACACTGGAGTTGGCTTCAGGAGCCCAAAAATTGGATGAATCACACCCTGGAGTTGGCAGAAGTTGGCAGCAGCAGCAGCAGGAGCCCAAATATACACTGGAGTTGGCCTCAGGAGCCCAATAATTGGATGAATCACACCCTGGAGTTGGCAGGAGTTGACAGTAGCAGCAGCAGGAGCCCAAATATACACTGGAGTTGGCCTCAGGAGCCCAAAAATTGGATGAATCACACCCTGGAGTTGGCAGAAGTTGGCAGCAGCAGCAGCAGGAGCCCAAATATACACTGGAGTTGGCCTCAGGAGCCCAAAAATTGGATGAATCACACCCTGGAGTTGGCAGGAGTTGACACCAGCAGCAGCAGGAGCCCAAATATACACTGGAGTTGGCTTCAGGAGCCCAAAAATTGGATGAATCACACCCTGGAGTTGGCAGAAGTTGGCAGCAGCAGCAGCAGGAGCCCAAATATACACTGGAGTTGGCCTCAGGAGCCCAAAAATTGGATGAATCACACCCTGGAGTTGGCAGAAGTTGGCAGCAGCAGCAGCAGGAGCCCAAATATACACTGGAGTTGGCTTCAGGAGCCCAAAAATTGGATGAATCACACCCTGGAGTTGGCAGGAGTTGACACCAGCAGCAGCAGGAGCCCAAATATACACTGGAGTTGGCTTCAGGAGCCCAAAAATTGGATGAATCACACCCTGGAGTTGGCAGAAGTTGGCAGCAGCAGCAGCAGGAGCCCAAATATACACTGGAGTTGGCCTCAGGAGCCCAAAAATTGGATGAATCACACCCTGGAGTTGGCAGAAGTTGGCAGCAGCAGCAGCAGGAGCCCAAATATACACTGGAGTTGGCCTCAGGAGCCCAAAAATTGGATGAATCACACCCTGGAGTTGGCAGGAGTTGACAGTAGCAGCAGCAGGAGCCCAAATATACACTGGAGTTGGCCTCAGGAGCCCAAATATTGGATGAATCACACCCTGGAGTTGGCAGAAGTTGGCAGCAGCAGCAGCAGGAGCCCAAATATACACTGGAGTTGGCCTCAGGAGCCCAAAAATTGGATGAATCACACCCTGGAGTTGGCAGAAGTTGGCAGCAGCAGCAGCAGGAGCCCAAATATACACTGGAGTTGGCCTCAGGAGCCCAAAAATTGGATGAATCACACCCTGGAGTTGGCAGGAGTTGACAGTAGCAGCAGCAGGAGCCCAAATATACACTGGAGTTGGCCTCAGGAGCCCAAAAATTGGATGAATCACACCCTGGAGTTGGCAGAAGTTGGCAGCAGCAGCAGCAGGAGCCCAAATATACACTGGAGTTGGCCTCAGGAGCCCAAAAATTGGATGAATCACACCCTGGAGTTGGCAGGAGTTGACAGTAGCAGCAGCAGGAGCCCAAATATACACTGGAGTTGGCCTCAGGAGCCCAAAAATTGGATGAATCACACCCTGGAGTTGGCAGAAGTTGGCAGCAGCAGCAGCAGGAGCCCAAATATACACTGGAGTTGGCCTCAGGAGCCCAAAAATTGGATGAATCACACCCTGGAGTTGGCAGGAGTTGACAGTAACAGCAGCAGGAGCCCAAATATACACTGGAGTTGGCTTCAGGAGCCCAAAAATTGGATGAATCACACCCTGGAGTTGGCAGGAGTTGACAGTAGCAGCAGCAGGAGCCCAAATATACACTGGAGTTGGCCTCAGGAGCCCAAAAATTGGATGAATCACACCCTGGAGTTGGCAGAAGTTGGCAGCAGCAGCAGCAGGAGCCCAAATATACACTGGAGTTGGCCTCAGGAGCCCAAAAATTGGATGAATCACACCCTGGAGTTGGCAGGAGTTGACAGTAGCAGCAGCAGGAGCCCAAATATACACTGGAGTTGGCTTCAGGAGCCCAAAAATTGGATGAATCACACCCTGGAGTTGGCAGGAGTTGACACCAGCAGCAGCAGGAGCCCAAATATACACTGGAGTTGGCCTCAGGAGCCCAAAAATTGGATGAATCACACCCTGGAGTTGGCAGAAGTTGGCAGCAGCAGCAGCAGGAGCCCAAATATACACTGGAGTTGGCCTCAGGAGCCCAAAAATTGGATGAATCACACCCTGGAGTTGGCAGGAGTTGACACCAGCAGCAGCAGGAGCCCAAATATACACTGGAGTTGGCTTCAGGAGCCCAAAAATTGGATGAATCACACCCTGGAGTTGGCAGAAGTTGGCAGCAGCAGCAGCAGGAGCCCAAATATACACTGGAGTTGGCCTCAGGAGCCCAAAAATTGGATGAATCACACCCTGGAGTTGGCAGAAGTTGGCAGCAGCAGCAGCAGGAGCCCAAATATACACTGGAGTTGGCCTCAGGAGCCCAAAAATTGGATGAATCACACCCTGGAGTTGGCAGGAGTTGACACCAGCAGCAGCAGGAGCCCAAATATACACTGGAGTTGGCTTCAGGAGCCCAAAAATTGGATGAATCACACCCTGGATTTGGCAGAAGTTGGCAGCAGCAGCAGCAGGAGCCCAAATATACACTGGAGTTGGCCTCAGGAGCCCAAAAATTGGATGAATCACACCCTGGAGTTGGCAGGAGTTGACAGTAGCAGCAGCAGGAGCCCAAATATACACTGGAGTTGGCCTCAGGAGCCCAAAAATTGGATGAATCACACCCTGGAGTTGGCAGAAGTTGGCAGCAGCAGCAGCAGGAGCCCAAATATACACTGGAGTTGGCCTCAGGAGCCCAAAAATTGGATGAATCACACCCTGGAGTTGGCAGGAGTTGACAGTAGCAGCAGCAGGAGCCCAAATATACACTGGAGTTGGCCTCAGGAGCCCAAAAATTGGATGAATCACACCCTGGAGTTGGCAGAAGTTGGCAGCAGCAGCAGCAGGAGCCCAAATATACACTGGAGTTGGCCTCAGGAGCCCAAAAATTGGATGAATCACACCCTGGAGTTGGCAGGAGTTGGCAGCAGCAGCAGCAGGAGCCCAAAAAATGGCCTAAAGACATAAATATGTTTTGCACCATTTGGAAAGTGTAAAACGTGGCACCATGCTGAATCTAGTCGCATGCATCAGGCATTGGTGGGTGGAAATCCTGGCTGATCCATCCCTGATTCATTTTGACAAAGGTGAGTCTCTCCACATTTTTAGTTGACAGACGAGTTCTCCTCGCCGTAACTATGGCCCCCGCCGCACTAAACACCCGCTCAGATGGCACGCTACTTGCCGGGCAGGACAGCTTTTCCAGGGCAAACTCTGCTAGTTGCGGCCACAAATCAAGTTTGGCTGCCCAGAAGTCCAGCGGATCCTCAAGGTGTGTTGGCATGGTCATGTCAAAGTATGACATGACCTGCTGGTTCAGGTCCTGCTCCAGGTCTTCCTGCTGCTCATGAGTAGCCTCACTATGCGGGTGTAGAAAGCTACTCATTAGCGACTGAAGACTGAGGCTGCTGCTGCTGATGGAGCTTCTGCTGCTGCTGCTGCCAACCCCCCCAGCGGCCATGGCAGTGGAAGGTGAGCGCAGAGGTCCCCTCGAGTCAGACCTGCGAGAGTATGGACCATGGCGCAGATAGGCATCGGCCAACTGCCTACGTAGAATGTCTTTGTAGTAGTTGAGTTTGTCCTCCCTCTCGGTGGGTTTAAAAAATGCCCCCATTTTGTGCCGGAAGCGAGGGTCCAATAAGGTGGACAGCCAGAAGTCATCCCGCCGACAGATGGAAACAATTCTGGGGTCACTACGCAAGCATGTGAGCATGCTTCGTGCCATTTGCGCAAGTGACTCGGATGGACTACCTGTCTCCATCTCCACTGCATACTGCCACGGTGTGCCCGGGTCCTCTGTCTCTCCTTCCTCAAAAACCTCTAGCTCCTCTGGCTGCTCCTGCTCCTCCTCTCCTGTCCGCTGACTAGATAAACCAGCCATTTCGCCAAGCCTAAACTGTGTTTCGCTGGGCAACTCCTCCTCCTCCTCTTCCTCCTCCTCCTCCTCCAGTTCAGCTCCAACGGGGTTCATGTGGCCGTAAGATGTAAACGCCATGTCTCCAGTGCCCTGACCAGCCATGGTTTCCAACATGTGCTGTAGTACATGAAGCAGTGGAATCACGTCGTTCATCCCGTAATCCTGCCGACTGACAAATAAAGTGGCTTCCTCAAAGGGCCTGAGCAAACGGCAGGTGTCACGTATGAGCTGCCACTGGTTGACATTGAAGTTACACAGGGGAGTCCCCCTATCTGCTTGGATCATCAGGAAATCCGTGATGGCTTTTCTCTGTTCATATAATCGGTCCAACATGTGAAGGGTGGAATTCCAACGGGTGGAAACATCGCAAATCAGACTATGTTGGGGGATACCATTCTGACGCTGTAGCTCAAGAAGGGTGTGTTTGGCGGTGTAGGAGTGGCTGAAGTGCATGCAAAGTTTCCGTGAAGTTGTTAGGATGTCCTGCAGATGGGGGGAACACTTCAGAAACCGCTTGACAACCAGATTGAAGACGTGAGCCATGCAGGGGGCATGGGTCAGGCTTCCTTGGCGCAGCGCAGACAAAATGTTCTTCCCATTGTCGGTAACCATGATTCCCATTTTAAGTTTTCTCGGAGTAAGCCATGTTTGGATTTCCTGATGAATACATTTAAGCAGTTCCTCCCCTGTGTGACTCCGTTCGCCAAGACAAACCATGTGAAGCACTGCGTGACACCTCCGTGCCCTGCACACATGGTAGACTGGAGGGGCACTGAGACTTGAGCCTACAGTGGAGGGTGAGGAGATGGCGGAGGATGAGGAGGCCGAGTCGCACGGTGTCACAGGCCCAATGGGCAGAGAGCGCGGAGGCCGAAGCGGCGTGACCTGTCCAAGTTGCTGCTGCAAAGGGACCACATTCACCCAGTGGGCCGTAAACGACATGTACTGCCCCTGACCGTAGTTACAGCTCCAGATGTCGGCGCTGCCATGTATTTTGCTACACACCGACAGGCTCAAGGACTGGCCCACCTTCTGTTCAACAAAAGTGTGCAGCGCTGGTACTGCCTTCTTGGCAAAGAAATGACGGCTTGGGACTCTCCACCTCGGCTCGGCACAAGCCATCAGTTCTCTGAAAGGTGCAGATTCCACCACCTGAAAAGGGAGCGACTGCAGCACCAGCAACTTGGACAGGAGCACATTCAGCTTCTGCGCCGTAGGATGAGTGGGCGCATACTGCTGTCTCTTGGACATGGCTTCGCTGATGGATTGCTGGCGGGATGCATGACTTGGAGGAGGAGGAGCAGGAGCGACAGAGGATGGGTATGACGCACAGCTGCCTTCGGCTGAGGTGCTGGAGCCTTGGCTGGCAGAAATTGGGAGCTCACTTGGTGAGGAAGCAGACTGGACCACCCCTTGGGAGCCTCGGTTCTCCCAGGTCGTTTTATGGTGACGCATCATATGTTGACGCAGGGCCGTGGTGCCAACATTTGGACCCTGGCCACGCTTCACCTTTTGCCTACATATCTTGCATGTGGCCATGTTACCCTCCTGCGGATGCCTCAGGAAAAACTGCCACACTGCCGAGTAGCTACTTTTCCCACCCCCTGGCCTCACTGATTCACTGCTGCTGTTGCCAACTCCAGGAACCCCTGCTCCACTACCTCCCGATAAGGTAGACTGCCGCACAGCAGGTGCTCTACCCCGGCCCCGGCCCCGGCCGGCTCCAGCCTTTGGAATTGTGCCCCCATGCTGACTGCTACCACCTTGCTGCCTCAGCTGCTGACTCCGGGGCAACCTGCACCCCTCTTCTCCTGATGATGACGATGAAGCCCCTTCATCACCCGGCTCCCAAGTGCGATCGGCTTCATCGTCATCATCATCATCATCACCGAGTTGTGGCTGTACGTCACTGATGTTCGTGGATTCGTCAACAGTGTCTGGCGCAGGAGCTGGAACGCTCGCAGCACCCACGACACTGTCCACATCACTATTTGTCTGCCTAGCTAAAGAAGCCACCTCCATTTCTTGGCTGGGCAGTAGCTGCTGACTGTCCTCTATCTGATGGTCCTCCTCACTAAAGAGTGGAGCTGAACCCAAAGCATAGGATACGTCGCTGGGGGAGGGAACGGCGTAGGCCAGAGGCAATGGGAGGACAGGGACTGCTCTCGGGGCATGCCAACTCAGGGTTGTGTCAGAGGAACCTACCGACCCTAGACTGGGGGTCTCAGACGTAAGTTGTGATGATGTTGTTGATGAGCGCGTCAACCAATCTACCACGGCAGATGCGTTACTGGTGGAGACCCGACCGCTAGCAGATACTGGCAGATTAGGTCTCTCAGCGTGACTCCTGCTGCTACTGGCCCCCAGTCTGATGCGAGCTCTGCCTGCGGAATCTTGGCCTCTGCCACTCCTCTTTTCACTTCCAGGCACTTGTCTGCCCGACATAGTCTAACTGGCGGGGTAGTAGGTGATATTTAAAAAAACCCCGGGCAGCGGTGGGTCTATATGAAACAGAATATAATGCACACCAAAAGTGAGCAGTAACACTCAGCCTCCAACAGGCCTGCTTAGTGTAAATAAGAGAGCTGCTTAGTGTAAATAAAGAGGGGTATGCTATGTTACAGAATGGGATGCCTCAACAGAAGTGCACCTGGCAGGCAGCAGTAAGCCTATGCCCAGCAAAAGTGTCTTATAATATAAATATAATAAGAGCAAATGCTTATATGGTCTTAAACAGAGGCTGCTTTAGTCACAGAATGGGATGCCCTGGGCAGGAATGGACCTGGCAGGGTCCAGTAGTGCTTTGGCCAGCAAAAGTGTCTTTATCAGGCTAATTTCAAATATGATAAGAGCAAATGCTTATATGGTCTTAAACAGAGGCTGCTGTAGTCACAGAATGGGATGCCCCGGGCAGGAATGGACCTGGCAGGGTCCAGTAGTGCTTTGGCCAGCAAAAGTGTCTTTATCAGGCCTAATTTCAAATATGATAAGAGCAAATGCTTATATGGTCTTAAACAGAGGCTGCTTTAGTCACAGAATGGGATGCCCTCGGCAGGAATGGACCTGGCAGGGTCCAGTAGTGCTTTGGCCAGCAAAAGTGTCTTTATCAGGCTAATTTCAAATATGATAAGAGCAAATGCTTATATGGTCTTAAACAGAGGCTGCTTTAGTCACAGAATGGGATGCCCTGGGCAGGAATGGACCTGGCAGGGTCCAGTAGTGCTTTGGCCAGCAAAAGTGTCTTTATCAGGCCTAATTTCAAATATGATAAGAGCAAATGCTTATATGGTCTTAAACAGAGGCTGCTTTAGTCACAGAATGGGATGCCCTGGGCAGGAATGGACCTGGCAGGGTCCAGTAGTGCTTTGGCCAGCAAAAGTGTCTTTATCAGGCTAATTTCAAATATGATAAGAGCAAATGCTTATATGGTCTTAAACAGAGGCTGCTGTAGTCACAGAATGGGATGCCCCGGGCAGGAATGGACCTGGCAGGGTCCAGTAGTGCTTTGGCCAGCAAAAGTGTCTTTATCAGGCCTAATTTCAAATATGATAAGAGCAAATGCTTATATGGTCTTAAACAGAGGCTGCTTTAGTCACAGAATGGGATGCCCTGGGCAGGAATGGACCTGGCAGGGTCCAGTAGTGCTTTGGCCAGCAAAAGTGTCTTTATCAGGCTAATTTCAAATATGATAAGAGCAAATGCTTATATGGTCTTAAACAGAGGCTGCTGTAGTCACAGAATGGGATGCCCCAACAGGAATCGACCTGGCAGGGTCCAGTAGTGCTTTGGCCAGCAAAAGTGTCTTTATCAGGCCTAATTTCAAATATGATAAGAGCAAATGCTTATATGGTCTTAAACAGAGGCTGCTTTAGTCACAGAATGGGATGCCCTGGGCAGGAATGGACCTGGCAGGGTCCAGTAGTGCTTTGGCCAGCAAAAGTGTCTTTATCAGGCCTAATTTCAAATATGATAAGAGCAAATGCTTATATGGTCTTAAACAGAGGCTGCTGTAGTCACAGAATGGGATGCCCCGGGCAGGAATAGACCTGGCAGGGTCCAGTAGTGCTTTGGCCAGCAAAAGTGTCTTTATCAGGCCTAATTTCAAATATGATAAGAGCAAATGCTTATATGGTCTTAAACAGAGGCTGCTGTAGTCACAGAATGGGATGCCCCGGGCAGGAATGGACCTGGCAGGGTCCAGTAGTGCTTTGGCCAGCAAAAGTGTCTTTATCAGGCCTAATTTCAAATATGATAAGAGCAAATGCTTATATGGTCTTAAACAGAGGCTGCTTTAGTCACAGAATGGGATGCCCTGGGCAGGAATGGACCTGGCAGGGTCCAGTAGTGCTTTGGCCAGCAAAAGTGTCTTTATCAGGCTAATTTCAAATATGATAAGAGCAAATGCTTATATGGTCTTAAACAGAGGCTGCTGTAGTCACAGAATGGGATGCCCCAACAGGAATCGACCTGGCAGGGTCCAGTAGTGCTTTGGCCAGCAAAAGTGTCTTTATCAGGCCTAATTTCAAATATGATAAGAGCAAATGCTTATATGGTCTTAAACAGAGGCTGCTTTAGTCACAGAATGGGATGCCCTGGGCAGGAATGGACCTGGCAGGGTCCAGTAGTGCTTTGGCCAGCAAAAGTGTCTTTATCAGGCTAATTTCAAATATGATAAGAGCAAATGCTTATATGGTCTTAAACAGAGGCTGCTGTAGTCACAGAATGGGATGCCCCGGGCAGGAATCGACCTGGCAGGGTCCAGTAGTGCTTTGGCCAGCAAAAGTGTCTTTATCAGGCCTAATTTCAAATATGATAAGAGCAAATGCTTATATGGTCTTAAACAGAGGCTGCTGTAGTCACAGAATGGGATGCCCTGGGCAGGAATGGACCTGGCAGGGTCCAGTAGTGCTTTGGCCAGCAAAAGTGTCTTTATCAGGCCTAATTTCAAATATGATAAGAGCAAATGCTTATATGGTCTTAAACAGAGGCTGCTGTAGTCACAGAATGGGATGCCCTGGGCAGGAATGGACCTGGCAGGGTCCAGTAGTGCTTTGGCCAGCAAAAGTGTCTTTATCAGGCTAATTTCAAATATGATAAGAGCAAATGCTTATATGGTCTTAAACAGAGGCTGCTGTAGTCACAGAATGGGATGCCCCAACAGGAATCGACCTGGCAGGGTCCAGTAGTGCTTTGGCCAGCAAAAGTGTCTTTATCAGGCCTAATTTCAAATATGATAAGAGCAAATGCTTATATGGTCTTAAACAGAGGCTGCTTTAGTCACAGAATGGGATGCCCCAACAGGAATCGACCTGGCAGGGTCCAGTAGTGCTTTGGCCAGCAAAAGTGTCTTTATCAGGCCTAATTTCAAATATGATAAGAGCAAATGCTTATATGGTCTTAAACAGAGGCTGCTGTAGTCACAGAATGGGATGCCCTGGGCAGGAATGGACCTGGCAGGGTCCAGTAGTGCTTTGGCCAGCAAAAGTGTCTTTATCAGGCCTAATTTCAAATATGATAAGAGCAAATGCTTATATGGTCTTAAACAGAGGCTGCTGTAGTCACAGAATGGGATGCCCCGGGCAGGAATGGACCTGGCAGGGTCCAGTAGTGCTTTGGCCAGCAAAAGTGTCTTTATCAGGCCTAATTTCAAATATGATAAGAGCAAATGCTTATATGGTCTTAAACAGAGGCTGCTGTAGTCACAGAATGGGATGCCCTGGGCAGGAATGGACCTGGCAGGGTCCAGTAGTGCTTTGGCCAGCAAAAGTGTCTTTATCAGGCCTAATTTCAAATATGATAAGAGCAAATGCTTATATGGTCTTAAACAGAGGCTGCTTTAGTCACAGAATGGGATGCCCTGGGCAGGAATGGACCTGGCAGGGTCCAGTAGTGCTTTGGCCAGCAAAAGTGTCTTTATCAGGCTAATTTCAAATATGATAAGAGCAAATGCTTATATGGTCTTAAACAGAGGCTGCTGTAGTCACAGAATGGGATGCCCCAACAGGAATCGACCTGGCAGGGTCCAGTAGTGCTTTGGCCAGCAAAAGTGTCTTTATCAGGCCTAATTTCAAATATGATAAGAGCAAATGCTTATATGGTCTTAAACAGAGGCTGCTTTAGTCACAGAATGGGATGCCCCAACAGGAATCGACCTGGCAGGGTCCAGTAGTGCTTTGGCCAGCAAAAGTGTCTTTATCAGGCCTAATTTCAAATATGATAAGAGCAAATGCTTATATGGTCTTAAACAGAGGCTGCTGTAGTCACAGAATGGGATGCCCTGGGCAGGAATGGACCTGGCAGGGTCCAGTAGTGCTTTGGCCAGCAAAAGTGTCTTTATCAGGCCTAATTTCAAATATGATAAGAGCAAATGCTTATATGGTCTTAAACAGAGGCTGCTGTAGTCACAGAATGGGATGCCCCGGGCAGGAATGGACCTGGCAGGGTCCAGTAGTGCTTTGGCCAGCAAAAGTGTCTTTATCAGGCCTAATTTCAAATATGATAAGAGCAAATGCTTATATGGTCTTAAACAGAGGCTGCTGTAGTCACAGAATGGGATGCCCTGGGCAGGAATGGACCTGGCAGGGTCCAGTAGTGCTTTGGCCAGCAAAAGTGTCTTTATCAGGCCTAATTTCAAATATGATAAGAGCAAATGCTTATATGGTCTTAAACAGAGGCTGCTTTAGTCACAGAATGGGATGCCCTGGGCAGGAATGGACCTGGCAGGGTCCAGTAGTGCTTTGGCCAGCAAAAGTGTCTTTATCAGGCTAATTTCAAATATGATAAGAGCAAATGCTTATATGGTCTTAAACAGAGGCTGCTGTAGTCACAGAATGGGATGCCCCGGGCAGGAATGGACCTGGCAGGGTCCAGTAGTGCTTTGGCCAGCAAAAGTGTCTTTATCAGGCCTAATTTCAAATATGATAAGAGCAAATGCTTATATGGTCTTAAACAGAGGCTGCTGTAGTCACAGAATGGGATGCCCTGGGCAGGAATGGACCTGGCAGGGTCCAGTAGTGCTTTGGCCAGCAAAAGTGTCTTTATCAGGCCTAATTTCAAATATGATAAGAGCAAATGCTTATATGGTCTTAAACAGAGGCTGCTTTAGTCACAGAATGGGATGCCCTGGGCAGGAATGGACCTGGCAGGGTCCAGTAGTGCTTTGGCCAGCAAAAGTGTCTTTATCAGGCTAATTTCAAATATGATAAGAGCAAATGCTTATATGGTCTTAAACAGAGGCTGCTGTAGTCACAGAATGGGATGCCCCAACAGGAATCGACCTGGCAGGGTCCAGTAGTGCTTTGGCCAGCAAATGTGTCTTTATCAGGCCTAATTTCAAATATGATAAGAGCAAATGCTTATATGGTCTTAAACAGAGGCTGCTTTAGTCACAGAATGGGATGCCCCAACAGGAATCGACCTGGCAGGGTCCAGTAGTGCTTTGGCCAGCAAAAGTGTCTTTATCAGGCCTAATTTCAAATATGATAAGAGCAAATGCTTATATGGTCTTAAACAGAGGCTGCTGTAGTCACAGAATGGGATGCCCTGGGCAGGAATGGACCTGGCAGGGTCCAGTAGTGCTTTGGCCAGCAAAAGTGTCTTTATCAGGCCTAATTTCAAATATGATAAGAGCAAATGCTTATATGGTCTTAAACAGAGGCTGCTGTAGTCACAGAATGGGATGCCCCGGGCAGGAATGGACCTGGCAGGGTCCAGTAGTGCTTTGGCCAGCAAAAGTGTCTTTATCAGGCCTAATTTCAAATATGATAAGAGCAAATGCTTATATGGTCTTAAACAGAGGCTGCTGTAGTCACAGAATGGGATGCCCTGGGCAGGAATGGACCTGGCAGGGTCCAGTAGTGCTTTGGCCAGCAAAAGTGTCTTTATCAGGCCTAATTTCAAATATGATAAGAGCAAATGCTTATATGGTCTTAAACAGAGGCTGCTTTAGTCACAGAATGGGATGCCCTGGGCAGGAATGGACCTGGCAGGGTCCAGTAGTGCTTTGGCCAGCAAAAGTGTCTTTATCAGGCTAATTTCAAATATGATAAGAGCAAATGCTTATATGGTCTTAAACAGAGGCTGCTGTAGTCACAGAATGGGATGCCCCGGGCAGGAATCGACCTGGCAGGGTCCAGTAGTGCTTTGGCCAGCAAAAGTGTCTTTATCAGGCCTAATTTCAAATATGATAAGAGCAAATGCTTATATGGTCTTAAACAGAGGCTGCTGTAGTCACAGAATGGGATGCCCTGGGCAGGAATGGACCTGGCAGGGTCCAGTAGTGCTTTGGCCAGCAAAAGTGTCTTTATCAGGCCTAATTTCAAATATGATAAGAGCAAATGCTTATATGGTCTTAAACAGAGGCTGCTGTAGTCACAGAATGGGATGCCCTGGGCAGGAATGGACCTGGCAGGGTCCAGTAGTGCTTTGGCCAGCAAAAGTGTCTTTATCAGGCTAATTTCAAATATGATAAGAGCAAATGCTTATATGGTCTTAAACAGAGGCTGCTGTAGTCACAGAATGGGATGCCCCAACAGGAATCGACCTGGCAGGGTCCAGTAGTGCTTTGGCCAGCAAAAGTGTCTTTATCAGGCCTAATTTCAAATATGATAAGAGCAAATGCTTATATGGTCTTAAACAGAGGCTGCTTTAGTCACAGAATGGGATGCCCTGGGCAGGAATGGACCTGGCAGGGTCCAGTAGTGCTTTGGCCAGCAAAAGTGTCTTTATCAGGCCTAATTTCAAATATGATAAGAGCAAATGCTTATATGGTCTTAAACAGAGGCTGCTGTAGTCACAGAATGGGATGCCCTGGGCAGGAATGGACCTGGCAGGGTCCAGTAGTGCTTTGGCCAGCAAAAGTGTCTTTATCAGGCCTAATTTCAAATATGATAAGAGCAAATGCTTATATGGTCTTAAACAGAGGCTGCTTTAGTCACAGAATGGGATGCCCTGGGCAGGAATGGACCTGGCAGGGTCCAGTAGTGCTTTGGCCAGCAAAAGTGTCTTTATCAGGCTAATTTCAAATATGATAAGAGCAAATGCTTATATGGTCTTAAACAGAGGCTGCTGTAGTCACAGAATGGGATGCCCCGGGCAGGAATGGACCTGGCAGGGTCCAGTAGTGCTTTGGCCAGCAAAAGTGTCTTTATCAGGCCTAATTTCAAATATGATAAGAGCAAATGCTTATATGGTCTTAAACAGAGGCTGCTTTAGTCACAGAATGGGATGCCCTGGGCAGGAATGGACCTGGCAGGGTCCAGTAGTGCTTTGGCCAGCAAAAGTGTCTTTATCAGGCTAATTTCAAATATGATAAGAGCAAATGCTTATATGGTCTTAAACAGAGGCTGCTGTAGTCACAGAATGGGATGCCCTGGGCAGGAATGGACCTGGCAGGGTCCAGTAGTGCTTTGGCCAGCAAAAGTGTCTTTATCAGGCCTAATTTCAAATATGATAAGAGCAAATGCTTATATGGTCTTAAACAGAGGCTGCTTTAGTCACAGAATGGGATGCCTCACAGCAGACTTAAGATCAGTTCAGTATATATGCACAGTTAGTTACTATAAGCAGCCTGAAAACGCTAACAAAGGCTGGATGAAAAAAAAAAAATCTCCCTGTCAGCCAGCTCCGTTTTTCCTACCTTTCCCTGGCTTTCTGTCTGTCTCCTGTCTGTCTCCTGCCTGTCTCCTGCCTGTCCCTGTCTGTCCCTGTCTCCAGCCTGTCTAACTGCCTCAGCTACACAGCGTTCTGTCTGTCTGTCACGAATGCAATAGAGAAATGAGGAAAAGCAAGATGGCCGCCGTTAAATACCGCTGTGTGACGTCACCGGCTTGCTGGCTGCTGATAGGCTGCATGTGACTGCCCCAGCTTGCACTGGCGCGGGATACATGTCCAGACATGTCCCGTCCGCCATCTTAGAATGCCTGTAAATGTAAATGAATGGATGTTAAAGGAAAACTTCGAGTGATCGAATCGCGGGGAAATTCGGATTCGATCCGAATCGAATTTTTCCTGAAATTCGGATCGAATCCGGGTTCGTCCGGATCGATTCGCTCATCCCTAGTTACTGTATATCTTGTGCAATGTTTAGATCGACAAATTTTGTTTGGCTGGTATTCACTTAAAGGGACAGTCCAGGCAATTTCAATAATAAGGCAGCAAAGAGTTTACATGTTGCCTGTCCTATGTTCCTCTACTCCATTCCATTTCTCCAAGACCATACACAAAAGTGGTCTAGCATGTCATATCACAATGGTCCAGCAGATGTCTCTGACAAGAGAAAAGCATGCTCATGACTCAAAAAGCTGTGCCATGACACGCCCTTCCCAGCTTAGCCAAGACCCAGAAGCTGAAACACAGCCAATTAATACCTAGAACACATAATTGGAGATGTTTCTTTGAAATTGCTCCCACAAGGTATCACGAGAGGAGAAAGTTAGTGCATGTCTGGACATGAACTTTAATATGTACTGTATAGTAAATTGTGTTTTTCACAAATAATAGTTTGATCATAAAAGCACCTCCAGTTGAAAATGACTAGAAGTCTCTTCACCCGCCCCCCCCCCACCTCTGGGATATCCCTCTATGCAAGTAAATGGAATCCAATTAAAATCAGGTAGAATTACAAATTGGGTCCACACTTCCATGTCCTTGTGCCCCTCAAATCCATCAGCAAGCAGTGCGGCTTGCATGGTTGGAGCGTGCATGTCCAGAAAACCTGATTGCTTGCAAAATAGTGATGAAGGTGCCACCAGCAGCCACCATCAGTGATGGTCCATGAAAGTATGAGAATTTGTTTTCGAGGGGTATTTCAAACGTGAGGTGCCCTGTGGGTGGGGTTGTGAGCAGATTCCAAGTCATTTTTGACTGGAGAACTTCTTTAAAGTGGAACTAACCAGGATTTTGACTTTTTCCGTGTTTTGTTCCGGGCCCCCTGGGCATGCCGAATTGGTATGCCCCACTGTGTGAATCTCCCCAAGTTTTCCCAGTAAAACTCACCTCTCCTGGGGCCAATGGTGCATGCATGGGCTCTAGTCCAATAGGAGCCTTGTTTACTTCCTTCGTCAAAGTTCCCATTGATTTAATTGATCGTCCCAGCCTATTGAAATCAAAATCAATAGTAACTTAGTAGTAAGGCACTAGAAGTGTCCTCACTCATGGGAGAGCAGCAGCCATCTTTCTGGGGCCCTGCTATTTAGCATGTCGCCAGGCACAGAAAGAGGAACCGCATAACGGGTTTGTTTCGTTTGTGAGCAGCAAGGAAATCTGAATGGAGCTAGCGCTGACGGCCACATGCCTGCTCACCTCTAGCTGTGGGCGAGCCTGCGCCAACCATTTAGAAAGGTATTGGGGGTTAATTTTTTCAGAGAGACAAATCTGAGATGCTTAGATTGTGACAGCCTACCAAGTCGCCGTTACATTTCTATAGCGACAACATTGGTTACCAGGGGCGTAGCTAGGGGGCACATGCCCCGGGTGCAGCAGCTTAGGGGGGGTGCAAAAGGGGGGGCCTGAGCACAGGTGGGGGGGGCGTCATTTTGCCCTGGGTACCAAAAAGCCTAGCTACTGCTCTGTTGGTTACACATCATACAATGTTGTTGTTATCAAAAACTAATGTAGAGGTTGATTTAAAGTGGACCATCACCCTCCCGTGATCGGCCCGGAAATCTATAAGATTCCCGGGCCGATCACCTCCCTCCCCGCGGGACATCCGAGATCGGGATGTCCCGCGGGGTGAAACCCCCCCAAACGCCACAAATCCCCTTACCTTGTCTTTGGCGTGGCCGGCCGCCGTCGCCTCCCTCGCGCCCCTCTAGACGTGCGCCTGTGAATGGCTGGCGCGGGCGCGCACGGCAAGGGTGACGCGCGGGAGGCGGCGGCGGAGGAGCTGCTTGTCCGTTCCTGTCAGATCGCTTGTCCGTCCGCACTGGGAGCGGGGAGAGGTGAGTTTTCCGGGTGATCGGGGGGGTTTCACACAGCGGGGCACCCCGATCGGGGGTGCCCCACCGAAGTGGACCAAGACCCAGGATAGTCAAAATCCTGGGTGTTGGTCCACTTTAAGACTTGCGCCATGTGTTGCCATTTGAGCGTCTATGTAGCGGTGCTTAGAGCTGCAAGCGGGTGTCTGGCGTTATAACCTAGCATAGCGAGCGGACAAGTGACGCTGTAGTATCCTGTCCAGCATTGATGAATGTGATGTCTGGAGGGTGCTGCAGAAGTGCTCTACCTCAGTCAATGCAAATGTAGTGCCCCTAGGAAAAGCCGCCCAGAGCAACACCACATATAACAACAGGACAACGCTGCAGTGAAGATAGGTAGTTCCAGTTATGTGGTCAGGCACTTAGCGCTCAAGCCCATATTTAAGAAAATCAAACACAAATCCAGCGTTGGCGCTGTAAAACTGGGCGCTCTACCGTTGAGTGCCGGACGCTATATGAAAAAAGTATTTTTCTCAACACATATACACCAGCACCAGAACGAAAACATATGGAATGACATTGTTTTAACTGTAACAATGACACTGCAATGGCAGACCTGCACATACAATTCTGCATTAAAAAAAAAATATATATAACAATATAAGTGTTTGGTTGCTGCGCAGGACAGGTCACACAATCATTTGATCCTAAAATTAAGAAAAAGAGTTAAAACGCTATTTATACACTAGCAAAAAAAGACTATTGAAATGTATGGGATAACACTGCTGAGTGACAGGTGCTACATATGCCAGTGCTTTACACTGAACTGCCACTAGTAATACATTCAACGCTTTTAGTGGCGCTCGCCAGATTGACTTTCATATATATGGTTTTCACATGCTACGCCCAACGTTCACCTGATGCTACATGGTACTGCGCGGTGCTAGCGTTTCTTAAATAACCCCCCCCAGTGATTTGTTAAGCTGTCATAATTAAAGTGGCCTAAACCTCTTCCTGTGAAAAAATGGTCAGCTTATGTATGCTTTACAATTATAGGTAGCTGGGGATGCGGCTGTGGCATAGAAAGAGGAGTAAATTGGGCGGGCCAGGGCCCCATAAGGAGGGATGCCACCTCCCCAAGTGTCTTATAGACTTGAGGAGGGTGGTTGCTTCTCTTTAAAAAAAATAGGAAGAAACATGACATTTTATAGTAAAGTAAAAGCGTACTACAGCATATTTTTCTATATTGAGCTATATGCTAAACATCCTAAGCTGTGCTGAATTGCTGTCAGCACTTTCCTGATCTACCAAGTCACGTAGGCAGTAATGCCATGTGCAATTATGAATAAAAGACATCTTTATACATGTAAATGCCCTGTGAAATCATAATGCCATTCAAGTGTTTGCTGTGTACACTTTTCGTCATGTTCTATTGTAAGTCTATTTTCTATACAAAATAACAGGCTTGTAACTTGGGAAGTGCTGCTTACAATGTATTGTGATACTCCAAACAAATCAGCATTTACTGTGACAGGAGTAAAGCCGAAGGTATAATAATGTTACAATGTAATAAAAGAATGACTTTCTATTTGTCTACAGTGTTGAAATCAGACGTTGGTAAGTACAAAGGTTTATAGGGTCACGAGTGCCATGAGGAAGAGAGGCTGCAGCCAAATCTCCACTGATCTGTGACTGCAACCCACCCTGTCATTAAAGTGGACCAACACCCAGGATTTTGACTATTCTGGGTATTGGTCCACTTCCGCGGGGCACCCCGATCGTGGGTGCCCCGCTGTGTGAAACCCCCCAGAAAGCCCCGAAAACTCACCTGACCCTGCTCCCACGTGACTCGCTCGTCCAATCGCTGCTGCCGGACAAGCAGAGGCAGCGCCGGACAAGCTGAGCGCGGACCGCTGCCGCCTCCCACGCGTCCCTCTTACAGGACGGGTGCGCGCCCTGCTAGAGAGACGCGCGGGAGGCGGCGGCGGCCCGCGCATGCGCCGCTGGAACGAGGATCAGGTAGGATTTTCGGGGATCTGGGGGGGTTGTCCCCCCAGTGCTCCGCAGTCAGGGAGCTGATCGGTCCGGGAATCTTATAGATTCCCGGGCCGATCAGGGGAGGGTGTTGGTCCACTTTAAAAAGGAACAAAACCCAAGATTTTCACTTTATCGAGTCTTGCTCCTCTTCCATAAATCCTCTTTTACCCATTCCCAACGTGGATGCACAGGCTGCTCAGCCAACGGCACTTGTTCCAATGAGATTTCTTTCAATATAAACATGTTAAATGGGTTAATTATACTCTCCAACTAAGAAAAAAAAAATGCCAATCCTGCCAAGCTTGTGTTTTTTGTCTTCTCATAGGAATAAAATCCAGGTGTGACAGGTATTTAAGGGTACCATTCCACTTATACAGGGTTGATATTGCTCCATTCCTATGCCTGTCACCTAAACTAGCCTGTGAGGAGCAGCAGCATTAGCCACTTAAAATATATGCCCGAAGCATTGCATGACGGGCAAAAGCATCTACACACATAAAAAAGCCCTTAAAGTTGAGATGTTTAAAACCTGTCATCCCAGATAATTTTCCTTTCTATTGAAAGGAAGAAACAAACTTGGCTAGATTTTTTAGATGCGTGGTGTATAAGTATCTGCTAATCTTGCTATCTACTATATGAGGAGGCTGATTTAAGACTAGCACCACATATTGCAATTTGTGCGTCTATGTAGCAGCGCTTAGAACGTCCGCAAGAGTACACTGCATGCAGGTGTCTGGCACTATAATGTAGCTTTGGCGCAGGACAAGTAACGCTGTAGCATCCTGTCCAGCAGTGATAAATGTGATGGCTGGAGGGCGCTGTAGAAGTGCTCTCCTTTAATCAATGCATATGTAGTGCCCGAGAGAAAGCTGCATAAGGCAACACTACATATAATATATAATAACAGGACAACGCTGCAGCGAACGATAGGTAGCGCCAGTTAAGTGCATCTGACGCCAGGCACTGAAGCCCATAGTTAAGAAAAAAATCACAAACCAGCGTCAGCGCTATAAAACTGGGCGCTCGAGCGACGTGTGCCGGACACAATATAAATGTCCGTTTCTGAACACATACCCACAAGCACCAGAGCGAAACCACATGAAATGAATATTATTTCAACACTGTAACACTGCACTGCACATACAGTTCTGACAGAAAGAAAAATATTTAAATATATGACAATATAAGGGTTTGGTTGCTGGCCAGGAGAGACAAAATAATCATCATATGATAAAATAGTGGAAAAAAGTGGATCCAAACTCTATACTCAAACAAATGAAAGACCATTGAATTGTATGGGAGAATGCAACTGAGCGACAGGTGCTACATGGCGCTGCTGAACATAGAGTGCCGGCACTTTACACTGAGCCACCATCAGTCTGACTTTCATAAATATGGTTTTCACATATTGCACCAGCCGTTCACCTGATGCTACGTGGTGCTACGTGGCGTTAGTGCTTCTTAAATCAGCCCCTTAATTTTATTTTTATTATTGGGCCATTTGCAATACCGCTCATGGGCCATTTGACAGGGCAATTTTGCAGGTGAGAGACTAGAAGCCTAATTTAAGAAGCATCAGCTCCACACAGTGCCACTTTTTTGGCCCGCCCGCCAGCTAGCATCTTATTTAACACTAGCGCCAAAAAGGAGCACCTGGCGCTCTGGTTGAAGCAGTGCCAGATGAATCCTGGCAATGTAGCTCAAGATCCAATAGAGCACAATGGGCAGAACTGGATTGAAGTGTTTATTGCTTACAATATATAATATATTGCACATTTATTTGAACAGAAATTAAATTGGGACTTGTCAAAAATGATTTTTTTGTGTTATTAAATTGATTTTAATGGCTTCTTTTGCCTAAAGTGGACCAACACCCAGGATTTTGACTATCCCTGGTTTTGGTCCACTTCGGTGGGGCACCCCGATCGGGGGTGCCCCGCTGTCTGAAACCCCCCCCCGAAAGCCCAGAAACACTCACCTCACCACGCTCCCACGTGACCGCTCCAGCCAATCACAGCGCGCATCCAAGGCCGCTTGGACGCGCATAGCAGCTCAGCGGCTCTGAGCGCTGGAGGCCGCGTCTCGTGCTTCCCTCTAACAGGGAGCGCGCCTGCGCCGGCCATTCACAAACGGCCGGCGCGCATGCGCCGATGGAACGGGGCTGAGGTAAGGTTTGTGGGCTTCCTGGGGGGTTCCTCCCCGCGGGACATCCCAATTTCGGATGTCCCGCGGGGAGGGATCTGATCGGTCCGGGAATCTTATAGATTCCCGGGCCGATCCCCCTGGGTGTTGGTCCACTTCAACAATTGTAATTTAGAGAACAACTAAAACACAGTGATTTCTTGTAACAGTAATGAAGTTAAAAAAAAAGTTTTGTTTACACTTGTGTAACAACATATTATGTATTTTATTTTTTTAAGACAGATAGTTTCTTTATTTAAAATCAAACTTACATAACATAATTACTAATCAATTTTATATAGACATCTTTATGAATATGTAATAAAATTAAAGCTACGACCCTGGACTCATATTTTATTTTATCCACTGAAAGTCTGGTTGGCAAGGCAGTAGTTTCCAGGGGATTTTGACCATCCCAGGCTTGGTCTGTCTTCCTAATCAGGATGCTTCGCTGTGTGAAACCCCCCAGATAGACCTGAAAACTATTGGCATGGCACATGAGGGGGCTCTCGTCCTATCAGCACTGTATGCCCTGCATATTAATTCATGTCATACAGCTCTGTTTGAGGACAGAGCTCTGGCATAGAGAGCGAGGAGCAGCCACATCTCCAGTTTCCGTGTGATCTGAGATCCCTGTGAGATACTGGAGATGTGGCGGCATCCTGTGCAAGCACTGTGGGATTGCTGGAAAGTTAAAATTTGCATTGGGGATTGCAAACAGTGGGGCATCTCAAATTAGATCCTTTTAGACTCCAGGACCGGCCACACAGGGGTTTGGTCCACTTTAACTGGAAACTACCAAAACTTGACCACACACAGTTACATTGGACAGATTGGCTTTGATATGCAGTTGCATTATGTTGCTCTGGAACTATTCAGGTTATACATTTAGCCTAATGGAAAATATAGGTAAAGTGGGGGTCAGTTGTGAAGGTCCCCCTTTGAGAAAAACAGTAAAAAATGGCCAAGACAATGTACTGCAAAAGTAAAGTGACATTTTGTGCATATTTGCATTCGATTAGCCATGTTAGTTGTTGTTAAATAGAAAAGCATAGCTGCCTCAAATGATATCTGACTATAATAACTCGAATTGAGTTGTGCTTATGGTCAGTAGTGGTGTAGTCTTCAGGTTTTTGTAGTCTTCAAGTCATATTAATATTGCTTAGATACTATCTACATGTGTAGCTCGTGTATGTTGTCTTTATGTTTGCAGTAAAAAAACATCCCCCTTCATCTTCTACTTTGGGGCCTATTCGGCAGCAAGGGCAAAATGTGCATCACTATTTCAAGTCTTTACTTTTTCCTCCTGGTGCTGAATGAACTCCATTGATTGGAGTCATCTGGACTGATGTACACATCGCTAAATGTTAAAAAGTTATGAGCTAAAACATACTTACTGGCAGTTTACAGATATACCAAAGTTGAGTAACGTGTTTACTTGGTCCAAGTCTCCTCTCCAAGCTGCCTCATACAGGAGGGTCTTTTTGTCTTCCAGTGAGTGAGTCACTGATGAGTTTAAGGGTGGGCATCTTTCCAACTGCCATTGCTTAAGACCCCCAGTTCTTTGAACTCGCTTCTTAGACTTGGAAAGTGAGATTGAATCATGCAGATCAAGAAGCTTCAATGCAATTTCCATTTGCTCGGCCATAGATAGTTGTATTCTTTGTAACGTGGAAGAAGCTTGCAGCAAGGTACTATGACTGTGTTCAAGCCCAAGACTGCAGCCTGACATTCCTGAGCTGTCAGATTAGTGCCGAGCCTGCTCCTGTTTTGCTGTTGTCATGGGCAGCATACTTGACACTCAATGTGCTAACTGGCTGCTCAAGGTCATTATATTTAATTGCTGACATATTTCAACAAATCCTTCTTTTGTAACATGATGGATGAAAACATTGAAGTATTGTATAAAGACAATAGACAATGGGTTACATGTTGCTTGGCTGAAAATCTATTTGTTAGAAATGATTGACTGTATCTTATTAAATAAGAATTACCCTGAAGTCAGATGTCCTATTCACTTTGAACAGTTCATACTGTTATGTACAACACTTACTAAATTAAGAAAAGTATGTGCGTTACATAATGTTCTTCACGCTGATTACATAAAATTATCTCTATAGTATTATTTTTTAAATGATGTTCACATAGTATATTTTAAATAAACATGCTTCAAGCCGAAGTTGGATTAATTAATGTTTTAATTATCTGTCACTATAGTCTCTGGGAGGGATTTTCAGTATGAAAGGTGTTGAAAGTGTCTCATCACTTAAACCGGACCAACAGACTTGCACAGTTGAAAAATAGTCAGAAAACCAGGCCTCCTGGGCATCCCAGCACAGCTCAGCATGGACCAAACAACAGCCAGGACACCGGAGCACTATGGGAACCTCAGGACAGACCCCACTGCAGAGCCCCATGCAGAGCCAATGGGGGAGGCAAAGGCGGAGCAGTGTTGCCACAGCCAGGCCTGTTCTTTCCCCGGCCAGTTGCCTGGAATCCATCTGATCTGGGCATGGTAGTGGGCATAGTGACTCCCCCTTCAGCCCAGACACTCCCCAGCAGACCACAGCATCGACCACTCACCCTGGGCGCAAACTAACAAGGGGCAAGTTGAGTGGGCAATTTAATTATACCCAGCTGGAGGTTCTGCTGGATGGTGTTGCCAAAAATTAAACTTTGTTTGAATCTAGCTTGCAAACTGGTGGGGTACTCCTAAAAACTCTACAAAACTTTTTTGCGTCCACCAGGCAGACTGGTGGATGCATGGATGCAAAAGATTCCCCGGGGCGAAGACCAAAACCCGGGATAGTAAAAATCTTCCCCCCCCCCCCCCCAAAGGCAGCTGCAGACAGGGAGGGGGGAGCATGGGCTCTGGTAAAACTGCCCCATGGGAGTCCATAGGGCACCCCAACCTCTCATGGCTGCTGAAGGTAAAGAGCAGGGCGTGTGGGTGCCGGCAAAATGACCACACCAAACTTGGTGACTGCTGCAAGCGGTGAGCATGCGGGGGCGCAAGTGCCAGTGTATATGCAGGCGGGCGGACTGTTATACGGTGCTTACAGTTTCTCAGCTCCTGCAAATGTCTGTCCCTGGCCTCCGCTTGATGATGTCATCATGCAGAGGCTGGCAAGAGACATGTGTGGGAGCTGTGAATACCAGTCCTTCCACCATTGCAGCAGCCACTAAGTTTGGTGGGGTCATTTTGCCGGCATCCACATGCCCCGCTTCCTACCTTCAGCAGCCACAGGAAGTTGGAGTGCACTATGGACTCCCATGGGAGTCCCGTGGATGTTTGACGCTGCTCACCATTTGCAGCAGCCACCAAGTTTGGTGGGGTCATTTTGCCGGCACCCACATGCCCCGCTTCCTACCTTCAGCAGCCACAGGAAGTTGGAGTGCACTATGGACTCCCATGGGTGTCCCCGTGGATGTTTGACGCTGTTCACCATTTGCAGCAGCCACCAAGTTTGGTGGGGTCATTTTGCCAGCACCCACATGCCCCGCTTCCTACCTTCAGCAGCCACAGGAAGTTGGAGTGCCCTATGGACTCCCATGGGCATTCCGTTGATGTTTGACAGGATATCTTGAATCACCTTGCTACCTGAAGTGAACAGTGCCTGTTAATACTTGCACCATTTTCAGCCCAAAAAAACACATTGACAAGAAAGGAAACTAGAACAGATACTGGAAATGTCTGAAGAAGATTCTTGACAGATATTGTAGGTCGGTGTGTCTTCACAAGTCACAAAATATCACCGCCATGAAGCACAAACTTTAGGGAGTGTTAGGCTGCTTTTTAGTAGTGCTACAAAGTACACATTGTTAACAAAAAACAAACAGAAAAAAGATTTATCAAAAAAAATGAATTAACATTACATTTTACAACATCTAAGTCCTGCACTTACATTCATGTCAAGTCCCCAAAACAAATTCAGTATGAACAAATATGTTTATTTATTCTTAATAAGCAAAAAAAAAAACACTTGAACACAGTTCTGCCTGGGTCTGGGATCTTAACTGTAGCCTAAACAACGCATACAAAAAGACACAAGTGGTAAATTGGAGGCAGACTGGTGGACGCATCAGTGCTGCTATTTTTTGGCTTCTTGAATCGCCGCTGAGGCCAAAACACTGGCGCAGAGTGACACTGGTGCTGAAGCTTGATAAATGAGGCTCTCAATAGGGTTGATTCAGAGAGACAAAAAAGACTTTAGTTGTTGTGTCGATCTGTTTCTTTTTTAAATGTTCCCACTCTCGTATGAGTGTACGAGCGATTCTATGCATGCATTGCAAGCCTTCTGTAAAGTCTGACTCTTCATCCCTTCGTATGCCAGAGTACGAGTACGAGACTGTCATTTTCCAGCGTGACTTTTCCGTTTTCTTTTCTCATGTTACAACGTTGGCTTTCGTTTTTGCCTTTTTTCCATCGTCTCCTCCCACGAATCCTTTACGTTTCCCATTAGATTCTGATTCCCTTTTTCCATAAATGATCGTCCAGATGAAAATCCTTACGATCTTACGCCTGCGCACTACAAACTTAACTCATTAAAGTGCTCGCCTACATATTTGGGTCACTCACTTCTGTTACAATGCTTAGCTAAATCACTTTGCGCTTTCCTACATCTTGACCCCTAAAAACTTACCCAAATCACTTCGCGGTTAGGTTTTCTTCCATATATGACCCCTAAAACTTACCCAAATCACTTTGCGGTTAGGTTCTTCTTCCATTTTTCACCCCTAAAACTTACCCAAATTCGCAGCCATGTGAATCTTCATCTCTAAATATTTATTTGCCCATTCGTTTTGTGTTAAGGTATTTTTGAAATAAAATGACACAGAAACATTTTTTTTTTTTGTTTTATAACCAAATGCCATTTTTTTGGCTTTTTTTTGTAAATTTTTTTTGTTAAAATGTACATAATGTTTTTTTTTTTTGCTTATAAAATTTAAAAATATTTAAAATATATAATATGTTTTTAACTTAAATAATTAAAAACTATATACAAAACAATGGCAGGACCCAGAACATTAGTCTTCTTCTGTGGTCCCCAAAGAGTCACGCAGCTCCTGCATGTCGGCCACCAACTGAAGGACCTTTTCACTCATGGCTTCCACTCTGGCACGTGTGGTCCCTGGAGAAAAAAAAAAAAAAACTAGCAAGGCTAGGTAAATTACTCAAACAATAACTCCTAACATCCTCCAAAAAACATGCTGGCCAATCCAAATAACACTAACTAAGTACCTAACTATTTTTTAGGCCTACAAAGGATATGTATGTTGGATCAACTAAATATTAACTTTCACATGACAAATTAAGGTCCACATGCAAATGTTTGGCTTTGGGCTACATGAAAAACATTGATGACGCTAAATCCGGACAAATACATCACATGAACAATTTACAAGGAGGGATTAAGAGATATACAGTGTAAGCTATTTCACAGGGACTATTTACAAGGAGGGATTAAGAGATATACAGTGTAAGCTATTTCACAGGGACTATTTACAAGGAGGGATTAAGAGATATACAGTGTAAGCTATTTCACAGGGACTATTTACAAGGAGGGATTAACAGATATTTAAAATACCATTTATGTTAACTATAAAAAAAAAAATGACTGATTGAACTTTCCTATAGATTTACTCATTGGCTTCAGGAGGGACTAAGGCAACGTGGGTGCAATCAATGGCACCCATGACGTTGGGCATGTCGGTGATATTATAAAATGCCAGCTTAAGCGCGTTCCAGGCTACCATGTTGTCAGGAAAAAATATATATATTTGTGACTAATGGTAGCCATGCCTTCCAAAAACTTGGATAGAGCGCGGCTCAGCGTAGGCTGGGAGATCCCCACCGAGAGGGCACCCAGCCTCTGGAACGAGCCGTATGCCAAAAATTGCAGGCAGCCAAGCATCTTGGTCATACCTGAAATTGCTTGCCCCTTCCTTGTGGTGCGGGCTAACCATGGCCGCAGCTCACTATACAATTTATGGAGGGAAGCGCGATTAAGTCTGGTCAGCTCGAACAGCTCAACGTCATGCATGTCATCGACACATTCAATTCCCATTAGCTGGAGCTCGTGATGCTCCTCCACAAAGGCACACAACTGGTTCATTGCAAGGGTATCCAAGGTCAAAATGGTCCCGTAAGTGGATCACAAATGAAACGGTTTTATAGGGTGGTGGTCCCTCGGCAATCAGCTCTCTGAATGAGACGCAAGCCCTTAGCAATAACATAAGTTATCTGAACGAACGCAAAATATCAGATTTGGATGGGAAAATGATCTGAACTAACGCAAATGATCCGATTTGCTTTCGTTATTCGAAAGCGCATATATGCATTAGCCCGAAAGTTCGTACGAATGAAAGATGAACGAAAAAAACAAAAAAAATTACAAACACACACAAAAACTTTCACAGACAGCTACGAAAGTCCAGACGCATGTGCCTCTGAATCAAGCCTAATGAGCTTAAAGTGGACCAACACCGAGAGGTGATCGGCCCGGAAATCTATAAGATTCCCGGGCCGATCACCTCCCACCCCGCGGGACATCCGAGATTGGGATGTCCCGCGGGGTGAAACCCCCCCAGACACCCCAAATCGCTTACCTGATCTTCGGCTTCGCCGCCGCCTCCCTCGCGCCCCTGTAGGCGTGCGCGCGCCCGCGCCGGCCGTCTGCGAATGGCCGGCGGGGGCGCGCGCGCGCCGAAAGTGACGCGAGGGAGGCGGCGGCGGCGGCAGCCGCTTGGACGTTCCTGATCCCCGCCTGGACGTTGGCGGGGATTGGACTGTCCAGTCACGTGGGAGCGGGGACAGGTAAGATTTTGGGGCTTTCTGGGGGGTTTCACACAGCGGGGCACCCCCGATCGGGGTGCCCCGCCGAAGTGGACCAAAACCCAGGATAGTCAAAATCCTGGGTGTTGGTCCACTTTAACAGTTAAAGATGATGGATAAAACCTGCTACACTGGACTTATATTTGCTTTTACTTACCACCATGTGTAGGGATTTGGTTCTGAGGTTTTTGAAACATAAAAAGTAGACTTAAAGTGGACCAACACCCCGGATTTTGAATATCCTGGGTTTTGGTCCACTTCCCCGGGGTGCCTCGCTATGTGAAACCCCCAGATCGCCCGATTCTACTGACCTCACCCCGCTCCTACGGCGTATGCGCGGCTGCTCGTCCAAGCAGTGCGCTCGGAGCCGCAGAGGTATGCGCGTCAAAGCCGCGTCTAACCTCATCGGCTCCGAGCACGCTGGCGGCTGCATCTCGCGCTTCCCTTTAACAGGGAGCGCACCCTGCTAGAGAGAAGCTGCCCGTGCATGCGCCGTCAGGTAAGGTTTGCTTGTGTCCTAGGGGTTTTCACACAGCAGGGCATCCCAATCTTGGATGCCCCGCAGGGAGGGAATGCCGATAGGGCTGGGTGTTGGTCCACTTTAAAACAAGTTTAAATAAATATTTTATCCTACAACAAAAAGAATTCTATGGGGTGGCACCAATTTAGTGGTGCAGTGCTCTGTGGGTCTTAACTATATAGCAATATTGTGGGGGGTGCCCCAAACTCCGCCCTCTTTTCAAAACCAGCAGAGTCTCTTGTGGTGGATAATACAGTACTTACAGCATGGCGTATGGTTTTAAAGGTTTTTAACTTTGTTTTGTAATATACTACAATAAAAATATTGACTTTAGCACAACAATAGTGTGAGCGCAATTGTGAGATAAGCTTTGTTGGTTTTGTAAAGAGGGGGGGAGTTTGGGGCACCCCCCACAATATTGCTATATTATCCTACAACAAGCTGTGCTGGCTGTAGGATTTGCACATATAACATTTAAAGTTATCCTTCTTGGATACATTGAAAAATAAGTCATTTCAAAGCATCTCAAAATCTTTGACCCTATGTAAATACCTTATGTATTCGAAGCAGCTTTCTTCACTTTAATTTCTAGGCCGTGGCTGTGCTGGGAAGGGTTTGTCATGGTGCAGCTTTTTGAGTGATAAGCATGATATGCTGTGGTCAGACCCTGCTGTTGAACCACAGTACACTTCCCATGCACACTCATGCTGAGAGCTCCAAGGGACACAGTGGCTGTTAGACCACTTTTTTGCATGGTCCTGAAAGAATTAAAAGGAAAGTCAAACTTTGGATACCTGTTTCTGCTGCAGGAAATGGTGGAGAAGCAGGTGGGACAGGCATCAGCTGAACTGCTTCCTGCCTTGTTATTGTCCAAAAATATAAATAAAAACAGATCTACATGGATGTTTCATCAGTAAAGGTTTTCAGTAAGATGAGACAGCACCCCCTTTATATTGTATATAAGAAAGCCATAATTCTTCGAATCCATTTTCAATAGTAAAATCATAAAAATAAGGTCAATTCATACCCATGAGTAAAGATATTTGCGTACACTTTTCATTAGTACAAATGGTTTACTCATGTTTTTTCCTTCAGCTGAACCTTTTTATCTGGGCATTGTTTGGCACGTAAATCTGTGCATGGAATAAGGTTTCATGTGCAAATCTACTCAAAGAGTAAATTTGTGTGCAATTTACTGATTGTTTTGAGGAGTATGCAAATGTGTTTTTTCCATGCAACATTTTCATCCAGCAAAAAGCAGGAGGAAAATGCTGACTTCGCTAACCGACGTGCTTATTTCATTCATTAAACACATGCTGGCAACAGCCAGCATGTTTTTTATAAATGAAAGTGTCATCTGCCTGTTTGACATTTGGTCACAAAAGCTTAAAGAAAAAAACTTCAAGAAACAATACATTAATAACGCAATTATTATGCACCAATGCACTCCACTAATAACATAGGAGAAAGGGGTACAGAGAAATCCTGGGACAACATTTTGGGAAACACAAAACTGGAGGGGAACTGGAATAAGGATATCACCCACTAAAACTCTACATATAAAAACCAGGACAAGACACATGCCACAGGGCAACCACTATAGATTGGAGAATATAAATTTACCCATAACACAGTAGCTGGAGAGACAAATTTGCAACTGCTAAACAGTAAAACCGGGGGAGAAACATAGGGGCCAATGGGATCATTGATTGCCTTAGCCTGAACAATGTGCATGGAGCTTGGCCATTTCTGTATTAAAAGAGCTGCATTTCATGTGCAATGTGCAAGTTTGTGCAAGAAACTTGCAATCGCACTTCATGCATGCCATTTTGTGTGAAGCGCACATGCATGAACCATTCACACAGTGCCATGAATCATGTGCCAAATTGCAAGTTTCCCTTGCGCATGGTTTTGCTGTTTTTGGCGCATGGGCATGAATCGACCCTATTGGCTACTAGTAATTGTGTTTGTGTCAATTCAGTGAAGGTTTTTTTTTAACTATTTATGGCTGTCAGTCTAAATTATTGGTTTCAAGAAAGCAGCCTGTAATTTAGATTGATTTGTCACCTGTTCAGGTCACTTGCAAGGGTAATTCTCACAATCATTAGGAAAGTAATTATGTTTTAACAAATAGTAAGTAGTTAGACAGGTCCATAATTACTATATAACATTAAGCAAAACAATGTTAGCACAATGCTGCTGGGGAGGGCAAAGCCTTTCTCAGTAACAACATGGAACAAATAGGAATAAATATGCCCTTTGTGTGACTACATCCTTCTTCTAAGTGTGCCATGTCTGTCAAAAGTAAAGGGCAAGCACACAAACTGCATGGCCCCCACTGAAAGTAGCACTATCGTTTTATATATTTTACATCCCCCAACCCAGGAATGGTAAAATAGTAAATTATTTGATTACATTTAAAAAAATATAATTAACAAATGCTTAACTGTTTAAACCCAGCCGCGAACTGGCTCTCCTCTCCGCCTGCCTGCCCACCGCCTTACCTACGGTCGCCACCTCAGATCTGACTACCCAACGCAGCCAGACCAACATCCCCTACACTTCTCCAGCCCAGAGGAAACCTCAGCACTGCTCCTGCCTGCGCCCTCTGCAATAGCTGGCTTTTACGTTTCTTCACCTGCACCCTCTGCACTACTAATACCACAGCCCATCCAGGCTGTGGTGGTGAGTAACTAGCACTGAGCATCAACGGTACTAATTTTCCTAGCAATTTTGATCAACTTATTGAAACTGTAATTCATACAATTTCCTTGAATTCGTTTACCATTAATTAAAAGGATACAAGCAAAACCACAGCCAATCCAGGCTGCGGCGGGGAATAAAAGCACCAAGCATATACTGTAATAATTGTTGCATCAATTTTAACTAGTAATTGTGTTTGTGTCAATTCAGTGAAGGTTTTTTTTTAACTATTTATGGCTGTCAGTCTAAATTATTGGTTTCAAGAAAGCAGCCTGTAATTTAGATTGATTTGTCACCTGTTCAGGTCACTTGCAAGGGTAATTCTCACAATCATTAGGAAAGTAATTATGTTTTAACAAATAGTAAGTAGTTAGACAGGTCCATAATTACTATATACCATTAAGCAAAACAATGTTAGCACAATGCTGCTGGGGAGGGCAAAGCCTTTCTCAGTAACAACATGGAACAAATAGGAATAAATATGCCCTTTGTGTGACTACATCCTTCTTCTAAGTGTGCCATGTCTGTCAAAAGTAAAGGGCAAGCACACAAACTGCATGGCCCCCACTGAAAGTAGCACTATCGTTTTATATATTTTACATCCCCCAACTCAGGAATGGTAAAATAGTAAATTATTTGATTACATTTAAAAAAATATAATTAACAAATGCTTAACTGTTTAAACCCAGCTGCAACCGGCTCTCCTCTCCGCCTGCCTGCCCACCGCCTTACCTACGGTCGCCAGCTCAGATCTGACTACCCAACGCAGCCAGACCAACGTCCCCTACACTTCTCCAGCCCAGAGGAAACCTCAGCACTGCTCCTGCCTGCGCCCTCTGCAATAGCTGGCTTTTACGTTTCTTCACCTGCACCCTCTGCACTACAACTAATACCACAGCCCATCCAGGCTGTGGTGGTGAGTAACTAGCACTGAGCATCAACGGTACTAATTTTCCTAGCAATTTTGATCAACTTATTGAAACTGTAATTCATACAATTTCCTTGAATTCGTTTACCATTAATTAAAAGGATACAAGCAAAACCACAGCCAATCCAGGCTGTGGCGGGGAATAAAAGCACCAAGCATATACTGTACTAATTGTTGCATCAATTTTAATCAACTTACCGAAACTGTAAGTCATACAATCTCCTTATATTCGTTTTACCTTTAATTACAAGTTTTCACATTTACCCCACAACGGTTACAAGCCTCACAACACATCTAAAATCAGAACATTAAAGAAGACCTCAACTAATTATTCTGCACTAACCACTCTAACCTTTTCTGATGACATAATCATCTTCATCCATCCAAAACAATCATCTACTTCAACTCACACCGCCTACCTGGACCTCAGGAACACCGCTTATTTCATTTCAATGCTGACCCACAACCTCTAAACCATTTAGGATCCACCACCATTAGTCAGAGGCAATGATACCTAGTTGTTTCTGATTTTATTAAAAGGTGGAAACACCCCCTCAAACAAAACTTCACTTTGGTAATACTATTGCATTTGTTTATTCATACTTTTATGTATATATACTAACCTATTTTTCCTCACAGAATCGCGGAGAGCATTAACCCTTTATTCACTCTCCCTCTTAACCTGCCTTTTTTATCCACAGTGCACCTACACTAATCTTTTCTCACCGGGGAGGCCGATTCATTAATAGCGCCAGGTAGCGACAGATGAGCGCCAGTAGCGTGATTTTCACAGCGCCAGCTAGTATTCGCTGTGCTTGGCCGGGGTTTGCTTGTTGACAGCGACTCAGTCGGTGTGCGGTAATGTTGAATACGGGGTTAGGGGTCGATGTTTCACAGGTTCTGCGTTGTATGGGTGCGCCTGACAGCGAATGGCCAGAGCGAACGGCTTGCTGCAGATTCATTAACAAATCACGCTCAAAAAATTCTCGCGCTGTGAATTCCTTGTTTAAACCCCAGAGCGCTGGCGGCGATGTGTGTAAAGTAGTTTTTAACCCCCAAACAACCATTTTTTTTTAATGTAAAAATTATACAAGTTTTTCTAAACATTTTGTAATATGAATACATTAATATCAGACCTGTAATATCAATTCTGCACATATTTTTTTTTTTTCTTTTTTTTACTTTAAAAAAAATATCTAACATTGCCGTAGTGGTCACAGAATTTTTGCCGGTAAAAAAAAACAAAAAAAAAACATAAACTCAATTAATTATGAATATTTAAAGATTGCTCCATTGAAATGCATTGGAGAGCGCCAGGGAGCGACAGGTCATACCTGGCGCTGTGATGGGATTAGTAGCGGCGCTGTTCGTTGCAGTCGGCTACATGATGAATCCCGCGCTAGCTGACGCTCTTGCCGGCGCTAGCCTCATTTAGCGTGATAAATGCGTCATTGTGACCGCCGCCGGGCGTACTTGAGTCGGTAGCCGCCGTTAGCTGTCGGTACCTGCCGCTCGTCAGACACTACCTGGCGCTAGCCCTTGATAAATAAGGGCCTAAGTTAGAACAGATTAACCCATCTACTTAACTGTTTAACTGCCTACAGACAGTCTAGCATTTTATAATATTGGTCTTAGGAGGGAGCACAGATTCAGTGCAATACTAATTTCCCCAGGTGCCTTATAAGACTGGGAACAGCAAAAGCTTATGAAAGCCACCACTACTTCCTCTACTCTACCAGTTACATCCCCTGTTTGGGCAACCTTGCTCTACCTAAGGGATCTAGACACAATGGGGGTCATGCTAAAGATTTAGAGAAGCAATTTTAACTCTGGGTGAACATTTGGGTTTGGTTTGCACCCTGGAACAATAGTTTTACCATTACTGAGAGTCCTTTCCCAGAATCATAACTATAAAGGCCTGTAAGATTTCTGGATCAAAGAGACTGTTTGCCTTAATGTGATTGAATAGTGAGGCCAGGTGGGGGGCTATTACTGCTGACATTTTCTTATAAAAGCCGTATAGCCATCAGGGCCCGGCTTTTTATTAGCTTTAAATGAATTGATGGCCTACCATCATGCAGACCATTCCGAAAACAGCTCAGGAAGTACAGTATCCTTGAGATAAGTCGCAGCCGCTGTTGTGTTCAGTAAATGGTGGGATTTGGACAGCTTAACAAGGCTATTTTCAAACTTCTCTAAGATCTTGCAAGGATAACTAGTGAGTATTCCTTGATGGGTTTTCAATTTGATTAGTGGGATATATTTTTCTTGGCATTTTAATTGTGTCACCAGTAGAGAATTTGGTTTATTTGACAGAGTATAGTATTTTTGGGTAGACCATTTGTAGCTACACGCTTCTCTGATTTAAATGGTATTCAGCTTTACCCTAGCCCTCTCCAATCTTTGTCTAGAAGATTTATGGGGTTGGACTTAAAGGCCTTGGTTGCCTAAGAGTATTGTGTTTCCAATTTCTTAAGAAAAGCAATCCATTCTTTTTTTCGTTTGGGCCACTCTGGAAAAAAGAAGCCGCGAATCATGAACTTGATGCTCCCCACACAATGGAGAGAGATTCAACTGAGTGCTGCTTATTTTTAAAATACTTACTTCTTAACAGCCTCCTGGATATTTTCCTTAGTGGCTAATAGGGAGTCATTAAGCATCTATGCTGATGGGCAGGGCTTTATGACCAGGGATCTGCAGGTAATTATGTTACCTGCATCCTCCCATTGAAGTGGGAGGATGTAGGCTTGGGAGATACAGGGAAAGAGGTGTCTAGAGGTAAAAAATATGACCTTTCCTAGTGTATAAAGCATAATAGAAGAAAAAGACAAAGAGTCTTTCTTCTTTTGGGATGTGGAAGTGAGAGACCTATCCAACTTAGGGTCCAATGTCGCCACATAAAAATATGATCCCTTTTTACTTAAAAGATCACAAAGGTGCTGCTGGAAGTTAATCTGGTTTGTGTTTAAGATGTAGTAGTTTAAAATCGTAACTTCCACGTTCTGCAAGATACCTTGTAACAATAAGAACCTTCCAGCTGGGTCAGAGATTTGCTTAGTGCACTGAAAAAGGGGTGCTGGAATGAAAAGCAGTAAATACCCCTTTATGTTTTATTGCTGCTCTAGCATGAAATACATTAGGGTATTTAGCATTGAGATACTTGGGCATTGAATTGGTGGACAAATGGGACTCCTGGACACACAAGACGTCAGCATGGATAGAGTTAAAAAACTTAAAAGATGCTTGATCTTTTATTGGGGGAATTCAGGCCTCAGGCTACCTGAGAGACATTGGGAACTGGCATAAAGGTTGAACAGTGGTCCGTAGTGAAGCTGAGGGCCCAGTGGTGAACCCCTCTGGGTTAGGGTAGAGGGGGTGAAGGGGAAAGAAAGGAAGGTAGATTAAAAAAGAGCTGCATAGAATCTGAAAAAATGAAATGAACAAATTGAGAAATGTGCTTGTGACCAGGGTCACGACCAATACCATCCTTGCGGACATTTTTCCACTAGGAGGGAGGGGAGAACACATGTGTACCACGCAGGTACAATAACAAGCTTACTCCCCATACCACCTAAACCAGAAACATGAACTTCAATAGTGCTCAAGGGCCAGCATATCCCTAAGGAGGGCTGGCATCCAGGAATAGTCCTTCCAACAGAACTGGTCCGGGCCAGACAAATGCACACAGGGAGTCAAAGATAATAGGGGTACCTAGCAGTAAACTCACTATTGCCGTATCCTATGCCGGACATGCCAGGGTGGAGCCCCGGCACCCCTCAGCCGGGTAAGGCAATATCTGTGCTGTTTCTGAGCATGCATAATTTCAGTAGGGCGCATCTTCAGGCTTTCTTCCATGCAGGCGTGTGATTTGGCGCATGGGGACAGACACGCATGTGAGGATTCGACACATGCGTCCACGTCCGGCTGCATAGGCGCAGTTGGTGTTTACGCCCCTATTTGAAGTTGTTGTCTGCTGCCCTTCAATGCTGTTGAGTCAGCTCACTTCCTGTTCCCGGTTCTTGTATTCTGTGATTCCCTGCTCTTTGGACTGACACTTTGCTAAGATCTCGGCTTTGGAATTGACCTTGCATCCCTGCTCTGCTCTTTGGACTGACACTTTACTACAATCTCAACTTTCGATTTAACTCTGCTTCTCTGGTGTGCTCTTTGGATTGATACCCTTTTATGACCTTGACTTTAAATTATACCCGGCATCTTGGCTCTGCCCCTTGAAACTATTTACCCGTTGTGACCGGGCTTGGACTTAACTGACCTCTGCTTCTTTCAAAGAACACCAGAGCATACAATAGATTTCGGGCCTGGGGGTAAGTAGCTACCTCAACCTGATCCCTGTAATCGGAGCTCTACCTTATTCCTGACACATTTATACATATAAGCAAAAACCTGGAAGCCCGGTACAGCATAAACATAAAGGAGAAGCCCCGCTCCACCCTAACTGTGCCAATCATACCTGGGCCTGTCCTAGCTTTCCTCTGTTTGAGGTTTCAGGGGTGGGAGTGGGTCGGGTGGAGATCAAGTCCTGTTCTGGCAGTTTCAGGTCCAGCAGCTTAAAGCGATCTCTGAGTTCTGGAACTGTCAAAGCTTGCACCTGCTGGTCATTGTGGGAGAAGCTGATTTTAAAGGGAAACCCCCAGCTATTTTTTATTCCTTGTTCTTGCAGCAGTTGCAGAAAGGTTTTAAAGGCACGGCATTTCAAAATGGTGGCTTGGAACAGGTCCACGGTGACTTAATAATTAATGCCTTGAAAAGTTGATGGGGACTTCTCTCTGGAGACTTTACTCCTGCCTCCTTGGTTTGGAATTTTACAATAATGTCGTGTGGAGGGCCCTCCAAATTGCACCAGGTTAAAGCCCTATGGGCTCGCTCCAATAGTTTTTTGGCCCCTATTGTCTTGGGAAGGCCAGAATCGAAGATTGCTTCGGAGGCAGCGATTTTCAAGGACCCTGGTGCTGCAAGACTTTAACAAGATCATGAAGCTGCTGATCTTGTTCTTGTGGCCTTCAAGCAGAGTGATGGCTTCTCATATCTGAGATTCCATTTGAGACAGGTGGCTGCCCATGTCCCTTATCTCCTTTAAGAACTTGGCGGTATTCTTAGTGGATACAGCGGTCATCTCCTACCTTAGAAGGGTGTGGATCTGCTGGTGGGTCTGCTGGTTTAGAGATGCCGGGAGGCAGGGGTCTTGGAGCTCAGAGGGGAACTCTGACCAGCTGTCTGAGGAGTCTAGAGAGCCTGCCTTCACGAAGCTCAAGGCTGCCGCCATGTTGCCTTGAGGCGTTCTCTGACCTTTAAATTTTCTTTTCTTTGGATTCCCCATGGCCAAAGCAGAGCTGGAAGGTTCCAGGGTCTCACCTGATCCTATGCTGAGGATTGCCGCCATTCTGCCCATTGGTCCATCCCACTGGAGAGGTTATGTGGTATGTCAATTCTGCTGCTCAGCTTGCATGCGCCCTCCACTACATTCTTCATATTATATATAACAGACCCAAAGACGTAATATCAAATATAAATACTGGCATGGTAAATATGGCTGGATGGGGTTGAAAAAATGTAAGTCTGACATGTGGTCCCCAAATGGCTCCATAGCTCTACCTGCTTCATATTATAGTGCAAAAAATAAATGCTAAAAAGAGAAGATTGTGAGAAGTGAAACAAGAACCGCAATATTTGCATACAGTAGCTTAATAAATATTAGTACTAGAGTTAAGCAGATTGTGCCACATATTTGTAATATCAATTTATTTTCGTTTTTTTCTGTCTCGATCTCTTAACAATGTCCCTGAAAAAGCTAGTTGTGTAAAATGTAAGAACATGGGCTTCATGTTTCATGTATAAAGGATTTCTTTTAGCAAAAGTCCACTTAATATGACATTTCCAGCCAGAAATGGCTTGATTAAACAGCAAACAGCCACTGGGAGATAAATTGTTTAGACTTTAAGCTTCAGCAAAGGTCAGCAATCTTTTGTCTTGACTATGCAAATGAAATAAAAGCCTAGGCCTTCTTTCTACTAAGAACTGTGTCTGTGTTTTATCTGCACAGAAATTACATATCAGCAGGCCCTTGTGTTTTTTTCTCTCTCGAAGTGTGGAAATGGTCCAGGAGAAGCAATCATTAAATGTCTCTGGTAATCAGCCTAGCAAGTCTAGTTAGGGTGACAGGTCTGCCACATAGCGGTCACATCAGGTAACAGAACAGCACACCATGCTTATTAAAGACTCCCATTACACAGAATAAAACAATACTGCATCATTAAGGCATTGATATTTCCCATATGCCCTTACTTTTCTTCCTTGTTGTGTGAAGGCAAGATTTATTACTTTAATTTCTCTGAATAATAAATGAATCCAGGCTAAATGTTACAGATGTCTTATAGACAGATTGAGGACAGAAGGCATATTTTCTAAGTTATTATTATATAGACATCATTTGAATTTTATAACCCTTCCTGACCTCTAAATCAGTGTTCTGTATCTCAGGGGGTGACATAAGTTACCGCAGGCCCAACATGCGCTTATTGTTAAATGTCTGTTTTATAAGTATTGCTGTTATCTGTGTTCTCTATCTTTAAAAATGTTTAATAAAATGTCATTTCAAGTTGAAATGGGTTGGGGGAATACTGATTTTCAACGTTAGTGGTTTTCTCTACGGAAAACATAATTTAATATTGGCCATGGACAAAACTTTCTTCAGTTTAAAAGTTTAGATGTCTTGGAGACTCACATGTAGAAGAACATTTCTTTCTGATGTTACCTTCAGCACACTTATCGCTATATAAAAAAGTCAATATGCGTAGATTACAAAAATTAGTGTATTAATACACAAAATTAATATGCGTAGATTAAAAAGCACACCAGACATGAGATTCTTGAGATGTGCATCTTGTTACCATTAAATGCTAGGACAGATTACTTATCTGTTATTACATATCAACAAGAGAAATGTCTTTAGTCCCAAGCAGGCTGATAACTTTTATCCTCTCATCATCAAAACTATTAAGTCCAATTATCTCTCCAGTTACACTTATGAGACGGGGAGGCCGATTCATTAATAGCGCCAGGTAGCGACAGATGAGCGCTAGTAGCGTGATTTTCACAGCGCCAGCTAGTATTCGCTGTGCTTGGCCGGGGTTTGCTTGTTGACAGCGACTCAGTCGGTGTGCGGTAATGTTGAATACGGGCTTAGGGGTCGCTGTTTCACAGGTTCAGCGTTGTATGGGTGCGCCTGACAACGAATGGCCAGAGCGAACGGCTTGCTGCAGATTCATTAACAAATCACGCTCCGAATTTTTTCGCGCTGAGAATTCCTTGTTTAAACCCCAGAGCGCTGGCGGCGATGGATGTAAAATAGTTTTTAACCCCCAAACAACCATATTTTTTGACAGTAAAATTATACAAGTTTTTATAAACATTTTGTAATATGAATACATTAATATCAGACCTGTAATAGCAATTCTGCACAATTTTTTATTTTTATTTTTTTTTACCTTAAAAAAAAATCCTAACATTGCAGAAGTGGTCACAGAATTTTTGACATAAAAAAAAAAAAAAAACATTAATAGCAATTAATTATGATTAATTAAAGATTGCTCCATTGAAATGCATTGGACATCGCCAGGGAGCGACAGGTCATACCTGGCGCTGTGATGGGATTAGCAGCGGCGCTGTTCGTTGCAGTCGGCTACATGATGAATCCCACGCTAGCTGTCGCTCTCGCCGGCGCTAGCCTCATTTAGCGTGATAAATGCGTCATTGTGACCGCCGCCGGGCGTACTTGAGTCGGTAGCCGCCGTTAGCTGGCGGTACCTGGCGCTCGTCAGACGCTAGCCCTTGATAAATAAGGCCCCAAATCTTGTGCTACTTGTTCCCCTACAGTCAAACCTTTGCTTTAAGTGGACCAATCACCCCCTGCAGCCAGGACTGGCCACTAGACTGCCTATCCTATACCGGATGCCCCGCTGTGTGAGTTCCCCTGGGCGCAAGTAATCTTTCCTGTTCCCGGCGCTCCAGCGATGCTGTCTTCGCTGGTGACTTCGTCCCCGGCTTCTCTGCAGGAGAGTTGGGAATGCGCCCATGGCGTGCTTATACCAGCATGAAGTTCAGGTCAGCAGCTTCATGCGCTGCATAAAACACTGATTGGACAAGTGCCTACGCATGCACCATGGGAATGGACAAAAGATGAGTGAAAGTAGGAGATCTGGGGGTTTCACACAGGGGGACATCCTACATCAGGTTTCCCCCCCGGGGCAGGGACCAATTACCAGGATAGTTGAAATCCTAGTGATTGGTCCACTTTTGGATACAACACACCTAGCAGGCTTTAGTTATGCCCAGGACATACTAGCACAAAATGGTTTGGTGAAGCCAGTGTGACTTGCAGTATGCACTGCGGTTTTGGATAGCTCTCTGTGAGCTTTTTAGCATTTATGACACAAAGGTGCAACAAAGTACCATTTTTGTGCACTATAAGACACACTTATTTATTCCACAAAAGCTAGGTGAAGTACCCATGTGACTTATAGGGCAAAGGTGATGTGGCAGACCTCCATCCACGCTACTCTCCACAGCCAGCGTACGCCAATGCATCAACGACAGGACGCCCTAGCACCCTGAAATCACACAGCATCCGCCCACAGCACCCTCAGCACCTTTGTCTGAGAGAAAAAAGGCCGATAGACAGACAGACTGTGTGTCTCTATCGGTGAAGCAATTGGATCTTATTGTTGCAAACTCCTATACCAAATGCTGATCTGCATTGTATGCTAATCCTTTTGGTCTGATCGTAAGAATTCTCCTGCCCCACGCCAAAGGTGCTGGTTGCACACTAGGACAAAAAGTGAAACAAAAATGTTTTTTCTACCTTAAATAAATTGCCTGCACCTTTTGATAGGGCATTTTTACCTGTGAGGTGCATCATTTTTCCAGGAGGTAAAATGTTTTTATTTAAACCCACCCCATGGGCTATGCAGAAAAATGTGGTAAGTTCATTAGCATAGCCCATAGTGTTCAATTATTGGCAAACTTACCTTACCACATATGCTTACTTTCATCTCAAGCCTCTGTCAGCGTGCACATGGGTGGGTCGAGGACGGGGCGTTCCGGTGGCTGGCATTGCACCACCATGTCCCACATGACCGTCCGACAGCCAATTGCGGAACTCCTTTCCCATCACAGGCTCAAGGGGAAGGTAAGCATATCTGGTGTTCTGGGGGGTTATGTGCGGGGGGCTCCAGCATTCTATATGGCCCCAGCTTGTTTTTATGCACTGTTGGATCAACACCATTTGAAGAAAAATAATTTACTTTGCCTGTAAAAATGCACACAGGTACAGGTACAAGAACATTGCACCTTTGTGTGTCTAAATTCTAAAAAGCTCACTGAGATGAAGGTTGCAATGCACACTGCATGTCCCACTGGCTTCACCAAATAATTAGCATAACCCCCCCCCCCCCCCCCATAGACTAAAAAATTGGATGTAATCAAAACATGCTGCATTTAGTGCCATTTAGTGGGGCATCTCACATTGGGATGCCTTGGACATAGGGAATCAGCTGCACCCCCCCCCCCAACCATGGTGCCCTGTGCAATGGAACACCTCACACACCCCAAAGGCCAGCCATGCTGACCGTGACAGTCTGAGTTTGTTTGCATGGCCTACCAACTAACAGGTCAGGTTGTGTGAATCTCCACACAGATGCACAGGTGAGCTATGGAGATCCACAAAACATGAGCTGTTGGTGGCTCTTGAGGAGAGGGTTGGGGAACACTGTATGTCTGTACATACTGTATGAACATAGTTTGTCCTGATGAGTAAAATTGATGGTATCCTCCGCAGAACAATTTTCCCCAACCAAAACTTTTGCCTTTCTTGGAATTGGTATTATTTATAATAACATATATAGTAATATATAGTGTACAGTCCTGCTAGGTAAAAAATACAAGGCTCACTTACTTGTCATCCCACAGTCTTGATCCATTGTTGTTCTGCATGTTGGTTGCAGCACTATAACCGCTTCTGCTACTACCTGTAGATAAAATACCATAGGTCGCTTAGTGGCTTGGCCCCTACCCCATTTAGCAAGCGGGTGCGACCCCTGTCATAGAAAGGAGCCAGGCCACACCATCTCACTGTGTGTGTAAGTGTAGTGGGGTGGAGGACTTGGATAGGAGCAACTGTGCCACCTATGATTGAATGTATTAAAAATGTTACAAGATGGTGTGCAGCAGTGTCTTGATCCTTGCTAAAGCACCAATTAAATTGTAAAAAAGAAAGTAGCTTGACCCCTATCCTATATCTGGCACTGCTCCTGTCATAGAAATAAGGTCATAGAAAGGACTGTGTGTGTGTGTGACTGAATGTTTTTCTTTTTAAAAGCTACAAGACAGCGTGCAGCAGTGCCCTGATTCCCGCTGAATCACCAATTAACTAATGAGAAAAGTTTGCCTTTCCTCACTTTCCTCTAGATCACTGTTTCTCAACCTGCAGTATGGGTACCCCATGGGGTAATCAGAGATGTTCAGGAGTGAACCTACAGGTGGTGCCTGACAGGTCAAGAACATTATTTTTACAGCAAAACATTATTCTTTCTTATTTTGGTAATATTTATAATTGTCCCCCCCTTGGGGGTACTTAGGTGTAACTTCCTGTCTCGGGGGGGTACCTGGTGTAAAAAGGTTGAGAACCACTGCTCTAGATAGTGCTGCCTGAGGTGGCCGTCTCACCTGGCTTTTTTACAGGTGTGTCCACCACTGAAAATACTTATCGGTTGTGGATGCTTGTAAAAGGTCATGGAGTGACCCCCCCCCCTCCCCGCTGCTGCTTAAAGTGGACCAAAACCCACATTTTAAACTAGCATCCCCTGAATTGCTCTCCCCCATGAAGAGCACCTTTTGCCAATTTGTACTGCTCCTGCTTCACTCTAATCCCAGATAATGGCGCATGTTTTAGCTGTAAATCGCCACCTCATCCATTCATTGCCACTGTTGTGTGTGGCAATGATGTCATTGCCGCACCGATGCAATGATCCCATGACATATTACAGAGAGGGACAGCAAAAAAAGTGTTCCAGGACATTCGAAAAGCAAAAATATCAATTTCTAAGCCCTAAGAAGGGAGTATTGGCAGGGTTTTTGGCCAAATTTATTTCACAAGTTCAGTGGGTTTTGGTCCGCTTTAAAGCAGGACTTCAGTCAAGTATAACCCCCCCTGCCACCCTACCCTGGCACTGAGGCAGGAGGGGGGGTACAAATAAAAAACCCTTACCTTAACCATGCACCAGTGCTGCTCCCCCCGAACCCAGGCGGCCGAGGAAAAGATGCAAAGTCGCATCCACAGGGTCCGCACGCTCCCGCCGCTCATTCACAAGAACGGGCGGAACTGCACGTGGAGCTGGAGGATGCGTCTCTGTGTCTTCTGACAAAGATGGTGGCGGCCAGGATCTGGATAGCTGAAATCACAGAATGGCCTCCTGGATAAGGTAAGGGTTTTTTTTCTTTGTAAACCCTCAGCGGCAGGGTAGGGTGGCAGGGGGATCATGATTTGACTGAGGTTCCTCTTTAAGTCGACCTATCACCGCAGTTTAACCTGATGGACCTTAAGCAATCATTACCTCTGTACCCCCACTAGTTCCACCCCTGTGGCTGAGGCACCCATAGAGAATAATAGGAGCCTTGCTTTGGGCTTCTTTTTACCACACTCCTTGGAAGTTGCTGAAGGCTAAATACAGTGACAGGTACCACAGGAGTGACAGTAGGTCAGAGGTCCACGGAAGTGTTTATCTACCAGACATAATGTTGATCTAACAAACCCCCCTAAGGTAGCCACAAAACTCACTTCTTCCAGCGGCTTTGTCGACATTGTAAACATTGGGAAACGAGAGCCGCCACATCCTCAGCAGCTCCTGATGCTGGAGATGCGTCTCTTCTCTCTCCCGATTGCCATAAACAGAGCCTTATATATGCACGGCAAAATGCTCTGATTGGACGGGAGTCATGTGCTTTAGGACTGGGGAAACGGGGGTTACTGGGCGATCTGGGTGGTTTCACACAGCAAGGGGCCACAGAACAAGAGTCAAAGTCCCGGGTTTTGTTGTGCTTTAAGTGTGTCAGGGGCCAGAGGGGTATCAATCAATGTCCTGCCCCTTCTCAAAAATGACTTTAGGTCCCCTTTAACAATCACTCCTGGGACAAATGCCTGCTAGAGGGATGGCGGGGAAGCGGACGCTGCTCGCACATGCTTCGTTGGACCAGGAAAGAAGGTGAGTTTATGGGCGACCTGGGGGGTTTCACACAGCGGGGCACCCCAATTCTGGATGCCCGGGGGGAGGGAATCAATCAGCCTGGGAATCTTATAGATTTCTGGGCTGATCTCGGTAGGGTTTCGGTCCACTTTAACCTCCCACATCTGTGACCAGACAGAGCTAGATTTTCCTATTGATTTTGCAGGTAAAAATATATTTTTTCTCTGGAGTTTTCTGCTCTCTTTTATTACTGTAAAGATGCTATAATAAATATGGCACAATGAATACATTTTACTACCCCCCAACTGGCCCGATTTTTGCGGGATTGTCCCACGAACGGCTCCCGCTCCCGAACGTGTCCTGCTGCCCTGGGCCACTATTCGGTGGGTGCAGGTCCTTCTACATACTTACCTTCTCTCACCTGGTGGCATCTAGGGCACCCCATGTAGTGTGCACGTCTTCCTACATACTTACCTTCTCTCACCTGGTGGCATCTAGGGCATCCCATGTAGTGTGCATGTCTTTCTACATACTTACCTTCTCCCACCTGGTGGCATCTAGGGCATCCGATCTAGTGTGCACGTCTTTTTACATACTTACCTTCTCCTCCCTGGTGGCATCTAGGGCACCCCATGTAGTGTGCATGTCTTTCTACATACTTAACTTCTCCCCCTGGGGCCATCTAGAGCATCACATGTAGTGTGCATGACTTTCTACATACTTATCTTCTCCCCCTGGTGGCATCTAGGGAATCCCATGTAGTGAGCCTGTCTTTCTACATACTTACCTTCCCCCTGGTGGCATCTAGGGCATCCCATGTAGTGTGCATTTCTTTCTACATACTTACCTTCTCCCCCCTGGTGGCATCTAGGGCATCCCATGTAGTGTGCACGTCTTTCTACATACTTACCTTCTCTCCCCTGGTTGCATCTAGGGCATCCCATGTAGTGTCCATGTCCTTCTACATACTTACCTTCTCCCTCTGGTGGCATCTAGGGCATCCCATGTAGTGTCCATGTCCTTTTACATACTTACCTTCTCCCCCTGGTGGCATCTAGGGCATCCCATGTAGTGTGCATGTCTTTCTACACACTTACCTTCTCCCCCCTGGTGGCATCTAGGACAACCCATGTAGTGTGCAGTTCCTTCTACATACATACTTTCTCCCCCTGGTGACATCTAGGGCATCCCATGTAGTGTGCAGGTCTTTCTACATACTTACCTTCTCCCCTCCTGGTGGCATCTAGGGCATCCCATGTAGTGTGCAGTTCCTTCTACATACTTACCTTCTTCCCCCTGGTGGCATCTAGGGTATCCCATGTAGTGTGCATGTAGTGTGCACGTCTTCCTACATACTTACCTTCTCTCACCTGGTGGCATCTAGGGCATCCCATGTAGTGTGCAGGTCCTTCTACATACTTACCTTTGTCCCCTGATTGCCATGTCACCAGCTTCTACACAGGGGGCAGGCTTATAATTTCTGGGGCCCCAGTCTTACAATTGTGTTTGGGGGCCCTAATCAAAGTCATTTTTATATAAGAAAATACAATACAATACAATAATAATACAATACCATAATAATACAATACAATTATAATACAATATAATAATACAAATACAAAATACAATAATAAAGAGGAACAAATAACGGTGAAAAGCAGCTTTTCTCTTTCCTATGTGGCCTCGGCACTGACAGTGGAGGACCATGTAATTGCATGGGTTGCGTGGTGGCTAGGCACACCACTGCTTCTACCCACTGTTACTCACCTTTTTTGCCTCCCTTATTTAGGCCACCTTCTCTTTTGACTCACCATTATACACCGCTGTTTGGTTTGCGTCTGCTGTATGTAGTTGCTTTTAATAAACGTCACCACACAGCATATAAAGATTAACACTATTGTTTTATTACAATATATACCCTCCTCCGCTGCACCATCCCTTCTTCAGGGTCTGTATTGGAAAAGAACCTCAGTAAGAATTTCTGTGCATGCTGTTCTTGTGTAGTGTTCTGCTTCACTGGGTGAACACCCACCGGTATACCTCTCAACTTTTAAAGACAGGAAAGAGGAGCAAAGTGCAGCATTTTACCACCTAAAAATGACATATTAATAATACAGAAAAGCCCCCCACACACACACACACGCACATGCAGACAAGCCCCCCCCCACACACACACATGCAGACATGCCCCCCACACACACGTACATGCAGACAAGCCCCCCCACACACATGCAGACAAGCCCCCCAACCACGCACATGCAGACAAGCCCCCCCCACACACGCACATGCAGACATGCCCCCCCACACACACATGCAGACATGCCCCCCCCACACACACACATGCAGACATGCCCTCCCACACACGCACATGCAGACAAGCCCCCCCACACACACACATGCAGACATGCCCCCCCACACACACACACACATGCAGACATGCCCCGACACACACATGCACATGCAGACAAGCCCCCCACACACACACGCACATGCAGGCAAGCCCCCCCACACACACATGCAGACAAGCCCCCCACACACACGCACATGCAGACATGCCCCCCCACACACACGCACATGCAGACAAGCCCCCCACACACACGCACATGCAGACAAGCCCCCCACGCACATGCAGACAAGCCCCCCCCACACACATGCACATGCAGACATGCCCCCAATCAGGGGTAGACTGGGGTTAAAAAGCGGGGTTAAATCATAAATATACATATTCCGTATTTTACGCTCCATAAGATGAACCTGACCATAAGACACACCCAGGGTTTTGAGGACAAAAATAAGAAAAGTTAATTTCGGAACCAAATGGTGTTTTAAAATCCCCCTCCCGATCACCCAATTACAGCCAGTGAGCAGCATCCCTCATTACAGCTAGTATGCGGCATCTGCCATTACTGGCTAGTAAACCTGAATGGGGTGCCCCAGGGAATGTCGAAAATCTTACCTTGCTCCCATGACACATGCACAGGCTTCCAGCAATTCTGAATGTTTTGGGTTACAGGGCAATCGATTTTGAATGATTGGAGTACCGGGAACCTCCTGCTGCGCATGCCCGCATTGGCCATTTAGCCGACAGGGACATACCACCTATGGGCTTTGCATGCACTGTGGGATCAATGCAAAGGTACCACATTTTTTGCCCCATAAGACATACCCAGGATATAGAGTATATACCCAGGAGAGGAGTATATCTCGAATACAGGCAGTGTGCGGGGCATCCCAAATACAGGCAGTGTGGGGGGTATCCCAAATAGAGGCAGTGTGTGGGGCATCCCAAATAGAGGCAGTGTGCGGGGCATCCCAAATACTGGCAGTGTGCGGGCATCCCAAATACTGGCAGTGTGCGGGGCATCCCAAATACTGGCAGTGTGCAGGGCATCCCAAATACAGGCAGTGTGCAGGGCATCCCAAATACAGGCAGTGTGCGGGGAATCCCAAATACTGGCAGTGTGCGGGGCATCCCAAATACTGTCAGTGTGCGGGGCATCCCAAATACAGGCAGTGTGAGGGGCATCCCAAATACAGGCAGTGTGAGGGGCATCCCAAATACACATAGGGAGAGACACACACACAACCATACCGCGCCCCTTTGCCCTTTCCTGCCGTCACCCGCTGTCACCGCTGCTGTTCGCCTGCACATAAATAAGCTCACAGGCCCCACCCACCTGGTTGCTGGTGGAAACAATGGCCAGGGAACACGTGTTTATGTGCAGGCAGCAGTGGCGACAGCCGGCTGGCGAGGGCAGGGGGGAGCAGTAATGTATTTTCTGTCTCTCTCTTTCTCCCTATGAGTTCAGGTCAGCAGAAGACGGCTGCAGTGCGGGAATGTGAGTTTTTTTTTTCTTTATCAGTCTTTTTATTGTGTAAATTCAGAACATTATTCTATAAGCATAATACTGTTCATACACGGAATTTAAAGATTACAGACAACTTACGTCACAATCAGAAGCTTATTCACTGCATACAAGAAAATCGAATAAGATTCAAGAGTTACTAAAGAAGTTCAATTCAAATAAATTAAAGAAAAATAACAACCCCCTATGAGGGTTGGGAGGAGGTAAGGGGGGGGGGAGTAAAGGAAGGGGTCGAGGAAGGATCAGATACTCAGGTTTACATCAGAATCTGTAGGCTCTGGAGTAGGCTCTGGTCATTTCTGGTTCTGGGAGATTTCATGGAGCTGTTTTGCATTGCGTCCCGTAGGAGATCCGCAAAGCCAGATGCCTTTGTAACTCCTCCACAGATACCGCCGTAACGGAATCGCCCCTATAGGAAAAAGATATACGGAATGGGAAATCCCATTTATAGGCAACTTTGCTATCCTATAGAATTTTTAGAAACAGCTTGTATGCTGGTTCACATTACTCGGCGAGAGCAGCTCCCCTGCCCCCCGTCCAAAACTGATGCCTCATTTCCCACCACCTCAAGCATTTCAATCTCACTGAAACTGGCAGCCATATTAAACTTCAGGCTATCCTCAGGCGTGCTGCGCTGTGTACCCCTTCAAGATTGAGAAGCTGGTGAATAGTCTGAGGTGAGATTTCTCCTTGGGCCCCTTTATTCCCACTTTGCCACAGAAATATAGTCTCAGTCAGCAGCTCTTATTCTGTTCGGTGTGTGCAGGGCTAGTTTAGATGGTGGCCGGGGGGGGGGGGGGGGGTTCAGGGGTCCACCGTAGTCCCTATTGGCTGCCGGGTGTTGTATGTTAGCCGTCACGGTAGGGGGCGGTGAATCCTATGAAAGACCTCTAAGTCACTCACTGTAGGTTATCTTTATACTGATATTTATTACAGTAGAAGTAAAGGATTATACAAACATGTATTTACATTCATACATATTACATAGATACTTTACGTTTCTGCACCATAGGGTTGGGTAGTGGCGGAAAAGGTAAGTCCTTTTGTACATTTAGTACTCCTTTATAGATCCGTTTTCTTGTGATCCCTCCAGTTTGTAGCAATTTGGGCTTTCAGTCCACAGTTTGTAGCAAGTTGTGGCTGTTTTGGTATTTTGTGGCAAGGGTTGGTACACAGACGCGTTTCGCCGTGGCTTCTTCAGTGTGGGACCATTGGTTATCTAATGTTCTTTTAATCACCCGAGCGTCTGGGGGTTGGTTGCAGTGGTTCTTCCCAGCTTATGCATGTGGATTTATCCAGATTTTTCCCTTCTTTCTCTGGGGATGTGTGTATCTGTATTCTGAGGGTGGTTCTGCAGGTGGTCCTCAGGGTGTAGTGACCTGTTTAGGCCGGTGTTCTGAGTCTGTCTGAGGCTCTTCTTGGTGCGGTGCTGCTTGACAAATATAAGTAGCGCCCATAGAGGCCATACCTCTACACCGCTGTAATACAAGCACAAGATTAAGATAACATTATAAGAAAATTCTCCAAGAGCTGCCTTCCCCCCCCTCCTAGATGGTGGCCATCTTGGATTCCTGTCAGCATTAAGGCACCTTTTTTGCTTGGGGCTGATAGACTAACATGGGGGGGGGGCCTCTCCTGAAGTCCCCTTACTCTAACCTCACTGGATGTTGTGGTGAGCACCGCTCTCTTCTATAACACCCCTTCCACTCGGCGGCCATGGAGCCAAGCTAGTAGGCTGCCATCAGCTTTACGCACGCATGCGCACACCCGAGGTTTTTTCTTTTTGACATTCGCCTGATAAGACGCACCAACATTCCCCCCTCCCCCCACTTAGAGGGAAAAGTGTATCTTGTAAGGTGAAGAATACGATATGTATTTTGGCTATCCCACGGGGTTTCACACAATGGGATATCCCAAATCAGGAATTATCTGACTTTAGGGCTGTCTAACAATGTGTGGGGTTAATGGTGTGTGTGTGTGTGTGTGTGTGTGTGTGTGTGTGTGTGTGTGTGTGTGTAATGGGGATATTCCAGTGTTTGAGTGGTAATGGGGGCAAAAGTGTGTGTGTAGGTAGGGGACCAACAAATGGCCTAGCACATTTGAAAAAGAAAAGTGGCGGCCATTTTGGAGCTTCTACTCCCAACTGACATATCTGACAATGCACAGTAACAGGAGGCCCAGCAGCACTTGGCCTGCAAATGCATGAAACGCCATTTTGCTTCTAAAATTCACTGCAGCAGCAGTTAGAAAAAGGTAAATGAATTTTTTTGTGCAGCATAACTGCAGCATAACTATATAGGACTTTAACACAGACCAAAGCCTGAGTTTTTGGCACCCCTTTACTAGGGCATCCTGATTGGGGATGCCCCTGAGTGTGAAACCCCAGGGAACGCAGGACATCTCACCTACCTCCCCTGGTGCATGCACAGGCTTTCAGCAATTCAGATTGCGTCACCCCGCCATCTATTCTTAATGAATGGAGGCTTGGACCCCCTTCCCCCACTGGCTGCTTCCCTTCTGCTGTGCTGGTCATTAAAGTGGACCAAATCCCAGGATTTTGACTACCCTGGGTTTTGGGCCACTCCCCCAAGAGATTGCACATTAACTCACATCATCCCGGTCCTACCGCGCATGGGCGGCCACTCGTCCAATCAGCGCAATCGGAGCCGCTGAGCTATGCACGTCTGAGCGACGCCTTAGATCAGTGGCTCCAAGCGCGCTGGCGGCTGCATCTCACGCTTCCCTCTAACAGGGAGCGCGCCTGCGCCGCCATTCACAAATGCCTGGCACAGGCACGTGCCCTGCTAAAGGGATAGCGGGGATGCGGCCAGGATTAAGGTAAGTGTTGCAGGCGACCAGGGGGGCTACATACAGGGGAGGGAATGGATCGATTCCCGGGCTGATCCAGCTGGGTTTTGGTCCACTTTAAGCCAGGGAGAAGCCTCCACAGGATGCCTATGTTTTATGGCGATCGCAGGGGGTTTCACAGAGTGGGGCATCCTGATTCAAAAGGCCTTTTGGAGAGGAATCTTTTAAGCTACAGGACTGGACTAAACTGTTTATGGTTAATAGGTTAATTGGTTAACTGGTTAATAGTGTGTATGTGTGTTGTGGGGGTGGGGGGTAATAGAGGCGGGGAGCGGTGTAATGGGGGTAATAGTGTGTTTGTGGTTTAATAGGTGTATTGGGTTGATAGGGTGTTGATCACAGCGGTGGATTGCTGATGCCCTCCCTGCTTATTTCAGGCCCATGTCTTACCTGCTCCTTTGGCAAAATGGAACCATGATTGGCCGCTAGCCTCCACATTGACACTGGACCCCATGACCGCCAGTGTCCTATCACGAAGCCTTATTTTACAAAGGGACTAAGAATCAGGTAAGAAAGTTTGGGCTTGTAGGGGTGGTATGTGAGCATCAGCACTGTGAGCAAATGCGATCGCTACATATTTTTTTAAATAAAATTGGGCTTGATTGTAAGTGATAAATGTGGGCAGGTAAAACATGTCTGGCCTCCTGGACACAAACCCCTGGTGCTAAGCTGATTTGCTAGGCTGGAGAGGAGGAAGAGGACCTTGGCGGTGTCTAGGTCCGCTGACTTACGCCCCCTCGGATGCGGAGCCCCGGCTGCATCCCGGCTGTCCCTCTAGCAGGACGTGTGCCCATGCCAGGCATTTGTGAATGGCTGGCACAGGCACGCTCCCTTTTAGAGGCAAGTGAGGGATGCGGCCGTCAGTGTGCTCAGAGCCGCTAGCTTTAGACGAAGGCCTAAATGATGTGACATCAGTGGCTCCGAGCGCGCTGAATGGACGAGCGGCCGCAGGACCAGGAAGAGGTGAGTTGGCATCGGCGATCTCGGGGGGTTTCACCCCGATCGGGGTGCCCCGGGAGAAAGAACAAAAACCCAGGCTAGTCAAAAACCTGGGTTTTGGTCCACTTTAAGGTACACGAGCCCAAGCAGCAAAGCCATGTATACACTAGTATCTGCCTATACAACCTAAGCCAGCTCTCCCATTAAATAGTAGTGGCGGATTGCAAGTGCAGATGCACTTAGGCCAAGTGGCGCGCCTAACTCTCACCTCGGCTACAACTGTTAGTGCTCACTGACACTATTCTACTCTACTACCGCTATACCCATATTAGCCACTCGGGTCACCCGCAGCAGTGTGATGCATCAGTAGCAGGAGTCACACAACCAGAGCTCCCTGGGGTCTCTAAACAGTCCACCACAGACCAACCAAAAGTTGGGACACTGGAGCATGGTGCGGACCCCAGTGGGGGCACCACTGAGTATACTGCGTAGCCGAAGGTTGAGCAGCGCTGCCACAGACAGGGCTGCTTTTTGCCAGGGCAGCAGCCTAGAATCCATCCATTCCTGACATGAGAGTGGGCATATTGGCTCCCCCTTCAGCCAAGACACCACCCAGCAGACCACAGCAAACAAACAAGCTGGAGGTTCTGCTAGACGGTGTTGGGTGCCAGTCCTGCTCTACCGTCAAAGCATGGCAGGAGGAGTTATGGTTGGAGATAGTGCGCAACGTGACAGGGGCAGACCACAAGGATTGGGTCCAGGCAAAGAAAAAGTGGGACGACCCAAAGGTGGTGATTCGGTTGAAACTCAGTGCCAGATGAGTTGAGGGGTAAGTGGTGACCGACCAGAGGGATGTGTTTGCCTCAAACATTGGCCAACTCTCTAAAGCCACCCTTTGATGGTGGGATCCCGAAGACTCTGCCATTTTCACATGCTGAGGAGTGGGTGGTGGGGATGGTCCACCCCAACACCTACCAGGGGGTGTTGGGCACCATGGACACTGATAGGTGGCATGTGCCCACCAGTGGTAAGACTTGAGTGCTAAGTGTAGGTTCTCACAAGAGGGAGGAGGACGACCAACTACAAATTTGTAGTGCTTGCCTGGGACACACATGTTGGCCAACACCACACACAAAGGGGATTTTTCAATGTTTAAATGTAAGCCCTAACCTAGAGGTAGCGTAGATTTGGGTCCCAGTGTGTAACATTTGTTGGGAATCGGAAAAGGCACATATATTGTAAAGATGGAGGAGGAGGGTGATCCCAGGGAAAGGTTTTTTGCATGGAGGCTGTGTTGTAGCACTGACTCAAGCAAACAGTAATGTTGACCTTTCTCCACACAAACGGCATCTCTCATGGATGAGATCAATGAGCTGAAGGAAGACCGCTCTGACAGTCTGGATATGCCTGCCCTGGAGACTTATAAACTCCAGGATGGGTTTTGGTCCACTTTAAGATCCACCCCTGGAGTCTTTCAGGTAATTCCCTGTCTCTGGGGCATTCTGATTTGTGATGCCCCACTCGGCGAAACTCCATTGTTTTGTCGAGTATGTATTACAGCTCCGCATTCTAAGTCGCATGCACTGGCTGCGGCTGCATCACAAGACTAAGGCTACTCTTCTATGTCCTTAATGTTTACCTCAACACCATGAAACATTTTCTTCTCCTCTGTCCTTAATGCTTACCTCAACCCCATGAAACATGTTCTTCTATGTCCTTAATGCTTACCTCAGCCCCATGAAACGTGTTGTTCTATGTCCTTAATGCTTACCTAGACCCCATGAAACATGTTCTTCTATGTCCTTAATGCTTACCTCAACACCATGAAACATTTTCTTCTCCTATGTCCTTAATGCTTACCTCAACCCCATGAAACGTGTTCTTCTATTCTTCTATGCCCTTAATGCGTACCTCAACCCCATGAAACGTGTTCTTCTATGTCCTTAATGCTTACCTCAACCCCATGAAACGTGTTCTTCTATGTCCTTAATCCTTACCTCAACCCCATAAAATGTGTTCTTCTATGTCCTTAATGCTTACTTAACCCCATAAAATGTGTTCTTCTATGTCCTTAATGCTTATATCAACCCCATGAAACATGTTCTTCTATGTCCTTAATGCTTACCTCAACCCCATAAAACGTGTTCTTCTATGTCCGTAATGCTTACCTCAACCCAATAAAATGTGTTCTTCTATGCCCTTAATGCTTACTTAACCCCATAAAATGTGTTCTTCTATGTCCTTAATGCTTACATCAACCCCATGAAACATGTTCTTCTATGTCCTTAATGCTTACCTCAACCCCATAAAATGTGTTCTTCTATGTCCTTAATGCTTACCTAACCCCATAAAATGTGTTCTTCTATGTCCTTAATGCTTACATCAACCCCATGAAACATGTTCTTCTATTCTTCTGTGTCCTTAATGCTTACCTTAACACCATATAACATGTTCTTCTATTCTTCTATGTCCTTAATGCTTACCTTAACACCATGAAACATGTTCTTCTATGTCCTTAATGCTTACCTCAACCCCATGAAACATGTTCTTCTTTTCTTCTATGTCATTAATGCTTACCTCAACTCCTCAAGCTTGAGGAGGATGTGCCACTCCATTAGGCTCAAAAACAAAAGCACCATCAACCATCTGTGCAGCAACAGTTGCCACTGCAGATGTCGCATCAGCAACAGATGCCAATGCGACACCATCAACATATGCCAATGCTGCATCACCGACATATGCCACCATAATCAGCTACAAATGCAACAGCAGCCTCCAATACTCCCTGAGCAACAGCAGGTGAAGCCCCAGCTACAACCTGAACAGCAGGTGGAGCATGAGGAGCAGATGCAACCCTCACCTCCATAGGCCAGGTCTCTTGCTGAGGATTTGGCCTCACCCTCAACAACCAATACCAATGTGGAAAGGGCAACACTCGCTCCCTCAGCAAGTGGCCCTACCCGGGGAAGAGGACGACGGTCTCAGCCACGTCACCACCTTACCTTGCTGAAGTGGGTGCAGATGATGGAAGCTGAGTGGAGACCTGATAGTCGAGCATACAGGCAATCCAATATTCGTTTCAGACAAAGCCTAGTGCAGGGGTACTCAACCACTCCTTGTAAAGGTCTATTTTCAGATATCTGGTGAGAGGTAAAGAGCCGGGCAGGGGGTTGTCGTGGGGGGATAGTTATAAATCAGCGCACGGGGGTACCCCGAGAATCCTATTGGGCAGTGTGGAAAAATGGGGAGACCAGGGATTGGATGGGCAAATCTGGGAGGACAGGAATGTATGGAGCAGAGAGACTGGGCTGTATGGGGCAGAGCTGAAGGGACATGGATGGATGGGGCTTAGCAACAGAGAAACAAAGTTTGTATGTACCTTGCAATGCCACTTTTCACCCGTACAGTATGTCATATTGCAATGCTAGGTCATGACACTGGCAGGGAGACTAAGCACTACATCACCGATCAAGTAAAGGGGGCAGGGCTGAGCACGGCAACACAGAAGCGCAGAACTCTCAGGGCAGGGGTCCGGAAACCTGCGGCCGAGGTCTGCATTCGGACCCCGGTCCGCCAGTTGAGTATGACTGGCCTAGAGCAAAGTTTAAACAGAATCCAGGAAGATATGCAGTCGCTGGTGGAGGCTACCAATAATCAGAGAGAAACACTGTTAGGGTCGATGCAGATGCTCAATCACAACCTGTCCCAGCTGGTGGCAATACAACAAGCCAGGCAACATCCATACTTTGGGAGCCAGGCACAATACCAATGATTTAAGATATGTTTATCTGTAATAGTCAAGTTTCACTCCACAGGGCTAGATTGTGGTCTGGGGGTGTTGTCCTGGGTGGGCCATGTAGCAAGAGTGGATGGTGAGGGTGATATGGGCCTCTCCGGGATAGAGCTGTCCTGCTGCGCTCCAGTGGGAGAGGGGGTTGTTGTGGGCCTAATGAGTTTTCCCTTACCCTTCCCTAATGAGTTTTCTTCAGACTCTTGGTAGATGTTTCGCTATGGGCAGCACCTATGTCTGGGGCTAGCAGTGGTCTGAAAATTTCAATAAGGAGATAAAAGCACACCAATAGTTTAAGTTTGCAAATGATTTTAGTATGTGTCAGAAGATAAATTACACTTGACAAAGACAATTACACTTATTTACAATCATATACACAATTCTATTCCATGTTATTTGTTCAGTGTCACAACTGAATTAGGGATGAAAAAGGATACAGATCTCTTCCTGATATCTTATTCTTATTCTGAGGGAGCTGTGTGTACCGTGTTATTGAAAGCAATGCAAAAGTAGTTTAGCCTTAGCAGTAATAGTAATGATAGCAGACTATATAGAAATGGTAAAAATGTACCTGCTTCTGTCAGGTATATAGCAGGGTGACTACACAGTGATCTTCAGATTTGTGCTTCACAAGGTTAGATATCTTAGTATACAGAAGGATTAAACCAGACCTTCACCATGATTTATTGAAAAGCCCCAACCCTTAACCAAACCCTTAACCCCTATTCCCCAGCATCTAAAATTATTATATTTTAAGTTTTTAATCACTGTTTGCAGGCTGCCTGATGTTCCATGAGCCACCATCTTGGATGTTTAAAGGCTCATAACATGCAGTAGATGCAGGCAGGATGATTTTTAATGTGAGCAATCTGTATGTGCAGGGTGTGGGAAACATATAAGATATGCTCCTATTAATGGTGAAGGTCCGCTTTAAGGAAAGATAATAGTGTATTACCATATATCAGTATCAAGACTTAAAGTCTGAATCAGAGATCTCTAGTATCATCATATAACAGACCAGCCATAGAACAATGAGAAACACTCTGATGCCAATATCATGACACCCCTAACAAAGCATCAATGTAAATAATACAACATGGAGTCAAAGATATTACACATGATGATATATGAAATGCTGCATAATGGGATCGCTTAATAATAAGTTACCAACGTTTCACGCTACACGGGTGTTTCCTCAGGGTAGCGACTGTCTGGCCTCCCACTGCTGTGCTCTGCTTTACCACTCTTGGGGGTTTATTCAGCAAGGGATAGCGTCAGGTAGTGTCTCGTAGCGGCAGGCAGCATCTGATGAACGCCTGGCGCTGTACGAAATACCACATTTATGAAGGCGATTCTGGTGAGCAACTCTAACAGCGCCATGTAGCATCCGATTCATCATTACAGACGGCTCTAGCTTCCAGAGCGCCTGGTATTACCTGTCGCTACCTGTCGCTCTCCCATACATTCCGTTTCCGGCAATAAAAGTAAAAAAGAACACACTCAATTTTCACAATCCTCCCCTGATCTCAGTGGCATCATCCAATCCCTGAAAGAGAGAGTCCAATGAAAATGATTGAAATTCCTCTTAATTATTCATCAGTGGGGCATCCCTAATATGGATGCTCTGCTGTGCATTGATGTCCAGTTAGCCGGAACCTGGCCGCCAATACCTCTTCCAGGCTTGCCAAGCCAGCGGACGCAAGTTAAAGTGCATAGCTGCTAGCGAGCCGGATAGGCTGCTTGCAATGAAAGTGGAAAGTGGAAATGTAAGTTTCCTTGTTCCCTGTTCGTTCCCACTGCTAGTCACCGATGTGGGCGTGGATGTTAAGCCAGAATGGTTGTTGGCTGTCACATGACTGGCTGCCATATCAGTGAATGAGTGGTAACTATAGTTCCATTTTAAGGTTCAGTCATGGCAGCTGTGCACCGCTCCTCTTTGGCTGTGCATTCCCACGGCAGCCATTCAAAGTGAGCTGAATGAAGTCATGCACACTGCTGTCCTGTATCCCCTCTCCACTCTATCTGTGGGGTGTACCCGGACCAGCCATTCACAAATGACTTGGCACAGGCCTTCATTGGCATCTTCATTCTGCACACTGGCACAAGCACGCATGACCACGTTGCAGGTGATATCTGCATGGCTAGGCTGAGTCCTTTAGTGCTTTTATCCTCTTTAAAGTAGACCAAAACCCATTAAATTGCCCCCCCCCCCATTTGCATATCCCACTTGAGGTAAACAGATCCCTGGGTCAGCTGCTGGAGATCCCCCAGCGCATTCCGAATTGGGATGCCCCACTGTATTTATTTTTCCCCAGGTCGCCTTTTTTCATTCACCTTTCCTTTGTCCATGGGCTCTCATCCAATTGGTGCCTTTTGCTGTGTCTATGTCATTCGGCAAACAGCTCTGATTGTTTTCAATGGGAAGGGAGAGGGGGCACATTCCCTGCATCCTCGGCTGTGCTCATTCTCCCGCCCCAGAGCTCGCGCATGCGCCTTTGGACCGGGAAGAGGTGATTAAAACTGGGCGATCGGGTGGGGGGGGGGGGGTTATGCAGAAGGGCATTCCAGTTCGGGATACCCCTGGGGCATATAACAAAACTTTAATCAATAAGAGCACAAGAAGAAACCTACCGCACCACTACCGACACTAATGACAACAGAGATAAACAAAACTAGTGTGCAGGCACTGGCCATGTATGTGAAACTATGCAAGGAAAAAAACAGGAGTTCTCTGAGGACCCCTACAACAACCAGTAAATGGACTGCACCACTACACAAAAAGATACAAAAAATATACATACACAGGACAACTTAAAGTGGACCAAAACCCACCGTGGTCGCCCCGGGAATCTATAAGATTCCCAGGCCGATCGATTCCCTTCCCCCGGGACATACAAAATCAGGATGCCCCGCTGTGTGGCTACCCCATACACTTACCTTGCTTCCCGGTCCATGCACGAGCCGTGGCTGCATCCCCGCTATCCCTCTAGCAGAGCGCTTGCCCGCGCCAGGCATTTGTGAAAGGCTGGTGTGAGCACGCTCCCCGTTAGAGGGTAGCGGGGGATGCAGGCGTCAGCGCGCTCGGAGCTGCTGCTCTTAGACAAAGGACCAAAACCCAGGATAGTCAAATTTAGAGATGAGCGAATCGATTCTGACGAACCCAAATTCGTTATGAATTTCATGCAATATTCGATTCGTTACGACTCCAAATATCACCGCGATTAGATTCCTTAAAACTCCATTTACTGCTATACAACCCATCTAAAATGGTGGATCCACATGTCAGGACATGTCCCATGGGGCAAGGAATCCTGGGTAGGTGTCACATGCTACCTATCAGCAGACAGGCTTACCAATGATGTCACAGCCCCATATAAACGGTGACCATCTTGCGGAAAATCATTCTGACACTTTATTGCGGCCAGAGCAGATCAGGCAGGTAGAGAGCGAGGGATAGATAGATAGATAGATAGATCAGAAGAAGCGAGGGACAGATAGAGAAGGAGAGAGCCTGTGACAGATAAAGACAGGGACAGTTTAAAGTGTTTGCTTTAGCTTCCAAGCCTATTTAGTGTTAATAACACACCTGCCTATTTAGCTTTTCCTTTCCCTGGTGTCATTCTTTAAAAAACGGGCTAGCATTAATATTTCAAGACTACCTGTCTAATAACTGCTTGCATTTTATAATCAACGTCACTTTTCCACAATCAAAAGAGCCCACCTCTGTATGTGAGGAGGGGGCATCACAAACACTAGCATAAATATTTCAAGACTACCTGTGTACTAACTGGTTGCATTTTGTAAGCAAAGTCACTTTTTAAAGTGGACCAACACCCAGGATTTTGACTATCCTGGGTTTTGGTCCACTTCGGCGGGGCACCCCGATCGGGGGTGCCCCGCTGTGTGAAACCCCCCAGAAAGCCCCAAAATCTTACCTGTCCCCGCTCCCACGTGACTGGACGGTCCAATCCCGCCAACGTCCAGGCGGGGATCAGGAGCGTCCAAGCGGCTGCCGCCGCCGCCTCCCTCGCGTCACTTTCGGCGCGCGCGCGCCCCCGCCGGCCATTCGCAGACGGCCGGCGCGGGCGCGAGCACGCCTACAGGGACGCGAGGGAGGCGGCGGCGGCCGGCCGCCGCCGAAGATCAGGTAAGGTGTTTGGGGGTTTTTTGGGGGGTTTCACCCCGCGGGACATCCCGATCTCGGATGTCCCGCGGGGTGGGAGGTGATCGGCCCGGGAATCTTATAGATTTCCGGGCCGATCACCTCTCGGTGTTGGTCCACTTTAAGAAAACTTTGCCTTTCGCCGGGGAAGGGCGGGGGGGGGGGGGCATCCCAAATACTAGCACGTGTCCTTTTAAGAGTACCTGCCTACTAACCTTTTGCCTTTTGTATAAAAAAGTCTGGTTTTCAAGTTTAAAGCACCCATTGCCTTTCACCGGGGGCCATTGGCAGTGCTACCACTTATCTTTTAAGAGTACCTGCCTACTAACCTTTTGCCTTTTGTATAAAAAAAAGTCTGGTTTTCAAGTTTAAAGCACCCATTGCCTTTCACCGGGGGCATCCCGAATACTAGCGCTTTTAATAGTACCTGCATCTTTACCTTTTCTACATTTTGAACAAAAACCAAGTTTTAAAACTGCCTGTGGTGCATTTAACTCTGACCAGGGGCATCCTGTGTAAGACCATCTGACATTTTGCATTAGCTTTTAGCTACAGTGTCTGCCTATTTTGATCGAACTTTTCTACACACCTGCTGTTACAAAAATACTGTTCTAGGTGTAGTGTAGTATATTGTTTTCCCCTCCTAAACGCAGTAAAAATGTCAGGCAGAGTTGTGCCAGGATGTGCACCAAGGAGAGGCCTAGATTTATCAGGCAGAGGTCGCAGCAGACTAGGGGCGAGTGGCAGCAGGAGTCGTGGTGAGAGGCCTGATCTCCCGGTATCTGCTAGCGGTCGTGTCTCGACCAGCAACGCATCTGCCGTCATCGATTGGTTAATGCGGTCACTGACCTCATCACAAGTGACATCTGACATCCCCAGTCAACAGTCCGTAGGTTCCTCGGACACAACCCTGAGTTGGCATGGCCCGGGAGCAGCCCCTGTCCTTCCATTGCCTCTGTCCTACGCCCCCCCCTCCAGCCGCCGTATCTTATGCTTTGGGTTCAGCTCCACTATTCAGTGAGGACGATGTGTTAGAGGACAGTCAGCAGCTACTGCCCAGCCAAGAAATGGAGGAGACATCCGCCGCTTCTTCCGCTAGGCAGACAAACACTGAGAAGGAGAGTGGCGTGGGAGGGGGTGTGGTGAGCGTTCCATCTCCTGCAGCACACGCTCTTGTGGAAACCGAGGAGAGCATCAGTGACGTACAGACACAACTCGATGATGATGATGATGAAGCTGATCGCACTTGGGAGCCAGCTGCAGAAGGGGCTTCATCATCATCAGGAGAAGAGGGTCCCAGAGTCAGCAGCTGAGGCAGTAAGGTGGCAGTAGGGTTGGCAGTCAGCATGGTGGCCGAATTGGGATGTCTGGAGCCACACGTGGCCGTGGGCGGGGTAGACCACCTGCTGCGCGGCAGGCTGCCTTCCTGGGAGGTAGTGGAGCAGGGGTTCTTGGAGTTGGCAGCAGTAGCAGTGAATTAGTGCGGACTGTTGGAGGGAAAATTAGCTACTCGGCAGTGTGGCACTTTTTCATCAAGCATCCGCAGGAGGGTAACCTGGCCACATGCAAGATGTGTAGACAGAAGGTCAAGCGTGGCCAGGGCCCCAATGTTGGTACCACGGCCCTGCGGCAAAACATGCAGCGCCACCATAAAGCGGCCTGGAAGAACCGAGGCTCCGAAGTGGGGGTCCAGCCTGCTGCATCAGCCAATGCCACGCCGCTTCCAATTTCACCCAGCCAAGGCTCCAGCACCTCAGCCGAAGGTAGCTGTGCATCATACCCATCCTCTGCCGCTCCAGATGCTCCTTCTCCTCCTACTTAAAGTCACTTATCCCACCAGCAATCAATCAGCGAAGCCATGTCCAAGAGACAACAGTATGCGCCCACTTATCCTACGGCGCAGAAGCTAAATGTGCTCCTGTCCAAGGTGCTGGTGCTGCAGTCCCTCCCTTTTACGGTGGTGGACTCTGCACCTTTCAGAAAGCTGATGGCTTGTGCCGAGCCGAGGTGGAGAGTCCAAAGCCGTCATTTCTTTGCAAAGAAGGCAGTACCAGCCCTGCAAAAATTTGTTGAGCAGAAGGTGGGCCAGTCTTTGAGCCTGTCGGTGTGCACCAAAGTGCACGGCAGCGCCGACATCTGGAGCTGTAACTACGGTCAGGGACAATACATGTCCTTTACGGCCCACTGGGTGAGTGTGGTTCCTGCACAGCAACTTGGACAGGTCACACGCTTCTGCCTCCACGCTCCAAGGCCGTTTTCCTGTCACAGTGTGTGACTCCGCCTCCTCATCCTCCGCTGTCTCCTCAGCCCCCACTCTACGGTCAATTCTCAATGCCCCTTCATCCTACCATGTGTGCAGGGCACGGCGGTGCCACACTGTGTTTCACATGGTTTGCCTTGGCGAACGGAGTCACACAGGGGAGGAGCTCCTGAAATTCATTCATCAAGAAATCAAAACATGGCTTACTCAGCGAAAATTGGAAATGGGAACCATGGTGACTGACAATGGGAGTAACATCTTGTGTGCGCTGCGACAAGGAAGCCTGAGCCATGCGCCCTGTATGGCACACGTGTTCAACCTAGTTGTCAAGCATTTTCTGAAGTCTTCCCCCCATCTGCAAGACATCCTAACAACGCGAAGGAAACTTTGTATGCACTGCAGCCACTCCTACACCGCCAAGCACACCCTTTTTGAGCTACAGCATCAGAACGGTATGCTCCAACATAGTCTGATTTGCGATGTTCCCACCCGTTGGAATTCCACCCTACATATGTTAGATCGACTATACGAACAGAGAAAAGCCATCACTGATTTCTTGATGATCCAAGCAGATAGGGGTACTCCCATGTGTAACTTTAATGTATACCAGTGGGAGCTCATACTTGACACCTGCCATTTGCTCAGGCCCTTTGAGGAAGCCACTTTATTTGTCAGTCGCCAGGATTTCGGCATGAACTACGTGATTCCGCTGCTTCATGTAATACAACACATGTTGGAAACCATGGCTGCTCAGGGCACTGGAGACATGGTGCATACATTTCACAGCCACATGGGAGCTGAGGAGGAGGAAGAGGAGGAGGAGCAGCACAGTGAAGCACAGTTTAGTTTTGGCGAAACGGTTTATCTAGTTATCTGACAGGAGAGGAGGAGCAGGAGCAGCCAGTGGAGCTAGAGAGTTGTGACGAAGGTGAGACAGAGGACCCAGACACACCGTGGCAGTATGCAGTGGAGATGGAGACAGGTAGTCCCTCCGAGTCACTTGCACAAATGGCACGATGCATGCTTACATGCTTGCGTAGTGACTGAAGAACTGTCTCCATTTTTCTGCCGGATAACTTCTGGCTCTCCACCTTATTGGAACCTCGCTACCGGCACAAAATGGGGGCATTTTTTACACCCGCTGAGAGGGAGGACAAACTGACCTACTACAAAGACATTCTACGTAGTCAGTTGGCCGATGCCTATCTGCGCCATGGTCCATACTCTCGCAAGTCTGACTCTTTAGTCTGCGGGGGCCATAGTAACGCCAAGGAGAACTCGTCTGTCCAAAAAAAATGTGGAGAGACTCACCTTTGTGAAGATGAATCAGGCATGGATCAGCCAGGATTTCCACCCACCAATAGCTGATGCATGCAAGTAGCTGATGCATAGTAGCTCCTTCTGCTGCTACCAACTCCTGGGTGTGTCTTTCAGGCAATATATGAGCTCCCTATGCTGCTGCCAACTTCAATGTGTTTTTTAGGCAATATATGGGCTCCCTATGCTGCTGCCAAGTCCAGAGTGTGTCTTTCAGGCAATATATGGGCTCCTTATGTTGCTGCTGCTGCCAACTCCTGGGTGTGTCTTTCAGCCAATATATGGGCTCCTAATGCTGCTGACAACTCCAATGTGTTTTTCAGGCATTATATGAGCTCCCTATGCTGCTGACAACTCCTGGGTGTGTCTTTCAGGCAATATATGAGCTCCCTATGCTGCTGCCAACTCCTGGGTGTGTCTTTCAGGCAATATATGAGCTCCCTATGCTGCTGCCAACTCCAATGTGTTTTTCAGGCAATATATGAGCTCCCTATGCTGCTGCCAACTCCAATGTGTTTTTCAGGCAATAAATGGGCCCCCTATGCTGCTGCCAAGTCCAGAGTGTGTCTTTCAGGCAATATATGATCTCCTAATGCTGCTGCCAACTCCAATGTTTTTTTCAGGCAATGTGTGGTCTCCTAATGCTGCTGCTGCTGCTTCCAACTCCTGGGTGTGTCTTTCAGGCAATATATGGGTTCCTAATGCTGCTGCTGCTGCCAACTCCTGGGTGTGTCTTTCAGGCAATATATGGGCTCCTTATGCTGCTGCCAAGTCCAGAGCGTGTCTTTTAGGCAATATATGGGCTCCTAATGCTGCTGCCAACTCGGGTGTGTTTTTCAGGCAATATATGGTCTCCTAATGCTGCTGCCAACTCCAGTGTCTCTTTCAGACAATACATGGACTCCCTATGCTGCTGCCAACTCCTGGGTGTGTTTCAGGCAATATATGGGCTCCTAATGCTGCTGCCAACTCCAATGTGTTTTTCTGGCAATATATGGGCTCCCAATGCTGCTGCCAACTCCAGGGTGTGTTTTTCTTTTTTTTTTTATATCATAGTTTTTATTTGGATAAAAGCAAAACAAAAATCAGCTTAATGACAAAGCAAAGAAGTTTTTCCAACTACACGTACAGTCATTAAAGATCGCCAAAAGTGACAATGATGCAAACAATATGACTAATTATAAGCAGAATATATTATAAGCTGGAAAAAAAAAAAGAAAAGAAAAAAACAAAAACAAAGTGGAAAAAAGAGAAAAAGAGGGGTAGAGGGATAGAGGGGTGAGAGAGTAAAAGGGCAAAAGGGTAGAGGGGTAAAATGATGGGAGGGTAAAAGGGTAAAAGGGTAAAAGGTGGGTTCCCGGCTTCCATTCATTTCGCCAGAAGAGACACGGCTAGACTCTAAATTGTGAGAAGAATACAATTGAGACCCCCTGGGTGGAAATGAGAAATCCAGCCTTCCCAGATGGATAAGAAGGGGGCAAAATCCCCCTTTAACATAGCCGCCATCTTCTCAAACATCATAACTTCATTAACCCGGGTGATAAGGCTTCCCCTGGGAATAACTGGTTTCTTCCACAACTGGGCAATAATCAACTTCGCTGCCGTATTAATGTGCCTAATAAGAACAAACTGAGAGCTCGAACAATTAGGGGGTTTCAAGTTGAGAAGCGACAGTTGAGGGGATAAAGTTAGTTTTAGCCCGGTGGCCTTATTAATAACATAAAGGACCCTGGACCAAAACTGTTTCACTATCCTACACTCCCACCAGGTATGAAGATAAGTACCAGGGATCCCGCAACCTCTAAAGCAATCGCACGAGTATGCAGGACAAAATTTATGAATTTTATGTGGAACAAGGTACCATCTAAGGAGGACCTTAGCGTTGACCTCCTGAGCGCCAACATTAAGGTATCCCGAAAAAGAATGTTTCCAGACCGCCTTCCAATCTCCATCTGATAGAGTTACATTCAAATCATTACACCAGGAAGCCGTATGTTTCGGAGGCTTCACATCCTCCGATTCAGACAGCAATCTGTAGACAGACGCGATCACTCCTTTGCCCATAGGTTGCTCAAGGCAGATTCTTTCAAAACTCTTAAGAGGCAGGAGTGGGGCAACATTCCTACATTTAGATCGGACATAATGATTGATTTGCAAAGAGCGAAGAAACTCGCTCCTCGGCAAATCATGCAAGGATCCCAATTCGGCAAAGGAGAGCAAACCCTGGTGGGAGAATAAGTCCCGAACTCTGGTCAATTTATGACTTCTCCACCATTCAAATGCCACTGGTTCCACAAAACCTGGGGAAAATTCCGGATTTCCCAAAAAAGAAAGAAGTGGTGAGTGCTGTGAAGCTAGGTTCCCGCGCTTCTTATTGGCCCTCCAGAATCTAAGAGAATGCTGCAGTACAGGGTTGGAGATGCTCCTACAAACCGCGGGGGGGAGCCACAGTAGGTTATGTATAGAGACCGGGGAACAATATGACTCCTCAATATCAACCCACAAAGGTCTATCACTATCCCCATGCAGGACTGCCAATTGAGCAATTTGACAAGCATTATAGTAACGTGCAATATTAGCGACACCCAAACCGCCTCTCTGTTTAGATTTATAAAGCGTACCACGTTCCACCCGGGGCCTACCCCCACCCCAGATAAATTTATTTACGTCAATTTGGAGAAGCTTCAGGGCCGCTGCAGGCACAGAAATCGGTAATACCCGAAAAAAGTAAAGTAATTTGGGGAGCCATGCCATCTTCACTGCAGCAATCCTGCCAAGCCAGGAGAGATTTAATTTGGCCCAATTACCCAGGAGGGATCTCAGGGTCCTGAACAGATTAGGGTAGTTTGCCCCATAAAGAGAAGCATACTCAGACGTCAGCTGTATCCCCAAATATTTAATAAACTTAGCCTGCCAGTGGAAGTCGAAAGAGGCCTTAACAGTATGCAAAACATTATCAGGTAGGGAGACATTTAGGGCCTGAGATTTAGCTGAGTTAATTTGCAGGCCCGAAATCCTTGAGAAGGAATCAAGATCTTTAAAGAGGCACGGGAGGGAAATAATCGGGTCCTTGATCACCATAAGAATATCATCAGCAAACAGTGATATCTTATGCTCATATCCCCCCACCTCAATGCCCACAATACTACTGTTGGCCTGGATGATTCTGGCGAGGGGCTCAATGGCTAGGGCAAAAAGGAGGGGGGAAAGAGGGCAACCCTGTCTTGTGCCCCTACCCAAAATAAAGCGTTCCGAAGAGTAGCCCGAGTACCCAACAAACGCCCCCGGACTGGCATAAAGGGAGGAAATCCAATTCAAAAAAGACGGACCCAAACCCCATTTATCAAGGGTGAAATGCAAATAATCCCATGCAACAGTGTCGAACGCTTTACGCACATCGAGCGCCAGCAGCATGGTGTGATAGCCTTCCACCTTTGCGCGATGTAATAAATTTGCAATTTTCCTGATGTTGTCTCCCGCTTGACGCTGTGGCATAAACCCCACCTGCTCCTTGGAGATAAGCAAATTGATAAGCCTATTGAGTCGAGCCGCCAGAACCTTTGCCAAGATTTTGACATCAACATTCAACAATGAGATTGGCCTATAATTAGACCATATCGTGTCGTCTGTATTAGGCTTGGGAATCATGCTGACTGCTGCTGTAAGAGAATCAGAACTCCAAGCGGCACCCTCCCTCAGGGCATTAAACGCTGTTGTCAAATGCGGAGCCAAAATCTGGCTAAACTTTTTATAGTACATCGCTGTGAAGCCATCAGGACCTGGCTGCTTTCCGACTTTTAAAGATGTTATAGCCTCCTGCACCTCACCAGACTCAACGGGCCTATCAATGAGCTCCCTAGCACCGGGGGGGAGAGTGGGCAAGTTAAGTTGACCAAATAGCTCTTCAGCTTTATTCACATTTAAACATGATGTAGGCTTATATAGTCCCTCGAGGTGTTTAGCAAATGTCGCCACAACCTTTGCAGGATTACTAGACAGGTGACCTTCTGTCGTCCTAATACGTACCGGTTTGGGCTTCAGCACAATTCCCCTAAGCCTTCTCGCTAGGGGAGTGTTAGGTTTATTGCTCAGGCGATACCAGTGAAACCTAGATTTGTTCAATTGGCGGGCTGCTTCACCCGATAAACATAGATTAAGCTGACTAGCCACTTGATTAAGGTGGATCCTATTCTGTTTGGAGGGTCGGTTTTTGAAGTCGGTCGAGGCTACCTGATAAGCATCCGTCAGAGCCAGGAGCTTCTCTCTATATAACGCTTTGCGTCTTGCAGATTCCTGCATTAATAACCCTCTGATCACAACCTTATGTGCCTCCCACAGCGTAACGTTTGAGCTGATTGAACCTTTGTTAAAGCGGAAAAATTCCTGAATCCCCGCACGCACCTTCTCCAGGAGTGCCTCATCTGCCAACATTGGCTCATATAACTTCCAAAACCTCTGAGGACCTCTCTGGGTAAGGGCCAAAAGGTCCACGGAAACGAGGTCATGATCCGACCAGGCTATAGGAATAATACTCGCCTGTGAAAGCTGGGGTAGGGAGGACTGCTGCAGAAAAACATGGTCGATCCTTGTGGAGACCTTATGGGGACACGAGTAGTGGGTGAAGTCCCGCTTGGTTGGGTTGTTCTCCCGCCATGCATCTACCAGGTGGTATCTATACAACAGGGCCTGAAATGCTTTCCCAGAGGATCTACTTCTAGGCGCCACAACAGAACCATCGTCCGCTTGCCTATCCAAAGTGGGATGGATGGTCTGATTAGAATCACCAGCTACGATGAGAAAACCTTTCTCGACTTGATGAAGTTTCTTAAAAAAATCCTCCAGGAAAGCATTTTGGTCCTGATTAGGAGCATAATAAGTCGCAATCGTAACAGGCTGGTCCTGAAGCATGCCCACCACAATAAGGAAACGACCCAGAGGGTCGCGAACTACATGCTCCAGGGAGAAGGGAATCGATCGCTTAAAGGCGATTAAAACTCCCCGCTGCTTGGTGCATGCTGAAGCAGCATAAAACAAAGGGTAATCGACACTAAGAAATTTAGGGGTACCTTGCTTAGTATAATGTGTTTCTTGGAGACATACAATGTCCGCTCGGAGTGACCTCAGTTGCCTGAAAGCTTTTACTCTCTTCTGGGGGGCGTTCAGACCCTGCACATTCAAGGAGATTAGTCTAACCGCCATCATCTTCAGGAATTGAAGCCTTCATACGAGGAGGCACAGGAACCCACAGGAAAGACAAAGGGGGACAGAAGAAAGGTAAAAGGAAGACAAGAGTAGCATAACAAAAGATAACCTGCTCACCATGAATACGAAAACGCCTTCCCAATTTTACAGTCCCGCCAGGGCGGGATAGACTTCCGCCCCTTTGGGTATAACAAAACAAAGTGACGAGGGTATCCCACTGGGACCCCATCACTAAGAGAATGTACCACTAACCCCTCTAGGGGGCAAGAATTAAGTGCTTCCGTTCCCACTGATAAAAAGAAAAAAAAAAAGGATCAGTGAGAAGGGGAGCCAGGAGTGAGCATACGACCGACACGTGAGCGCCCGACCCCTCCAAGAAAAACCTATGAAGTAAGTAAACAACAACATCATTAAACCAGGTCGTTACAAACAGAGCGTAAGACCCGAACGAAAGTTACAGTAATTTCAATGAGGGGAAACAAGAAATGTAATATAAACAGACACGATTTAAATTTAAAGCTAAACATTAAAATAATCCCAACACACAATATAACTTACTTCAAAGCTGTGAGGGAGAGAGCAAAACGCTCAAATCCATCACAACGAACATAACCCTCATAACAAGTGAATGACAAAACCAGGAAATTAACTGAACCGCCGCAGCCTAAGAAAGGTGAGGAGCAAGACCCCTAGACAAAAAACACAGGGTAACCTGCCCCTCAGCCCTCCCCCGCCGCTGGCTTACCAAATCTGTGGATCAGTGCCGCCGCCGATTTTCCGGTCCTCTGTGTGGTTCTCCGCGATTCACGCTGTTCTTTAGAAGCTGGCGAAAAGGAAAGCGCTCTTTTCTTTTGTGGAGGATCAGCCTGGATAACACTGGGATGCTGGAGGTTCGCCGAAGCAAGCACCCGGTCAAGTTCCTGAGAGGAGGAGGCCTCAAAGTGCGTGTCCTTATAAGAGAAAGAAATTTTAAAAGGAAAACCCCATTTATATCTAATGCCATGGGACTGTAAAATTTGCAGGGCCGGTTTCATAGCACGTCTCCTTGCTAAAGTTTGGGGTGCCAAGTCCGCAAACAGCTGATATGAGAAATTCTGGAATTCTAAAGAGTCCCGCCCACGTGCCGCAGTCATAAGGAGCTCTTTGGTGCGAAAAAAATGCAACTTGACTAGGACATCACGTGGGAGGCCGTCGGCCCTTTTTTTTTGTAAGGCCCTATGGATTCGATCAAACTCCAGTCTCTCGATTGGAATCGAAGGAACAAGTTCCTGAAAGAGTGCTGTAACTGTTGATTGCAAATCCAGAACAGATTCCGGAATCCCTCTGATCCTAATGTTGGCTCGCCTCGATCTGTTTTCGACATCCTCAAGCTTATGAAGCAGTACCAGATTTTCCTCACGCAATGTATCCATATCATCTCTCAGCGAGGACATGTCAGATTTCTGATTCGTTGCTTGATGTTCTAAATCCCCGACCCTCTGACCTAGTTCCTTAATATCGGCAGACAGGGTATTGGTAATCTGAGTAGTGATATTCAGCGACCATTTTTCTAGCGCTTTTTCCAGAATTGCTTCATATCCGTCGAGGGGGGGAGGGTGGGATTTAGGAGGTGAGCCCTGTAGTGATTCGTCCATCCAGGACTCGTCCTCTGGAAGAAGATCAGATGTATTGTGAGGATCGCTCTGGGAAGCAATAGGGTCAGACATTATGGGGTTTGGTAGGTCCAGCTGATACACTATTCACAAGAGCTTGATAAGCACGGATAGGAAAGGCAAATAAGATGAACTGAGCTTGCGATGAGGTCCTGGAGGTTAATCGCAGGGTGACAAACGGCAGGTAGCGGGTAGAACTGCAATGGCCCTTTAAATAATTCGGTCCGATTGGAGTGAACTGGTGGGTAGAAAGGTGGGTACTCCTGGCCAGAGGCTCCCTACTAAAAGCTTTTAGCTACACAGCCCCTCACTTAGAAAGACCTATACCGGCCCTTTAAATGTTACATATGGCCTGGAGGCTACAGCTAAGGGTATATACCTGTGCAGATCCTCCTAATAAGAATCCCCCCGCAAAACAATAAGCCTACTAGAGGACAGGCTGGAGCGTGACAGAATGAAAGGCAGAAGGAGGGCTGTGCTTGCCCTTTAAGAACTGAAGTCCTCCATAAGAACGCTGCTGGGTGAAGAGGCAGAATCGTGTGACAGGGAAGTCTCCCAGCACCTGCTGGCTAGCAAAGATGCGGTATGAAGCACCGGGATGCGGGACGTGGGCACAGCTAACCCTGCAGCCGACACAACACAAGGCAGGGAGCTGCTGTCAGCAAAATGGCGCCGTCTTCCCGCCCGCACTGATCACCCGACGGAGGCCTCCACTCGCTGCCTCAGAATCCCACCAAACTCGGGGGGGATGGTCACCCGAGTGATGCGACCCTCCAGGGCCGAAAACCGCCGGGTCCCGCAAGCGGAGGAAGTCAGGGCGCCCACCGGTCTGCGGAGCCGGCGGATCAGGCTGCCATCATGGCTCTACGCGCATGCGCACTCTCCAGGGAGTGTTTTTCATGCAATATATGTGCTCCCTATGCTGCTGCCAAGTCCAGAATGTATCCTTCAGGCAATATATGGGCTCCTAATGCTGCTGCTGCTGCCAACTCCTGGGTGTGTCTTTCAGGCAATATATGGGCTCTCTATGCTGCTGCCAACTCCAGGGTGTGTTTTTCAGGCAATATATGGGCTCCTAATGCTGCTGCCAACTCCAATGTGTTTTTCTGGCAATATATGGACTCCCTATGCTGCTGCCAACTCCAGGGTGTGTTTTTCAGGCAATATATGGCCTCCCTATGCTGCTGCCAAGTCCAGAGTGTGTCTTTCAGGCAATATATGGCCTCCCTATGCTGCTGCCAACTCCTGGGTGTGTCTTTCAGGCAATATATGGGCTCCCTATGCTGCTGCCAACTCCGGGGTGTGTTTTTCAGGCAATATATGGGCTCCTAATGCTGCTGCCAACTCCAATGTGTTTTTCTGGCGATATATGGGCTCCCTATGGTGCTGCCAACTCCAGGGTGTGTTTTTCAGGCAATATATGGGTTCCCTATGCTGCTGCCAAGTCCAGAGTGTGTCTTTCAGGCAATATATGGGCTCCTAATGCTGCTGCTGCCAACTCCTGGGTGTGTCTTTCAGGCAATATATGGGCTCCCTATGCTGCTGCTAACTCCTGGGTGTGTCTTTCAGGCAATATATGGGCTCCCTATGCTGCTGCCAAGTCCAGAGTGTGTCTTTCAGGCAATATATGGCCTCCCTATGCTGCTGCCAAGTCCAGAGTGTGTCTTTCAGGCAATATATGGCCTCCCTATGCTGCTGCCAACTCCTGGGTGTGTCTTTCAGGCAATATATGGGCTCCCTATGCTGCTGCCAACTCCTGGGTGTGTTTTTCAGGCAATATATGGGCTCCTAATGCTGCTGCCAACTCCAATGTGTTTTTCTGGCGATATATGGGCTCCCTATGGTGCTGCCAACTCCAGGGTGTGTTTTTCAGGCAATATATGGGTTCCCTATGCTGCTGCCAAGTCCAGAGTGTGTCTTTCAGGCAATATATGGGCTCCTAATGCTGCTGCTGCCAACTCCTGGGTGTGTCTTTCAGGCAATATATGGGCTCCCTATGCTGCTGCTAACTCCTGGGTGTGTCTTTCAGGCAATATATGGGCTCCCTATGCTGCTGCCAACTCCTGGGTGTGTCTTTCAGGCAATATATGGGCTCCCTATGCTGCTGCCAAGTCCAGAGTGTGTCTTTCAGGCAATATATGAGCTCCCTATGCTGCTGACAACTCCAATGTATTTTTCAGGTAATATATGGGCTCCCTATGCTGCTGCTAACTCCTGGGTGTGTCTTTCAGGCAATATATGGGCTCCCTATGCTGCTGCCAACTCCTGGGTGTGTTTTTCAGGCAATATATGGGCTAATGCTGCTGCCAAATAAAATGTGTTTTTCTGGCGATATATGGGCTCCCTATGGTGCTGCCAACCCCAGGGTGTGTTTTTCAGGCAATATATGGGCTCCCTATGCTGCTGCCAAGTCCAGAGTGTGTCTTCCAGGCAATGTATGGGCTCCTAATGCTACTGCTGCTGCTGCCAACTCCTGGGTGTGTCTTTCAGGCAATATATGGGTTCCTTATGCTGCTGCCAACTCCAGGGTGTGTTTTTCAGGCAATATATGGGCTCCTAATGCTGCTGCCAACTCCAATGTGTCTTTCAGGCAATATATGGGCTCCAAATGCTGCTGTCAACTCCTGGGTGTGTCTTTCAAGCAATATATAAGCTCCCTATGCTGCTGCCAACTCCTGGGTATGTCTTTCAGGCAATATATGAGCTCTCTATGCTGCTGCCAACTCCAATGTGTTTTTCAGGCAATATATGGGCTCCCTATGCTGCTGCCAAGTCTTGGGTGTGTTTTTCAGGCAATATATGGGCTCCCTATGCTGCTACCAACTCCTGGGTGCACAGTTGTAAAAGCAATGTAGTGGCCATTTTGTGGCTCTCCATTATTGAGCACCAAAATGATGTCTATTTTTTTTTTTTTTCTATCTGGTACAGCTGTGTTATAAAATAAAATTGTTTTCCCTAGCAACAATGCGCACACCTTTCATGAGTAAAAATAGTAGCGTACTCACATTTTTCCCCTTCCTCCCAATTCATGAGACACATTTTTTGTGTGCCAATTTTTGCACGTAAATTTATGTATGAATTAAGATTTAATGCGCAAATTTACTCCCAAGAGTAAATTTGCAGGCAATTTAGTGATTGTTTTGAGGGGTGAAAACGGTTCGCAAATTTTCAAATTCGCCATTTCGCCAGTTCAATTATTAAGCACTAAGACACTAAGAGCCTTATTTATGATGTGCCCCATTTAGCATTTTTTATGGCTATAGCACCAGTTCCACTGGCTTATCTGGTGCTGCACTGTAAACTACATTGGCGCTAGCAGTCGCTGTGCTGAACGCAACTTTTGATTGCTGCAGTTAGGCTTTGGCTGGTCTATGACAGCTCCTGTTAGACCGTGCTGCCCGTGCCAGTGAGCACCTCTTTATACCTCTGTTTTTTATGGTGCTCAACAGCACATTTATGATTTTTTTCCTCCTTGAAATCTTTGGTGCTGTATTTTTCCAGCGATGGTCATTTTTAGGCGTAAAACACTTCAATCCAGTTCTGCCCATTGTGCTCTATGGGATCATGACCTACAGTGCCAGGTTCCATCTGGTGCTGCGAGCTTTTGGGTGCTATTGTTAAATCAGGCACTAGCTGGTGGCCACATTGGAGCTGCAGTTTTTTCTGTTTCTTAAATGAAACTTTCCCGAATGCCACTGAGGCAAAACAAGTGACACCGTGTGGCACTGATGCTTCATAAATAAGGCTCTCAACAAACAAGGCAGTGAGGGAGGGATAATGGGAAACACAACACTGTAGGTCAACAGGAATCAAGATATTGCTAAAGAAAGCACTATACAAAAAAAACAAGAGAACAATAGGGTTGATTCAGAGCCCCTTTCTCATCATTTTTATGGAGGTCTTGCTACCAAACGAAAAATCATGCAAAAATGAAAACATTTCACACTAAAGTTCTCGCAGAAAAAAGGCTTTGCTGAATCAGACGAGGGGAAAAACTGAACGAGAATGGAAATATTCACGCAAAAAAAAGGTGAGAAAGGGGCTCTGAATCAACCCTAATGTGTCTGTTGTATTGTTGTATAGTGACAAATGTGTGATAATACATTTTTATACTCATTGACATATATATTGTAGAGCAGTGCCATTTGTTTTTGATGATTTGTTAAAGTATATCGCTTTGTTAAGTGTCCCTTTAAAGATAATATTACCTATAGTATGGAAAGAATTTGTCATGTACCCTGAACCCAGGACTTCCTTGTGAGTCATTGCTTTCCCTCCTGTCAGCTGTTTTCCTTTTTGGACTACTTTGGACTGGACTTCATGCCTGTATGGTTTTCCTCACTGCACTGTATGTATAGCAATCTGAGTGTTTATGTTTGCTTGTTTCTCACAATAAACACATTGTGTTTGCTGCATAATCCCAGTCTCTCTGCCTTGCAGTACTCTAATTATTGGTCATTGTTATTAGTGGATATCTCCCATGAGATAACCGTGACAAAATGCTGAGCCATATAAAAGACCATAAGAGACTGTAAGGCTGAGCTGGCTTTGGTGTGCTGAGGATATGCAGGGTCCTAGTGCCAGCCTTAGATTTTTTGGAGTTTGTTTGTGAAGAACCAGCACTCCAAAAAGTTCAAAGAAATTTGTTGTATTCTTTACATCAAAGGTTCAAATGTAAACGTCACAGCGGTGGAAATAAGTTGAAGTTTCGGGGTGCACTGAGGCCCCCTTCATCAGGACCCACCACATGTCTCTTCTGGTACATGTGGTGGGTCCTGATGAAGGGGGCCCCAGTGCACCCCGGAAGTCGACTTATTTCCACCGCTGTGACGTTTACATTTGAACCTTTGATGTAAAGAATACAACTAATTTCTTTGAACTTTTTGGAGTGCTGGTTCTTCACAAACAAACTTGGATATATGCGGCGTCTCCGCGAACCGTGCACCCACACAATATTACTGCATTGAAGGTAAGAGTGCGGCAGTCTCCAGAACTATTTGTTCGATTTTTTAGAGACTGCATTGCCTTCTAGCTTTAGTTTGCCATATCCTGTATTGGGGCCCAACCTTGTTTAGTAGTTTGGGGCCCAGTTCTTGTCTGTCTAGTATTTGTCTCTCCTGTGTTTCCCCTTTCCCAATTCTGCGACCACCACGGGATTACCTGGGGCCGGTGCATCTAATCGGCAGTTTGCCTCCCTGGTGGCGCAGGCGGGTTGTCTGTCTGTTTGCGTGTGTAATCAGCTTTAGCCCCCAAGATGTCCATAAGGGCATTCATTGCTATGGACTCTGACCGTCCCACGGTTCCCACAGACGGATATATCTTTGTGCCTCCACCTTGCTTTAAAGAGCTCACCCTGGCCACTTACCCCCAGTTCCTCCAGGCTGTCGCAAAGTTACTGCTGGAGCCTTATATTCGTCAGTCTCCCATGACAACCTTGAGTTGTCAGGTGGCTTACTTCCTGTTTGAGGATGAGCTGTTTTTCTGGGCTGAAGCCTGGTTAAATCATAGCAAACATCTCAGTGAAAATGTGGTTGAATTCCTGCTATTCATAGTTACTTCCTACTTAAATATTCCTAAAACAGTGTTTGCTGGCCATGACCTGACTACAGTTTTTGTGGCCCAGAAATAAAAAATTCCAGCTGAGTCTGACCTGTCTGCGCAGTCTGTCCAATCTGACCCGCCTGCCCAGTCTGTCCAATCTGACCCGCCTGCCCAGTCTGTCCAATCTGACCCGCCTGCCCAGTCTGTCCAATCTGACCCGCCTGCCCAGTCTGTCCAATCTGACCCGCCTGCCCAGTCTGTCCAATCTGACCCGCCTGCCCAGTCTGTCCAATCTGACCCGCCTGCCCAGTCTGTCCAATCTGACCCGCCTGCCCAGTCTGCCGGGTTTGATCGCCCGCCTGCCAGGTCTGCCGGGTTTGATCGGCCGCCTGCCGAGTCTGCCGGGTTTGATCAGCCGCCTGCCGGGTTTTATTGCCCGCCTGCCGAGTCTGCGTGGTTTCATTGCCCGCCTGCCGAGTCTGCGGGGTTTTATTGCCCGCCTGCCGAGTCTGCGGGGTTTGATTGCCCGCCTGCCGAGTCTGCGGGGTTTGATTGCCCGCCTGCCGAGTCTGCGGGGTTTGATTGCCCGCCTGCCGAGTCTGCGGGGTTTGATTGCCCGCCTGCCGAGTCTGCGGGGTTTGATTGCCCGCCTGCCGAGTCTGCCGGGTTTGATCGCCCGCCTGCCGAGTCTGCCGGGTTTGATCGCCCGCCTGCCGGGTTTGATCGCCCGCCTGCCGAGTTTGATCGCCCGCCTGCCGAGTTTGATCGCCCGCCTGCCGAGTTTGATCACCCGCGCCATTATTTCGTGGACTTTGATCCTGGAGGGACTTCTATGTCCGCCAAGTCGTCGCCTGCTTCGGGCTATATCCCCATCCTGCGGAGTAGTTATTTAAAGGTGTTCGGTGCCCGCCTGGTCGGGGGGAGGATAATGTCATGCCTGTCATGCGGCAGTCTCCAGAACTATTTGTTCGATTTTTTTGAGACTGCATTGCCTTCTAGCTTTAGTTTGCCATAGCCTGTATTGTGGCCCAACCTTGTTTAGTAGTTTGGGGCCCAGTTCTTGTCTGTCTAGTATTTGTCTCTCCTATGTTTCCCCTTTCCCAATTCTGCGACCACCATGGGATTACCTAGGGCCTGTGCATCTAATCTGCAGTTTGCCTCCCTGGTGGCGCAGGCGGGTTGTCTGTCTGTTTGCGTGTGTAATCAGGTTTAGCCCCCAAGATATCCATAGGGGCATTCGTTGCTATGGACTCTGACCGTCCCACGGTTCCCACAGATGGATATATCTTTGTGCCTCCACCTTGCTTTAAAGAGCTCACCCTGGCCACTTACCCCCAGTTCCTCCAGGCTGTCGCAAAGTTACTGCTGTCTCCCATGACAACCTTGAGTTGTCAGGTGGCTTACTTCCTGTTTGAGGATGAGCTGTTTTTCTGGGCTGAAGCCTGGTTAAATCATAGCAAACATCTCAGTGAAAATGTGGTTGAATTCCTGCTATTCATAGCTACTTCCTACTTAAATATTCCTAAAACAGTGTTTGCTGGCCATGACCTGACTACAGTTTTTGCAGCCCAGAAATCCCAGTCTGACCTGTCTGTGCAGTCTGTCCAATCTGACCCGCCTGCCCAGTCTGTCCAATCTGACCCGCCTGCCCAGTCTGTCCAATCTGACCCGCCTGCCCAGTCTGTCCAATCTGACCCGCCTGCCCAGTCTGTCCAATCTGACCCACCTGCCGAGTCTGCCGGGTTTGATCGCCCGCCTGCCGAGTCTGCCGGGTTTGATCGCCCGCCTGCCAAGTCTGCCGGGTTTGATTTCCCGCCTGCCGAGTCTGCGGGGTTTGATCAGCTGCCTGCCGGGTTTCATTGCCCGCCTGCCTAGTCTGCCGGGTTTGATCGCCCGCCTGCCGAGTCTGCCGGGTTTGATCAGCCGCCTGCCGGGTTTTATTGCCCGCCTGCCGGGTTTTATTGCCCGCCTGCCGAGTCTGCGGGGTTTGATCGCCCGCCTGCCGAGTCTGTTGGGTTTGATCGCCCGCCTGCCGGGTTTGATCACCCGCCTGCCGGGTTTGATCGCCCGGCTGCCGAGTTTGAACGCCCGCCTGCCGAGTTTGATCGCCCGCCTGCCGAGTTTGATCTCCCGTGCCATTATTTCGTGGACTTTGATCCTGGGGGGACTTCTTTGACCGCCAAGTCTTTGCCTGCTTCGGGCTATATCCCCATCCTGTGGAGCAGTTATTTAAAAGCATTCGGTGCCCGCCTGGTCGGGGGGAGGATAATGTCATGCCTGAAGTTCCTCCTTAGCCTTCGCCTGTTTCTCTGTAGTATGCAGCTTGACCACCAGGTGGTGCTGTCCTGCAGAGCTCCGGAGATCAGCCAGCACCTGTGCTAATTAGCTGCTGTCCTTTATATGCTGAGTCTGGAACCTGAACTCTGCGCCAGAGCCTTTGAATCTGATTTCTGAACCCTGAACCCAGGACTTCCTTGTGAGCCATTGCTTTCCCTCCTGTCGGCTGTTTTCCTTTTTGGACTACTTTGGACTGGACTACATGCCTGTATGTTTTTCCTCACTGCACTGTATGTATAGCAATCTGAGTGTTTATGTTTGCTTGTTTTTCACAATAAACACATTGTGTTTGCTGCATAATCCCAGTCTCTCTGCCTTGCAATTATTGGTCCTTGTTATTAGTGGATATCTCCCATGACAGAATTATGATGGTCATTCCCTACACTGGAAGCTAACAGAAAAAGTTTAAACAGCATGATGGATAACCACCGGTCAGTATAAAATTAGGAAGAGGTAACCCACTTCTGGGGGGAAAGAGGACATATTAATTTAAATAACCCAACAAAGAAGCTACACAAGTAATTTAAGTAATCAAAGATCAGCCTGCAAGATGGTCAGTCAGTCCATTGGGGAAGCAAATTTTACGTTTAAAAAAAAAAATTGCTTCATTTTGAAGCAACTTCTGTTTGTTATTGCCTCACCTAGGACCAAGTTTGACTTTTTTCACGGTGACTTTCCTTTTGATATCTGATTTTGACTGATGCTAATTGATTTAGTGTCCAGCAATGTTAGATAGGGAGCCTAATTTATTAAATTTTCTAGTGAGAGCTAGATGAGGGTCCCTTCTGAGATGCTATCAGTGACTACACCGCTGAGGTGGCAGGAGGCAGCCGGTGATCAGCTTGCACTCGCTTCAAGCTGGTGGCTGGGCGCAGGGCTGGCCTTCTATAAGCAAATGAGCTAGCAACCCCTAGCACCACCTGGGAGCGTTAGAAAGACAGCGATTTTACCATTAAAGAACACATCGCCCACACGAGCGCAATGAAAGGGGGATTACAGGGTGATAGCGCCTGTTGTAACCCCTGTTTTTTTATTTTTTTAGGGCCAGGGCAGCAAATTAAACAAAAAAGAAAAGGAAAATGCTTTGGGGACACTTGAAAGACATGACACAGCTTTTTCATGGCCCAAATTACAAGGTCGCAGCACAACACAAAAGTGCCTAAAATGCATACAAAAACAATCCCAAACAGCCCAGGTATCCTGTGGCACATGCACCAGCCCCCCATAAATAAAAAGAAACTATCAAACAATGCAAGAATAAATGTAATCATCCCAGCCCATTAAAATGTATGGGATAAGGCCACACAGTGCAGGGTGTGTGCCTGGTCCTATCTGGCACTGTAGGAAACTCAGCGCCGACACTCATCCCATCGCTGGCGCTCATGATAGATCGGACACTACCTGGAACTATCAGAGGTGCTCTGGCACCCAGTACACCTTTTACACTGGGACATGACATTCATCTGGCACTATGTGGAGTTAGCTTTTCTTAAATAAACCCCTAAGGTACAAGAATTTTTGTGCCATATATGTTCCAAATAACATTTTTGAGAGTACGTCTTGTGCAACCCATGTACTGGCACGTACATTCAGTGCATGAAACCAAGTACCCCACAGCTGCAGTATTACAATTCAATATGCCTCTTATTGGAAAAAAGGTGGTTGCTGGTAAAGGAAGAGGTGTTGTTGGTAAAGGAAAAAAAAATCTTCCTTATTAAAATATTTACAACAAGAACAATACAAGGAAACAAGCCTTGGCAAGTGAGCCAAGTGCTGGTAGTTGTAACTCTCTCAAGTAACATTGAAGGTGATTGGCAAGGGTGGGTGTGCTACGTGATATCATGTAACTCCCTGGGCAATTATAGGTACCAGATCGTCTGTAGCAAGTAACGGTAGAATATTCTAGATAATCTTTTTAATCTGATTGAAATGGCAAGAGAAGGTAGTCACAAAAATTAGTTTGCCGTTTTCAGTATATTGCTTATGTTTTGTTCTATTGGTACCCAGCATAGAAAGACATTCTTTTTCATCCACTATCTTCTCTGCCCTATCCAGCAATTTCGGATTATAGCCATGTCCACTGAAACAAGATGTCACGGCGTGCTTACCTCGTGCCCAGTCCCACGGCATTGGGCAGCTGGCCAGGAACCTTTCCGCTAGGGGGGCGCGTCCTCGGAGGGCACCGGCCCGTCTCCTCCACGTGTCCTTCCCCGAGCTTCTCAGCATGAGCTGGTTCTTCCCGTCCAATCCTCTGCACCCATGCCCAATTAAGGGTCACCTAATCTTTGCCAGTGATACTGTTTTTAGCTGGGTGTGCCTTATCCTGAGATTCCTGTGTTGATTTCCTGTTGCCGGCCTTGCTAGCCTGACTATCCTGACTGCCACCTGTACTGACCTCAGCCTGAATTACCACTATGAATCCGTCTCATCCCTGGTGCCGCGAAGCTCTCTGATCTCCTGGTTTTACCATTGGCGTGATCTTTGACCTTGCCTGTTTTCTCCGTCAGAGTTTCCAGATCTGTAATCTGTGCTTACCTCAGCTTCCTGATTAGGCCCAGTCTTACCTTCAGTTCATCCCTCTTCACTCCCATGAGCTTACATCCTTTGAGCTAAGTCCTGGGGGCAACCATCTCCGGGGAGGCGTTTAAAATGTCCCTGCAAACGGGGGCTTGGCTAAAGGTGAAGCTAGCTTTGGAGATTGGGGGTTATAAGCTTACAAAGAAGACGGGTGTCCCCGAGGCATGACACAAGACCTGAGTATGTTGCATTCTGCATAAAAAGTTGCGGTGGTGGAGCAATTGCACTTAGCTCTTGTATACTCACCCAATGGAAAAGACTGAATGGTATGTTTTGGGTGAAAAGAAGTAGCAAAAAGTAGACTATTTCCAGATACCAGTGCCTGGTTCTTTTAGAAGTGGCACCACTTCTGGGTGTTAATGTCAAATCTATAAAATCAATAGATTCACTATCCCAGCCCAAATTGTGTATTTTGCGTATTTTGGTCCAAAAGTGTACTTTGGTTTAAATTAGCAAGCAAATTAGGAAATAGCTGCATTGTGCTTCTCCAGATGATGATAAAGATCAGTAGGGATGGTGCGCTGTTCCCACCAATATAGATATTGGCTAGGGATGGTGAGAATGGTGCACCCACACAACTGCAAGTAATGTTCATTAAAAATAAAAAGATTGCGGCTAAGCAAATACTTGGTTGTTAGACAAATAAATACAATATGAGTACCATAGTTGGTATTCCTGGGTAGCATATCCTTTAAGGCATCCAAGCCAGATCTTAAGGGATTGTAGAAGACAAGAACTGGACATTAAATGTGGCCTATACCCCCTGTTCTAGCCACTCCATATTGTTTACCTCTGATAATACATGGCTGGAATCCTTTATGCACCTCGGAAACTGAACTATTACAAGTTGTAATTGCACAGGCAAAGTAATGTTCATTAAAAATAAAAAGATTGCGGCTAAGCAAATACTTGGTTGTTAGACAAATAAATGTGAGTACCATAGTTGGTATTCCTGGGTAGCATATCCTTTAAGGCATCCAAGCCAGATCATGAGGGATTGTAGAAGACAAGAACTGGACATTAAATGTGACCTATACCCCCTGTTCTAGCCACTCCATATTGTTTACCTCTGATAATACATGGCTAGAATCTTTTATGCACCTCGGAAACTGAACTATTACAAGTTGTAATTGCACATGCAAACAATGTGCCATATTTTCATTAAGGCCCCCAATTCTAGACGCAATTGGTCTGCAGTTTGGGGGTCGATCTAGTTTGTGTACCTTGGGGAGGTGATGCAAAATGGGAATTACAGGATCGAGGATGAGCATCTGATCAGTTTGGGCACGAGTAAGAATGCAAGTGACTACACCCTCGTCCAGCACCTTCCCCAAGGTACAAAGGCAGGCATTAGTTGGATTATGTCTTAGTTTCTTGTAATTACTAGAATTAAGTAATTGACGAAGTGCCTCGTTTTCATATACCTCCTAACATAACAGCACAATACAACCACGCATTTCTGATAACTAATTCAGGGTTATTACTTAATTCAGTGAAAATTCATTCATGTCATTCAACAATTTCCTGGAATGTTTCTAGTGCAGGGAACCTCGAGGCAATACCTTGAATTGTTAAATTGACATTGGTTTGGTTTTAGGACTTTGTGTGTTTCCCCTGTCAAGTCTTTTACTACAAGCATTGTTGAAGTGTCACCAAAAGTGTAGGAAAGCCAACCATCCAATGTGTCAGTCTTGTCTTATGTAACAGATGTCATTGCCGGGGTTAACTTAGGACCATATTTCTCACAAATGTATTTATATCCAGAATGGTAGAGGAAAAGTTATTCACTGGAGCAAAAGTCCCTTTATTAAAGAGTTTTCCTTGATTAAGGGTCAGAGTACAGTATGTGGGGAGAGGTTCAGGACCGTAGATTGTTGATTTAATTTTTGGTTGTTCTGTCTCGGAGACTGTATTTTTTTCCACTGTTGGAATCTGTATCCGGCGTGGCACGTGTGTCTGGTCCTGTGCCTTTTTGATATGTTTGGTATCGCCCAAAAACTCAGATGCATTTGTCAGACCTTCGTAGCTTCTGCTGTTCATACGAAGCATCCAAAAATGTGACCAACTATTGGTTAGATTTTTTGAGGATCGATTTATTTCTAGAGTGGCTTTGCTGATATTGCCTTTGGATCGACCAATCCTAAACTTAATTTTATTTGTAATTCTTAGTATAGTGAATATATTTACTCTATTTATTGATGTAATCTCTACCTCTAATTTGTCGATCATAGTATTGAGTTGTGCTATAAATTAATAATACTTTCCTAAGTTTTTGTGTTTTCAACAGTGTTTTGGCTTCCCTAAGTTTAATGTCAATCTCAGCAAGTTTCTGTTCCTTGTATTTAACAATCAGGCACATAAGTCTTGATTGCACAAGACCAGCTGCAATTGGTGCCATGGGGGCGAGGGGTGCTAGGTAAGTAAAAGATCATGTCTGGCATGCTCAACACTCGCCCCTAGCCCCCACACACACTCTCGCCACACTGGTCCCTCCAGGGACTCTGGAAACACCCTCTTTCCACCCCATATGCAGCACGGGGCAGACAGTTAACACACTTAGGGGGTTAATACCATAAGAGAAATGACCACTCTACACTAAATTCCATGTCAACCCCCCAATACATCTGCCACCAGCCCAAAAATGTTTGTCACCATCGGTGCACACCATTCTCCCATCACAGCCACCTTAATTTGACAATAATAGTGGTAGTAATGTAAATGTGGGAATGTGGGTTAAGACAAATTTTAGAAGGTCTATAATTTACCAGTGTCAGGTCTCTATCATCAGACTCAAGATAGAATTATGCTGGTGCTCTATATAATGATTCAGCATCAAAAGTGGCCTGCAACCTCCTGCTATCATTGTTCCATTCTGCATGTATTCGATTATGTTTTTGTACATCTAATAGTAGATGATTATACTTTGGATTCCTGCATATAAAAAAGGAAGACTGCTCTCCCCAAAAAGTAAAGTAAAGTAAATCCTGTCACACATGTACAAAATGTACATTAAAAACAAGTGGCAATGTACCGAGAATACTGGAGGGAGACAAACTCTAAAGAGCCTACCCTACTTGTGGATAAGCAATATGATATAAAGTATAATCATTATGTGTTGAATTTGAATGTGAAAAATAGAAACAGATTCAGATACAGAAGGCCATCGCCACAGTTCACTCCCAGTATAAATACCCTGCGGTGGGGAGCAGAGATGCCAGGAGCCCAGCCGGTCAGCTGGATGCTTTCGAGACCGGCGCAGGACAGCGACTGAGTGGGGCGAGACAGACAGAGACAGCGAGAGCAAGTGAGTCAGGATTCAGTGAAAGTTTGTATTGACACCCCAGAGCGTTATGAATTTGTATGTACCAATAAACTTAAAAGACTTCTCAGACTCCAGGGCCAGGCAACTCTGGCACCAACTAGAAGGACATGCAACTTCTTGGAGTACGGAGAACCTCATTGTTTTTAATAGGAGCCGCCCATACCTAGGCAAAGCCTACCCACCAGCTGGAACATGGAATCACAGCTCTCAGCTTCACAAACTGGAACTGCTGGAAGATGATCATTGGTGCAGAACTTGCAGTAAGGTAAGAGGATCACTCACCCCTAGCTTTGCGCAAACCTGCGTCAGGCCTTCTGGAATGAGCAGTGTGGTTACACTGAAATCTAGAAACTGTGTGGGGATGTCCCCGGCGGCACACATGGCCCATCTTGGCTTCCTTCGGCTTAGCCACTCAGACTGCTTAGCCAAAAGCAAAGCCGATAGGAGCTGAGCGAAATCGAGTGTGCTATTTGGCTTAGCACAGCCTGCTCGGTTTTGGCCATGCCTGCCCCGTGGGAATACCAGGAAGTTGAGTTTTAATGCCAAACGGGGAGGGGGTGTACACACAGATCGGGTTGCCCTGCCTGAGAGGAACAATACCAGGGAGAGTTACATTCCCAAGTCTCGCTTAAATCCTGTAACTTCTTGTTTTCCTTATATCCGCATACAATCCATCTTTCCACATTTTAATAAAAACAGATTATAAAAAGAGTGGGTGACATTGACTAACGTTACTGCTTTCCCATGCACTGTGTGCTAGTTCACAGAAGTAAACATCCCAATTTATATTGCAAGCCAGGGATATGTGGTTTTCATAAGTTAATGTGATTCTTTTTATGCAAACAGTATTCATCCTGCTGACTTTCTACCCGTCACCCCCTTATTAGCAGCAATCAACATCTAGACCAGGATGAAAGTAATGGCAAAGCTTTCAGAGCTGAGTGGAAATTCAGGAAATTGAGAAAGTGAGAATGAAGTGTTGGTGCTGCTAACATGTTTATACTTTTATCCTAAGCATATATGTACATTCCACATGTTTTCTCTGATAGCAGAGAGAGACATAGTGAGATGGGAATCTTTTTTTTTACAATGTTGTTAGAACATAAAGGGTATGCTGACCATGCTGTGATCAGCTTTAGTGTCTAAATACATTTCTAAACTGGAATGGCATCAAACTGAAAAGGGTCAAGAAATTGCAGAACCATAAATATAGTACCTAACTCATAAACAGTTTTTATTCTTTTTTTTTCGATCAACCTTAATCAGTGAGCATACTCCTTTTGCAATGCCATATCTAGTGATGAGCCAAACAGAGGTCTATTCAGCTCTGAACTGTTCAGCTGAAGGTGTTGAACTATTAGTAATGTTTCACAACCAAAGCCAAACACCCTTTAAAATCAATGGACTTCTATATAGTATCCCTATACCAGGTCAAATGTTAGGGCGGTCAGCAGGCCCTCAGCTTGTTATTGCTTCTCTCTTGATTATTGCTTCCTCTCTTGATTATTCCATCAGAATCAACCCAGTTTTCCTCCACTGGTGCTGCATGTACACGTGGAGGAGCATTAGACCTGTGCTGAAAGGAATATGGCAGGTTCATCTTCAGGACTACTTTGATTCCCAGCTCTGGGTTACTGGCCCCTATGTCTAGTAGCCCCAGAGGGAGGGAGGTACACTGTCTGCCCCAGCCATACCAAATAAGCAATATCAGGGTCAAATGTAACAATAACCCAAAGTCAATGCTCATTAGCAACATATCCATTATTTCTCCTGAAGTCATCTAAATACGCCAAATCTCAAGCTATCACTATAATCTCCAGAGCATGGGATCCCACAAGACCCCAAAACAATGCCTAACCAAACAACTGGCACCACCACATACTCTTATAACAAAATATATTCAATTTATTATTCATCCTTTACAAAAAAAGTTTAAAAACAATTAAAAACACACATCTCATGAGGGGGAGGACTACAAGAACACATGTATGCCTAGTACATCTATATACATACAATTATTAACCCCGTGTTATCTTCAAAATCATCAATATACAATATCAACCAGCTTATATAATGTGTCTAAACTATCCTATATACAATCCTATTTTATACAAATATACATCAGTAAAGTGCAATCCAGTGCTATCAGTATCACTCTACCCTAAAGAAGACACCGAGGGGGAAAAGACATAGAAAAACAGTGCAGTAAATCATAACATGTGCTATGTGTACTTCACCAGGCAGACATGCGCCGAGCGCCTCACCCCGTCCCAGCCAGCCAACACGTTTCGTAACGGACCTCCCGTTACTTCATCTGGGCCACAAGTATATCCCTATACTTGTGGCCCAGATGAAGTAACGGGAGGTCCGTTACGAAACGTGGTGGCTGGCTGGGACGGGGTGAGGCGCTCGGCGCATGTCTGCCTGGTGAAGTACACATAGCACATGTTATGATTTACTGCACTGTTTTTCTATGTCTTTTCCCCCTCGGTGTCTTCTTTAGGGTAGAGTGATACTGATAGCACTGGATTGCACTTTACTGATGTATATTTGTATAAAATAGGATTGTATATAGGATAGTTTAGACACATTATATAAGCTGGTTGATATTGTATACTGATGTCTTTGAAGACAACACGGGGTTAATAATTGTATGTATATAGATGTATATAGGATAGTTTATACACATTATATAAGTTGGTTGATATTGTATATTGATGATTTTGAAGATAACACGGGGTTAATAATTGTATGTATATAGATGTACTAGGCATACATGTGTTCTTGTAGTCCTCCCCCTCATGAGATGTGTGTTTTTAATTGTTTTTAAACTTTTTTTGTATTGGATGAATAAAAAATTGAATATATTTTGTTATAAGAGTATGTGGTGGTGCCAGTTGTTTGGTTAGGCATTGTTTTGGGGTCTTGTGGGATCCCATGCTCTGGAGATTATTGTAATTTCTTGCCAACCAGGCACACCAGTTACTACTAGGTACTTTGATACTAGCTGGTGCGTTTTTTTCTTTCCTTTTTCAAGCTATCACTACATTATTTAGCCATTTAAACGTCACTGCTTAGTTATAATTCCTTATGTAGCAATTTAAATCTCACAAGCTATTGACACATAAGGGTCCGTGCGAGATCGATCCCACATGCAGAAATTCTCTCTTTGTTGCATGAGTTAGGGACACATGCAGGACAATCCCACATGTGTGCGAAGCATGCGAGAAAGCCATGAGAGAATTCGCTCTTCATACAAGATTTTACAACTCGCACGACAGTTCACTGTATGCGAGTTGTAATTTATGTAATATAAAGATATGTGTATTCCCCTCCCCAGAGCAAACTAGCTCAGGCACCAGGCATAAGGGCTGCTAAACCACGACTCAGAGGCTGGTTCACAGGGGGTCCAGATCCCCTCTGCTTCTGTCCCAGCTGCCTGCTGGGAGTCTGCTGGGATCATCCCCCACATGACCAACTACATCACTGGAAGGGCGGGGAAGGTGTTTTCCTGGGAAAAATGTTGCAATGGCGGGATTCATTTTTTTAATTATTATTAGAAATAAAAAAAATGTGTACCCTCCCGAGAGCTAAGTAGCCCAGGCACCAGACAAAGGGGCTGGTAACCCAGGAGTCAGAAGCCATCCAGTCAGTCCCTGGTCCTGCCAATATACCAGTCCTTATGACCTACGTTATGGTTCCGGTGCTTGTCCAGCAATATCAGAAGCTGGAGAGAGCAGCGGAAGTTGGGAGCTTCCATCGATCTCTTGGGCACAGGAAGCAGCGAAGGATTTGAGGTAAGTATGGGAAAAAAATCCTAAATGTTTTCTTCACTGTGTGCGTGCATGTGCATTTTCTGTTTAACTCTTTGTGAACTGGTAAGGGTCCTTGAGACCCCCTATACAAATTCACAGGCTGGGGCTGGCAAGTCACCTGCCAGCAAGTGGGTGACTTGCCATAAACCCCTGCCCCAATACCTGCATCACCAAATCCCATGGAGGTGCAGGGCTATGTGGGCTGGTAGCAATCAGGGCCGAAGGGCCGGCTGGTTGGCCTCCGCGCCCTGGTCTACCAGCCCCCATAGCTGGTGCTCAGGCTGGTTTTTCTTGGATAGAAGGGACTCCGCACTTTTTTTTTTTTTTAAGGGTTTAACGCTTTAATAATAGTAAAAAAGAGTGGGCTGAAGGCTGCCAACCGCATAGCCCTCACGTGCCATGGGCTCTTCAGGGATTCAGATAATGAGGAGGATATTCAGATAATGAGGAGGATATTATGTCAATTCGCCCACTTTCTGGCAGGTAACTTGCCAGCCCCTCCTGCCCTGTGAACTGGTATAGAGATTTCAAGCATCGCCCATCCCTGTGTCCGACTGTCCAGATTCTGTCAAGTCTTATCTCTGACAACTTGGTAGATGACGATGAGTAATGCAGGGGTCAGGGCTGACAGCAAAGTGTCAAGTCTGTAAACAAGCCGAGGTTGAAATCCAAAAGGTTAGACCAAACTAATCCAAGGAGTGAAGCAGGGGTCAATCCGAAGAGA